>CM076988.1:8905074-9052574 GCA_039105355.1 Benthosema pterotum | reverse complement strand
TATGATGTTGGTTGGCTGAAGAGTCCAGCGAGAGAAGTGTCTGTATTTTGACCTTCGACCCTTGCAGCCCTAAAGGAAGCTTTTATATTGGCCAAGGTCATTAAATGCCAACCATACTTCTAGGCCACACAGTTGTATTTACTATTATCTCAGAGCTGGGCTGTATATAGTATACATAGGATCAAAATGCTATATGCTAATGACATTTAGAATATTTAGAATACTTTCCTGACGGTCTTTATAATATGCAATGTGTGGTTTTAGAAAATCTCATAGTTGTGAGACAACATGTGATCGGCCGGATTTCCGTTTCCGTCATCCTAACCAGTCATGCTCGTCCCTATGTCCGCGATAAAGCCAGCTTCTTATCATAAGATTAAAACATTGGAGAATTAAGCAATATAAATCATAAAAGACGGGAAACATGGGTTAAGCAGCGTCATCCATATGGGCAAAAAGACAGAAAACACGGGTCATGGTGTGATGCTGTTAATAGAAGATTTCACTTCAGAAATATCATCAGTTGTGCAGATTAGACAGTTGCATCAGAGCAGCGGCAGCAAAATTGGTTTAGCAGCAAAAGCAAAACAATTCAAAGAATAAATTACATTTTTCTTCCTGTGTTAATATCCGAGGGCAGGTCTACTCGCCTGCATTTTCAGTTATTACGGTGGCACTTGCAGAGCCAGATATTTTACTGTGGTGGTTGTTAGAGGGGTTTCAACAACTCGGGATGCTTTGCAAATCGGCTGGCAAAGTGGTGCACTGTCTCGGCTGTCATCAGCAGCCAAACCGCATATGGCGGAGGCCACGTTTCTTGTACGCGCACAGAGGCAGGGGCGGATCTAGGCATGGTCATGGGGGGGCAATGCCCCCCTAAATGCCCTGACTGCATGCCCCACCAAACATGATGCCATGCGAAACAACCCAAGATATTTCAAATTAAAGTGCTTATATTTAAAATGATTTGAAACACTACTACTGCTACTAACTAACTACACTCGTGTCACCACTAAACCAACAGCATTTCATCATTGAAAACAGAAAACTCTCTGAGTCAGACCTTTAGCTTTTTGCATGCTGAGTGTCTGTTGCAACTTCAACAACAACTGATGTTATTATTGATGCTTTACTTACCTAATAAAAGTCCTGTAACTGAAAATGGTCTTGGTGCGACTTCATGAAGCCGCCCCCATACCATTTTCTCCTGCCCCACCTCCCCCAATTGTGAAATGTTACATCCGCCCTTGGCACAGAAGACTAGAGTGACATGATCATGTACCATGAAGACACATGCCATGATTTGGTGAACACACGCCATGATTTTTGTGAATGTAACCTCAACTGTGCATTTAATGGCTGTGTCCTTGTATGCTCTCCTTTATGTTTGGACAACATGATTCATGAATTGGCCTACAGTATATCATAAGACAGTCAGTGAGTAATATCCTGAACCTCTACCAGCCTACAGTGCCTATAGGGTCGACCCGACAATGCTGTGTGTGCGTGCGCGTGCACGTGTGCGTGTGTGTGTGTGTGTGTGTGTGTGCGCGTGTGTGCGTGTGCGTGTGCGTGTGTGTGTGTGTGTGTGTGTGTGTGTGTGCATATGTGCCAATGAGTGATAACACTAAGTGATAATTTAAGGTAACTTTCAGGGCTGGTATGTGGTCACTGACTAGAGCACCCCTCACCTCACTCAGGTGTGATTTTGTTTCATGCTGTGCATAGCCGCGGGCTTTGCTTTTACCTGCCAATGCTGTATTAATGCTGCACACCAAAGCAAGAGAGAGAGAGGGAGAGAGGGGGTGGATGAGTGCAATTGTGATGATTTATCTTGGAAATAAGAAATGCACACGTCTCCTGCGAGCCTTTTTTTGATCTCCTTTGCCAGGACCGCATTCAGGGGCGGATCTAGGCATGGGCGTGGGGGGGCAATGCCCCCCTAAATACCCAGTCTGCCCCCCCAAACACGATGCCATGCAAAACAACCCAAGATAGGCTATTTCAAATTAAAGTGCTTATATTTAAACTGATTTGAAACACTACTACGGCTACTGACTAACTACAGCTGTGTCACCACTACACCAACAGAAAACTCTCTGAGTCAGACCTTTAGCTTTATGCATGCTGCGTGTCTGTTGCAACTTCAACAACAACTGATGTTATTATTGATGCTTTACTTGACTAATAAAAGTCCTGTAACTGAAAATGGCATGGGTGCGACTTCATCGCCCGTGGCGCGAAGCGACACGGGCGATGAAGCCGCCCCCAATTCCATTTTCTCTTGCCCCTCTAACATGTTATATTGCCCCCCCAAATGGGACATGTTACATCCGCCCCTGACCGCATTCAAGCTGGATATTATTCCAGTATGCATGCGGCTGGCTGGCTCCAACGCAGCCGACCGCGATAATCCATCCGATGAACTCGCACCCCCGCGCAGGTTTCGCCGTCATGACAAAGCAACGACCGGGGGAACGGGAGCCGATTGAATTTCCAATTCTATACCTGTATTTTTTTTTTCTTCCGTTCCTTTGATATATATTTTTTTGCTCCTTCCTTTATCCCCTTATGTGTGTCTGCCCACCTGAACAGAACAACCGGGCCGCGGTGCCCTCGCTTCGGTACACCCAATCTATCGGTGCAAGATGCATTTCAGTGCAACAACACGATCAGGGCTGGTTCTAGGCATATACAGGGGTGTAGTGGAGGGGGGACGGCGTCCCCCCACTTCTCACATCTAAAATATTTTTGGGGCAAAAGTAGGCCTATGTTTTTTGTCTTGTCATTTACTTTTATGGATACGTTCTCAATATGCTATAGGCCTACTTACTACAAATGCAGGTGTGCATCCATGTGTCTTTAAAGGGAATTCCACTTATTTTCAATATTTTACATTAATATACCTTAGAGATGTTGTGTGGACATGATAAAAAAAAGTTCCCCCCCATTCTGTGTTCCCTAGAAATGGTGAAAAAAAATCATTAGCATGGTGAAACACATCTTGATGACATCCTCAAGATGGGTTTCAGCTACTGGTGGCCTGTGAGCATGCGGAACCCCCATCCTTCACTTTTTCTACAGAATGTCTCATGAATATGGACAGTTTTTTGAATAAAAAAAAACTCAGAGTGTAAACATAAAACCAAATGGTTTCATGTTTATAAATCGCTCTCAAAAAAGTTATACCAACTTTCCACCATTTAGGCTGCATGGGGACCGCCTGGAACCAGAGATGCCCACAAGTCAGTTTGGGTGCAGTAAGTTTGGGAGCAGAGTCCGAGTCGAGTCCGAGTCTTTGGGTGCGGAGTCCGAGTCGAGTCGCGAGTCTTTGACCTCGACTCGCGAGTCGAGTCGTGAGTCTTTTTTTCTTCTCTCGTTTTTTAAATGTAGCCTGAATACAGAACTATGATCCGACGGATTGCACAATGCCACAGCGCCACATAGACACAGTGGTCTCAGATTAGTAGTAAGCTATAGCATATTAGCCTATATGACCACGTTAGGAACGGGTGAACAGATTTACTCACTGATGCTTGCTTACTGCTTTCGAAGCTCCACAACTGCAATGGATTCATCGTCAGGGAGGAAAGTTATCCATGGTGGTTGATTGATTAGAAGAGGCTCCCCAACGTCGGAAATATTAATAAACATTTATTTTGTATAATCATCATCCATCTTTGTGGAATCAGGTTCCAAGCGCAGAAACACTTGCTTGACTGATTTATCATCCATTTATAGTCTGTTGTTTATAATACTAGAAGCGAGCATAACGTTAGCCAACTCAACTGCTTTAAACTTAACCGGGTGCAGAGCCATATAGAGTAGCCTAATAGAGAGTTGTGCAAACTGCGTTCGTGTCATGGGGCACGGATGCCTATAGCTTATCTTATTTGTGTCGTCCTAGTTGAGAACAATGTATTTCCAACTCCATTTTGTCCCTATTCAGGTTGCAGGAACAGCGCTCGAGCGCTCAGTTTCTGACTCTTTAATGTCGCAACTCTTCTACTAGATGGCTCTTCGCAGTGCTCCATCAGCAGCACCTGTGTTCTATGGTTACCATGACAACCCGTATTACTCTCCTACAAACTAAAACAACGGTGACAATGGCGAACCATAAACAAGCATAGCAGGAGCTGCAACAGAACACAGCATTGAAATGGTGGCTAAATCTATTGTTGATGAATTGCATCATGGCAACATGTCACAGAAGACGTGGGCCGAAGATGGTCGTGTTTAAAACGGACTGGGAGGAACGAGGAAGAGGATAGCCCATAGAGTAGGGATAGCCCCGGTTTTGTGTGCTTCACCGAGGGGTCCTGCAGTGCCCAAACTCTGTTTTCCTTTGCACGCGGGAGATGACAGGAAAAAAGGACGAATGGATTTTTTTATGTGAGGCCAAAAAAGTAAGGCAAGGCTCTTAAAGACTCAACGAGTCATTGAGAGTCATTGAGAGTCATTGACCTAGATTCGGGGTCGAGTCAGAGTCATTAGGGATGGAGTCCGAGTCGAGTCTTGAGTCGCATTTTGCCGAATCGAGTCGGACTTGAGTCAGAGTCTTCAACTCGAGTCGCCATCTCTGCCTGGAACCCTCTCAAGGACCACTGGTGGTCCCCGGGCCACTGGTTGAAAACCCCTGCTGTAGAGCCTGTGCACATCTTGTTATCAACATGTTAAAAAAAGCTATATACCGTGTTGTATACCTTCTTTCTTTCATCTCAGGCCGCCGTAGGCCGCTGTTGAAACCGCGCCACCGCAGGCACCCGCTGAATCACAGCCCTGAAGGAATAAGACCTCCTCCTCCTCCGGCTTGCCTTGCCGCTCCGCTCGCCCGCGCCTCACTACCCCCAACCCCCCCCACCCTCGGTCTGTCTCAGCGGCCCTCTCTAGCCTTTCTCAATAGAGACAGCAGGAGGATGCTGGTAATACTAAGTGGAGTGGACTGCCTACACGCCGCGCGGAAAAGAAAACCCAGCTGTCTGACCGGTTCAGCGCCACGGCGAACTGTGTCGGGAGTCTGCTCTCTTGTATTATGCATCACGTCTGTGTCTGCCACTGTACTGTACGCCTGCTGCTGCCTGCGCTGCTGCTTCTTTAGCGATGCAGCACTTGTTCTTTGCTTCTTTTTTTTCCTCTCCCCCTAGGCCCAGGGGCGCTCGTTCTTCCCAGGTTACTTGGGATATGCTAAATTAATTTAGTCTTTAGCCCCCGTCTGGAATGTGCGAGTCATGGGGAATTAGCACGAGTATTTCTTTTTATTTTTTAGGCCATGGAAATGGTCGCACCGTGCCATACGAGGCAGGGGCGTTTTTTCACCATTAGGCAGACTAGGGAGTTGCCTAGGGTGCCATGAGGGGAGGGGGGTGACCACCAGACATGCTGTAAAAGAAGGATACCAGGCTAACAAGTCTCATATGGATAAATACATTATACTTGTCCTCTATAACTAGAATTCAACATTTAAAACACATAATATGTTCTTTAGTTTAAAAATAGTTCATAATTTTATCCTTTGGGGGGCGTCATTTTACAGGAGATTTTCCCTGGAGCCCCCCCTTACCATTGACCCTTACGGGTCCATTTGGTAAGGGGGGGCTCCAGGGAAAATCTTGCTTAGGGCTCCAAAATGCTTAGAAACGCCACTGATATGAGGTCAAAAAGTAAACGGATGAGATATCATCTCAATCTAGAACCGTTGTGTCCAGTTTATAGAGCCGTGCAGTCCCGCCCCCTTCGCAACGTCGCCCGTGGTCCAGAAATAATTTCCCCCATTCATTTGCCACATAGTCTTTTCGAAAATGATCTATATAAAGACGATTACGCCATGGACAAAGTGGAAAGCTGAAATATGAAAGCTGAATAGGCCTGTACATCATCAATCTCTCTTATTAATTACCAGCCTAAAAAGGCATGAAAACAAATGGCATACCACTACAGCAGATGAAGGACGGTTTAATGTTTACTACTACAAAACAGACTACTATGTGTTACATTTGTAGCAGACCAATGTTATTGCAACAACATTATTGCCCTACAGACTTAAGTTTGCGAGATTCCAGACACCCACCCTGTGCGCTAATACATTTCAAACAAATACAAACCATGTTGTGTGAGGGTCAAATGCTTTCGCTGTGCCCACATCTCGCTCAGAGCTCCATGCTTTAAAGAGTCAGAAGATATTTGTATTTTATTCATTTGTTTATTTATTTTTATTTTATTTTTGTAAAGGCTGTGTACTGTACCTGCGGCATTCTTTGTACACGGCCACAGATCTAACCTAATGAGCTGCCAGACCTTGGGTGGGCAAGTGATGGCGGCTAGTTATCGCTCATGGCTCCAAGACTCCTTTGAGATGTTTCAGATTCTGTAAAAAAAACAAAACGAACAAACAAACAAAAACATAAAAAAAAAAACATAAAAAAAAACATAAACGTCAGCCACTATATATTTGTGCTGGCGCCGCGCGTATATGACAGAGCAGCCCCTGTCACTGTAATGTTTGCAACTAAAAACAATAATTGTAATCATCCGGTATTGTGTGCTATATTTAGATTACCCGTCCCACAGAAGGTGCACATTCTGCTGTGACATCTCAATCTAAAATATCTGTCTTTATCCGTGCAGATGCAGCAAAGGAACCGGGTTGTTCCAGAAGATTTAGTTTACTGTTGTTTTACCCTGGTTAAAATGACCACAGTGTAAGGAATTAGGCAAGTGTAGGAGTCACACTACATACTCCGGTACAGTAGGTGGCGGTATATACACCTTAAAGCTATTGGTTGCAACTCGCCATTAATCCCAAAGAAGAAGAAGTATGTTTGTTGCTGCCATATTGGGTGGTTGAATCCAACACTTTTCTGTTTGTTATCTTGAGTTCAGTTTGGTCTATTTTTCCTTTGGTTGTTTTCCACCTTTTGTTAGACCTTTTGTTAGAATTTATTTTCTCACCACCTTAGTTTTCCAGTCCATAATTTTAAAGGGTTTTTCATACTGACAATACAAATGCCAATTGCCATCCAAATTGGTATCCCACAGTATGTATGATGTGATAATGTATACATGCATTAACTATAAATGCATGTTTCATATATATTATTCTACTCCACTGAAATGTAGCAGAACAATGAAGTAAATGGACACTATATCAAAAGTGAAGGACATAGTTGAGTAAATAAACAGCTTACTGGCATGTAGGTGAGGAATTATTTGCTGTGCTGATCGGTTCAGTGGTTTGCATTACCTCCCGTGAGAGAAAACAAACACAAAGTCTGACAGACTGAGTGACTGACGGACCCTCTAAGACAGGGCTCTCAAACTACGGTCCCGCTGGCCATTTGCGGCCCCCAGAGACGATATTTTGTGGCACACACCTTTAGTTTAGTTTAGTGCGGCCCGCACGTTTCCTCGACAAATTCTGACCTGGCGACCAAAAGGTGGAAATTGGAGAGAATGGCTTCTATTTACTGCTCATTGCTGAGATTCCTGATTAAAGCATTGGCTCAGGGGTAAAGTCACTGGATGGTAACCACAAGGTTGCCGGTTCGATCCTGGGCTCCTGCAGAGTTCCTGTCAAAGTGTCCTTGAGCAAGACACTGAACAAATAATTGATCCTGATGTGCTAGTAGGTATACCTTGCATGGTTCCCACTGTTATCAGTGGATGAATGTGTACAAGTGTGAACGGGTGAATGTGATGCACAAGCTATGTAAAGCGCCTTGGATAAAGGCGCTATATGAATGCACCATTTACCATTTAAAGCCCACCTATACTGGTTTTTGACATTTTCCACAGAATAGCACTGAGAAACCGGATCTGCAGCAGCCTGGGCCCTCCTCCCTCCATGTGGTTTAGTTGATGCTGAACTATCAACCTGATGAATGACTTGTAAAGCAGCGCACCAAGCTGAGGTGAGTAAAACGCAACTGTCTGTTTGCTATTTATTTTCGGTTATTTAAAGTCTGTGCTGCGGACCCTGGACGAATTATTATGAACACAGTGAGAGCTCCCCTCCTGCAGTTGTCGCATCAAAAGCTGCGCCAGTTGTCAACAATAGTGGAAAATGATTCCGTTTTGAATATCACAATGGCAAGTTCGCCAATATAGGCAATTTCACTGGTGTCGTATAGCGGAACCACGCGACCATATTTACAGTATTGAGACCCATAGTCATAACGTGGTGTTACTTGGAATCTGCAGCTGTAGGTGAGTGGATGAGCTGCTAACAAGCATGCTGCTGAGTTCTGCTGCTTAACACCAATCACATTGTGTAGCTTTGCATCTTTGCAACATTGCATTCCTTTAGCCCTGGCATGTATCTGTATTCTCTGTATTCCATGGCTTCATATCAGAGCCATGCATTAGACTCTATTGTATGCTGTTACACGGAAACATCGGCGCTCAGATCAGGGTAACAGAAAAAGTTTGGGGAACACAATTGGCAGGTGGTGTGATTAATTACCCAGCCCCTATCGCAAAGCACCAGACGGTTGTGTTCCCCAAACTTTTTCTGTTGTACATGTCTGTGTGCTCTCGTGAAAAGTGGAGATATTTGACTAAATAGGCGTTTTGTGCCACAACTTTCACTTGGATATGAAACTAGAGGACTATATTGCACCCCACGTCTTTGGAATTATGTAATGGGTGAGTACAAACAAGAGTAAATGACCACTAAAGAGCGCCGATGTTTCTGTCTAACAGCATATGATAGGGTCTCTGATATGAAGCCAATTATGGTGGAATACAGAGACATGCCAGGGCCAGCATTCCTTTTCATCTGACCACGTGGGCACTGGGCAAAAAAACACTGGCACAGTAGAAATGTACATGTCCCCCACCCCCCCATAACAACAATATTTCTGGTTCTTCAGTATTTCACCACCGGTTCAACACCGGTTTCCTCATTTCGTCTTAGTGTCCACTCGTATTATTTTCTGTGGCGCGGTAGGTAGGTAATAATACTCCCTGCAGGTTTAGCAGCCCTAGTGACATATTGGCGGCTTTATTTTTATTTTTTGGGCTGCGACCCACAAGCTCTCACTTTGAGCCATGTGGAGCCCATGGGAGCTCCGTTGCCAAGCCGATGAGGCCAATGACCATTATCTGGGCAGCGCTCCAACGCAGGCTCTCAGAGAGAAACACATAAGCTTGTGATTTCTACATGGAGGCACGTTGTACTGTGTGTGTGTGTGTGTGTGTGTGTGTGTGTGTGTGTGTGTGTGTGTGTGTGTGTGTGTGTGTGTGTGTGTGTGTGTGTGTGTGTGTGTGTGTGTGTGTGTGTGTGTGTGTGTGTGTGAAGGCCCTCTCTCAGTAAATGTAGCCAACAGGTTTGCAGGTTTTCGAGCTCCTCGAAGGGCTACCTTTTCCAGCTGAAATGTTACGCCTGCAGATGCGGATGTAACATTTCCCAGTTGGGGGGGCAGAAGAAAATGGTATGGGGGGCGGCTTCATCGCCCGTGTCGCTTTGCGCCATGGGCGATGAAGCCCACCCATACCATTTTCAGTAGTGTTTCAAATACTTTTAAATATAAGCACTGAACTATCTTGTTTTTTTTGTTTGTTTGTTTTTTTGCATGCCATCATGTTTGGTGGGGCAGACTGGGCATTTAGGGGGGCATTGCCCTCCCATGCCTATGCCTAGATCCGCCCCTGTACGCCTGATGTTCATTTAGGCTTGCGTGAATTAATTTTTCGTGTAGACTAAGGGTGCACCAGAGGGCGATGGTGATGGTACATATAAGGCCGCGACCAGAGTCTGAAGTCCCATTCTGCACTCTTGTTACTGCAGATCGGGAGATTTCTTGTGTGCTATTTTTTTTTTTTTTTGGCTTGAGGGTGACACTACAGTAGAGAAAAATGATGTACTGATTTAAAGGAGAATTCTGCACCAAAAGTTTTTTGTTTAACTTTTTGCAGTTTTGTTTTTAAGTGGTCCAGTTGTTATTTTGTGAAAACACTCAAAAAATAAACACTCCTCAATGGCTGTTTCCCCTACCCCAAAATAAGCTAAGTATGGGGCTAAGGGGTCTTGTTCTAGTTCACCTTTATACATCGCTCCAAAATGCATTTTTTGCTATATATTGTCTCTCAACCATGTCACCCTCACTTTCACTTTCGGTTCAGCAGTGGTTCAGCTGTCTCAAAAGTGTGAGTGTCAACACACTACTGACATGGTGGAGAGACAATATATAGCAATAAATTGCATTTTGGAGCGGTGTAGGTGAACAACACCCCTTAGCCCCATTCTAAGCATATTTGGGGGTAGGGTATGGGAAACGGCCATTAAGGAGTGTTTTCACAAAATAACAACTGGGCCCACTTTTAAAAGAATAACTGCAAATTAAAGGAGAATTCCACACCAAGCTACTCTAAGTTAAAAAGAAAAAAAACTTTTGGTATGGTATTCTCCTTTAAATAGAGAAATTGCTGTGACTCCGCTCAGGGTCCCAAATGAGCACCCAGTGGATCTGTAGTTCATTTATTTTCATAAATATTTGTAGAAATTAGTTTGATGACTATCATCAAGTCACACAAGAGGAGCAGAGTCCAAATTGTTTGAAAGCACTTGCGTGCTCTTTCAAACGGAACCGCTTTGTACGTCTAAAAATATCCTGAACTCGCCCAGACGGGGTCTTGATTAATGGAGGAGCTTCCAACGGCCCCTCTCCTCTCTTAACACTGCGACCGGCACCAAATGGCAGACAGACTGAGTCACTGAGGCTGTCAATTAGCCAGGGCTGTAAACACATTTTGCTCAGCAACTTCCCCAGTCCACACTTATTAGCAAATCACCTCAGGTAGTTTTGGTGTCACTTTGTGCCGCAGAAATCATTTTGACAGAAGCTAATGGCGCTGCTAGCTACAGCCTACTGTATATTCATATAGAGTTGTTGCACTCTCCGCCCCTGACGAGCTAGCGCCCTAGAAGGGAATTTCCCATTCACTTTTCCTCCCCCATAGACATTTCAGAAAGTATTTATTTAAAGGCGTGTAAGCCTCAGGCAAGGCAAAGCCAACTGGGATGGTGACAACTGGAACAAACAATTAGAAAAGTAGAAGGAAAAAGAGAAAGGTACAACACTTTTTGTGTTTATTGTCAAATTGTCACCATCTGAGTGGGCTTTGCCTGAGGCTTACAAGTCTTTAAATCAATGCTTTTTTGAATATGCTGTGGGAAAAATGCATGGGAAATTTCAAATTGTTTTCCGGGCTGATAGTTGTCTTTGAATGGACCCTTGGCGGGTCCATTTGGTTTCATCTTTACGCTCTCAATAGTTAAAATATTCATCTGAATTAGTCTACACAAGTAGAGAATGTAGAAGATTAATGGTCATTATTTATCTATGTTTGCCTGTTTTGACTCCCAAATCTAGCCTTGAATTGTGGACAAAAGCAAAATAAATATTTAGTTTAGTTGCGGCTGTGGGGCTAAAATGTCCATAAATGGTGGTCCTTGGCTGGTATCAAAAAGGTTGAAAACCCCCGGTTTAAGGTGTGATGTCTTTCTGATTCTCACCTCTAAACTCAATCTCAAATCTCAATAGTCAAAGTACAAGCTCACATTATACATTGTCTATTTGTTCCGCCAAATGGTTGCCATATGATATTATGATATGCCCACAATATAGGATAATATGGTTCGGTTAACATGTTTACCGAATTGGAGCCATGCAAAACACAAGAAAAAAAGGAAATAATAATAATAAAGCAAATGAAAAACTCCTCTGGGTCACTTTAATACGCTTTAATACCCAGATATGATGAAGAGGCAGCTATACTGCAGCCTATACATCTCATAATGACGACTTGATGACTACAGATGAATGGAGTAAGGGGGACATCATTTGAACAAAAGTGTTGACGGCCATTTGAATAATCGCACCCTTCTTCTACTGATTTCCATCCAAGCTCAAAAGAACCGCAATGAATAACTTTAACGACTTGTCTGGAACTGAGCCATATTATAGTCTATAAAAAAAGAAGAAAAAGAAAAGAGAGAGCATGCTCACCAGTGGTTTTCGGCATAAAAATACAAAATTAAACTTGTTCTTGAGATTTTTAAACAATGAAACATAGTGTAACAGATGTCATGCACAACATGATATTCTCTTAGCGGCCCGTAAATGTGCGCAATTGAGTCTCTTCTGCCCGTGGAGAGAGAGGGGGGGGGCAAAGTGAAGATGAAAGGAAATAAAACATATCCTGAGGAAAGTTATTATTTTATGAAGGCTTGTAATCTGTCGCCAGATGTCCTCGAGAGT
The DNA here is from genome assembly GCA_039105355.1 of Benthosema pterotum. Taxonomy (NCBI): domain Eukaryota; kingdom Metazoa; phylum Chordata; class Actinopteri; order Myctophiformes; family Myctophidae; genus Benthosema; species Benthosema pterotum. Next base: position 9,040,317 of record CM076988.1, on the reverse strand, counting down.
TTACCCCCCCTAGCCACCCCCCAACCCCTAACCCCCACACACATATCATCAGCAAGACTCTTGTGTGTTCTGTGTATAAGGGAGGATGACCTGATTCCTTCGAGACGCGATGCCAGTTTACAGGGGCGGATCTAGGCATGGGCATCGGGGGGGGGGGGGCATGCACCAAACATGATGGCATGCAAACAACCCAAATTTCAAAGCTAGTTTTCAAATCAAAGTGCTTATAATTAAAATGATTTGAAACACTACTACTGCTACTAAGTTGTGGCACCACTAAATCGACAGCATTTTAGCATTCAAAACAGAAAACTCTCTGAGTCAGACCTTTAGCTTTATGCAAGCTCCGTGTCTGTTGCAACGTCAACAACAACTGATGTTATTATTGATGCTTTACCTGTCTAATAAAAGTCACGGGCGATGAAGCCGCACCCATACCGTTTTCTCCTGCCCCCCTCCCAATTGGGGAATGTTACATCCGCCCCTGCCAGTTTACCTGAGCACAGCTGCTGCTATACCGCATGGCCGTCAGGCCTAAGCCGTTTGGGGCTTATCCCGGGTTTGCGAGGATTTTCGTCCAGGATGCGTTGCGCGCCCACATGAAAAGGAATTTAAGTCGGTGCACCGGGGCTCCATGAATTATGCAATGGCCGAGTGGATTTGCAGGTCTTGCTGAAATTAATATCATACTGAATGTGGTAGTGGGAGCCGGGGGGATTTCTGCCGCACCGCTGCCGACTCGCCCAGGGTATGGGAAATGAATTTGTACTTCATGACTGAGTTCTTTTTGGTCGGCAAATGGAGTTTTGATTATGTCAGGCGAACGGTGGGTCTCTGACTGCGCAGCACATTTTAACTCTTGGGTGTCAAAAACTCGAGGCTCTGTTAACTCTCTCGGAGTTAAATTAGTTGAGACCGTCGATGCCTGACACAGCTTTTAACAAGGCGGTGGGGGATTATTGAGCGGTTATGGATAGATGGATGGAAGACGGGGCCGGATCTATAGGCCTTGGCATTGGGGGGTGGCAAGGCCTCCCTAAATGCCCTGACTGCCCCACCAAACACGATGGAATGCCAAACAACCCAAATTTCAAAGATATTTCAAATTAAAGTGCTCATAACTGCAGTTGTGGCACCACTAAACACACACACACTAAAGTATGGAATCATTTTCTTTGCATAATCAATTGCATTAACACTACATCAAATTTAGCATTTTTTATATTATTGCCAATAGAAAACTTCCATAGGAAATATTTTTCCTTCAGTGAAAAACGACCGTGTTTTGGCCAAAAAGTCCATTTTATTCATGTGGTGGGGGGATCAGAGTGTTTCCACTAAGGTAAAGGCTTTCTAATGACACAAGACGTGTTTATTTTGGTGAGTAGTAAAACGTTCTTTATATATCCACTTCAGAAGAGAGGCTGGTCGGGTGGAGTAATGTCCGATTGCACGGAGAAGACCAGAGCTCCTATGCACAGACTCAGAACAAGCAGTGGAGCTCTGGACCAGAGCTACCGTTGCATCACTACCTACTGACTGACTAACTGACAAGCAGGCAGCTCGATAGACCGATATAGTATATCGTCGGTGTCCTGCCAAAAACACTTATCTCCAAAAACGTAACTTTTCAGGAGGATGAAAAAACTGTTTTTCTCAGAAACTAACTGGCCAAATAAACCTAAAATGCTGTTGTTGAACACACTTAGCCCCACAAATAAAAATATAGTTCTACAAAAATCATCAGTCAACAGTTTAAGGTCTTTAGTGGAGATACAGGGTTTTGCTTTTGAGATTAGTGGAGAAACTGGAGATAAGTGGTTTTGTCATCCCATTTTGACTGAGACTGATTCTAAAAACGGCTTCAAAATACTGATCTAAGTTTTCTGGGGCAAAATAAATATTTTTTAAATGCTGTGCATACTGTATAGAACCCCAATGGGGCTTTCCTTCCAGAAGTGGAGGGTTATAAGCAGTTTCCACCTATAATGGTCTATGAGATAGGTAGAGATAAGCAATAATTTGGACCGATCAGATTGCACATGTGACATCAATGAGCTGATGGTTGTTTTACAAGGACCTTGTGAAACAACCATCAGCTCAGGGATGTCAAACTCAAATAGACTACCAAAATAGAACAAATGGTCGAGGGCCAGAGACACAGCACTCTGTTTCAAGATAAACAAGGTAAATATAAAGATGAAACTGCATGTATTAAAAAATGCTTTCATAGAGAAATGAGAAAGTAAATTCATTGAGTTGAGAAATAGTCAAACAATTAGTTGCATTCATCTCTTATCATGGTGTGTTCAACATACAGGTACCAGAGGGCCAGTAATTGGCCCTCATGAATGCAAATGATCCGTCGACTGTTGTAACGTTACCTGTTGTCATAATGGTTGCTATGTCAATGGAAACTTCGATCTGACAAGTTATAATGTAGTTAGTAATTAAACTATTATTACACTATCCCCCCCCCCCCCACCAGTTTAGGGGAGGGTATTACACTATTACCCTATTTCACATATTCCCCTATTGCTCTATTACACTTATTAGAATATCACCGCTATTACACAGATATTTCCCTATTGTGTTACTACACTTGCACCATTATCCTATTAGCCATATTTCCCTATTACACTTAAAGATGAAGTGCCATGTTTTTTTTTCCCAATCTAAAACATGATCATCAGGTACTACTGTTATATGTAGAAAAATAATGTTCCAAAATAATTTGTTTGCCTGGTGGGTGGTGATGGCTCGAGATCCATCTGAAATGAAGCCACTCCACCCCATTTATATTATAAAGGGGGAGGATTTAGGGGAGGGGCTGATGTGTGATGTCACTATATTACATATTACATTATATTACATTCTTTAATAAGCTATTACAATATTACCCTATTGCACTTATTAGCAGAGATGTCCGATATTGACTTTTTTACCGATACCCGATATTCCAATATTGTCCAACTATTAATTTCCGATACCAATATTAACTGATAACGATATATGCAGGCTTTTGTGGTGAAAAAAATAATAGTGGTATTCAGTGTTCAGTGATTTGGCTGATTCGAAAAAAAAGGGACCAACAGGATGGTCCCCCATATATATTTTTTTCCCAATTGTGTGGCTCTATACACATATGTAAATGGTGTTTTATCAATTTAAAAAAAAACAAAAAATAGTCCTATTTTTTTAATGATATTCATCTCAATAGAGATATTTTCTGATATTCATTTTTTTAATCCTTTACTGGGCGATGTTATCTGTTTGGCCAACATCACTACTTAATAGACTACTACACTATTACCCTATTATACATATAAACCTATTACACTATTACCATACCATGACATATTCCTATTACTCTTACACTTATTAGACTACTACCCTATTGCCCTATTACCACAATTTAATAACCAATGTTGGGCATCATAGAACGCCATCAATGACCAAGGGAGTCCCAGGACCACATTTTGATATGTCATGTACAGGAATACCAGTCGTGAGCGTTCGCACTCTGTAGTAACTATGTGAAGTGAACTGTGCCATGTACAGTTTGACTGAGACCCTCAATGTATATTGTAAAGTCGTTAATAATGTAGCTCAGATGTTGATTTTCACTCAAATGGAAATTGAACCTAAAGGTCCATTTGTACAGAGTTGCAGTGGGTCCATTTCCAAAGTCTACTTTGGGAACCTATTGAGTGGGGTCCACAGCAACTGAACATGATACACAACTATAGACCTCACATAGGCACTACACTACATAGTAGCATAGGTCTATACAATATAGATATATAGTATAGATCTACACTATAGTAGCATAGATCTTATTTTCTGACACACACACACACACACACACACACACACACACACACACACACACACACACACACACACACACACACACACACACGCACACACACACACACACACACACACACACACACACACACACACACACACACACACACACACACACAGTGATGGACAGGTTCCACTTCCATTTGGCAATATTGTATTGCATTGTATTGTGGTAGTGGAGATAAGTGTTTTTGCGTGACAGGTTTAACAGCCAATGGAGATAAGTGTTAAATGAATTGTTTAAAAAAACACCTTTTCATTGGACATAATCACAAAATCTCATACCAGCAGATAGAGCAGAAAGGGTACATTCCAACCATGTAAAAAAGTGAAATTCATAAAAAATGGACATAAGTGCTTTTGGTTGGACACCGACGATATACTACAGTTTACGTCATGTACGTGGAAACAAAGGCAGTGCTTAATCAACCCGCCAGCCATGCTTGTGGACAGTTTCAAAGTGTTTCAAGTTCTGGGCATTATAGGCTTCCACCGAAACATATGCAGGCCACTCTGAGGACAGCAGACAAAGGAAAACAAAGACCAAATCAAACTCTCTCTCTAAACACTGGCAGGCAGGGAAACACATCCGCGGAATGAGAATATTAACGTCTCGGATGCCGTTTCTCTCTGATCTGGTTCCTATTCCAGCAAAGCTGAAACCAAAGCAATGCAAATGGGATGGATGGACGCCTCGCGAGCCGCCACCGAGTCGCATGCACTCGTACACTAGCGTATTATACATCACTCACATTGTCGAGCAACTGCATCACATCACTTCACATGCATGTGACAGATGTGAAAAAGAATCTATTATGGAATGAATAATGCATTCCTTGCAGATATAGGTGACTGGGCAGACTGATTCAGAAATACTGTATATTAATCCATCCCAGAGGTGTGCAACAGTATGGAAAATCACCCCTTAAAGAACCCACGCTCTAGTTCTGTCTAGTACTGATGTTTTGCTGGTGGTTCCAACCATTTTGACACATTTATTCAGAATTTGAGCCACAGAGGACCACTATTTGATGACATTTTAGCCCAGAAGGCCCCAAAACTAAAGATATATTTTGCTTTTGTCCACAATTCCAGGCTGGATTTGGGAAACAAAACAGTCAAACATACAGAACAAAATGACCATTAATCTTCTACATTCTCTAGTTGTGCAGACTTGGGCTGGGCTAATTCACATGAAGAATATTTTAACTCTTGAGAGTGTAAAAACGAAACCAAATGGACCCGCAAGGGTCCATTTGGTTTCGTGGCTATAGATTCGTATGATCTATAGCCACGGTAGCCTAGAAGTGGGAGTCAACCTTTCGGGGTGGACGTCGCTCCAAATGATGTGACGTATCACAGCAGTGGAGGGTCAGGGGAGGGGCCGGGGATGACCAGACGTTGGTGTGATCAAATCAGATCTATTGGCATGGCTCTAGCCACACCCCTCTAGGCCAAAATCATTTCAGGTTAGGCCAGGCTAGTTTATCACTACTGATCACGACAGTAGATATGGTTAAATGCTTATCAATACATTAGGGGGTTTGTCTGGGACTTTGCAATTATCATTAGGAGTTTTATCTTTTGAATGAGTAAACTCGAATGAGCATTGTGCGCGTGCGTGCGTTCGCGGGTGCATGTGTGCGCCAGGGGCGGATGTAACATTTCCCAATTGGGGGGGGGGGGGGGGGGGGGGGGGTAAGGGGGCAGCTTCATCGCCCGTGTCGCTTCGCACCACGGGCGATGAAGCTGCGCCCTTACCATTTTCATTAGTGTTTCAAATACTTTTAAATATAAGCATTGGTTGTTTTGCTTGCCATCATGTTTGGTGGGACAAACATGATGGCCCCATGCCCATGCCTAGATCCACCCCTGGTGTGCGCGTGCATGCTGTGTTTACAACACCACCATTACCAGGCCTGATCAAGCCTGACTCCGGTGACTCATTAGGAGGAAATACCTTGCAGTGAGCCTTCAGCACACAACCTCTTATCTGTGGCCATGAACCTTCTCTCCTTCCTCTCATTCTCTCCTGTATAATCAGATGTTTCAACACACAGTGATGCCAGGACTCTCTCTCACCCTGGTCTCTACCCTATAGCTCTCGATTTGTGAGCCTCTCTCTCTCTCTCTCTCTCTCTCTCTCTCTCTCTCTCTCTCTCTCTCTCTCTCTCTCTCTCTCTCTCTCTCTCTCGCTCTCCCCACCTCAGCCATTCCAACATCACCTCTGATTTAGTTGCCCGGGCCAAAGCGTCTTCACTGCCAAACAGCCGATCCCAAAGTGCTGTGTGCTGGATTAATACCTTGGGCTGACTAATTTATAATTGCTCTATTGTGGCATCCGCGCTCAGAAAAGGTTGCTGACAAGTCAGATCCTCCCTAGCCAGCTCTCTCTCTCTCTCTCTCTCTCTCTCTCTCTCTCTCTCTCTCTCTCTCTCTCTCTCTCTCTCTCTCTCTCTCTCTCTCTCTCTCTCTCTCTCTCTCTTTATTCACGAACTGACATAAAGCTCCTCATGTTAGAACTCAATCCAGCTCTGAAAGGGACTATATTTTGGAAACTCCCATTCCCAAAAATTACAAATACAAACCAGTACAAGTTTCTTACTTGCTTTGCTTCTTCTTTCACCAGGCTATACTGCTAAACTTGATCATATCCCCTCCCAGGGATACATAATCTTGTATGTAAGCAGCAAATGTGGCCACTATACCATTCCCACGTCTTTCAAAACAAAGTTTGATTCAGGCGGTGGTTTATCCTCCGCACAGAGAGAATAAATAAACAACCAGGGCGGTCAATGCGTTCCAACTGTATATTTGTCTTTTGGTTGACTTTGGCTCTGTAATATTAAGGCGTGTGTGAGCTCTGCCTGCTTGGAAGAAAGGGAAAAAAATAAAATAAATGTATTCCAGCAGAAGGCGGGGATACCTTCAAAAATACGTTTCATGCAGTTGAATCAGAATGGATTCAAGGTCGATTTGGAGGAAAAAAGAACAGATAGATGTTCAAAACCTGATGTGTTGGCTATATCATCAATATCTCTGTCTGTCTGTCTGTCTGTCTGTCTGTCTGTCTGTCTGTCTGTCTGTCTGTCTGTCTGTCTGTCTGTCTGTCTGTCTGTCTGCCTGTCTCCCTGCCAGCCAGCCTGTCTGCCCGCCTGCCTCTAGGAAGGGTCCATGCAACGTTTCATGCAGATCGGTGCATTTATAGGTAAGAATGTGAAAAGCTGCCTCATAGTGGCGCTATAACAGGCCATTCTAGAAAATGTGGGGCAGAGGTTCATTGTTGGCATCCAGGGATTGTGTGTGCAAAGTTTGGCATTGACCGGATTAACGATAGCGGAGATTAGCTGGTAAAAGTCGGACGGACCGACGGACAGACACGCGGACACACAAACAGAGTGTAAAAACATGGGTACCCTCCTAAACCCCTCACCCTTTCTTTCCCCCATAACTCTTCAGAGTTTACAAACGGAACAAAATATAACAGCAATGGTAGATTCTCGGCCATTTGAAAAATAATAGCCAATCGCACTGACCTAGTGTAAGTAAGTCCAATTCCGGACTTTTGCTTGCAATACAAGTATTACGATTCCCACCGCTGAGAAACAGAAAAATAACTAAGTGACTGATTTGAAAGTAAGGGTAATCAAGTTTGGATATCAAGGGGAGATTGTTTTGAACAGAGGAGACTCAAAGCAATGTTTTGACCCTGGTTAAAGCACAGCCGGCTGCAAAGTCAGCCGGTCGAGTCCGTGCCCTTGGATAAGGCATTGGTTCTTTGTTCTTTCGGTATTGTAAACTGCATTTAAAAGGACTGCTTCTATTTTTCTCACACATGAACTCTAGTGTGCGTGTGCGCACGTGTCTGTGTATGTGCATATGAAATCCTGCAGCTATAGACTGTCTGGTACAATAAGGACAATTACTGTATGGTCATTGGTCATGTGTGGGAGGAACACTCACACATGACCTGACTGGCACAAACAACAGAAGAGGTGAATTTAACACGCCTGGACACCTACGCCTGCTAATTCCCTGTCAACCCATAAGATACAGCACTTCTATCTCTTTCTCTGTTTTGATCTTCCTGATAAGATGACAATGATGTCACCTCTCTCTCTCTCCTTCAACATTGTGTACATTACGGTACTTATTTTCAGTGGCAGGCAATTACACTTTTCAGCTAAAATTAGGTACATTGCGTGATTGTTTGAAATGCTATGACGGCCAATACCCATGATGTGCTCAAAATGTGATTTGTTGACAGCTGTCAGAGACCAACCGTGGTCACTTGAAAATGTCTCAACCTCAGGGCCGGATTTAGCCAGCCCTACTAGGGTGGGCTGGAAGAGTGGCAGGGTGGGCAACTCCAAAGTTTTTCATATGAAGCAGTGGTTTTCAATCTTTTTGACACCAGGGAACACTATTTATTCGGCATTTGAGCCATGCACCACCATTTGATGAAACTTTAGCCCCACAGACCTCAAACCTAAAGATTTCTTTTGCTTTTGACCACAATTCCAGGCTGGATTTGGGGGAAAGAACATACAGATCAAAATTACCATCACATGAACATTTTTAACTCTTGAGAGTGTAAAAATGAAACCAAATGGACCCGCAAGGGTCCATATGGTTTCATTTTTACGCTCTCAAAGAGTTACATCTGGTTAACCAACTTTCCACCATTTAGCCTGGGGACCACCTGGAACTCTCTCAATGGCCGCTGGTGGTCCCCAGACCACTGATGAAAACCACTGACGTTACCTTTCATTGGGTGGGCAGGATGCACGTTTGGGTGGGCGCTGCCCACCCCTGCCCCCCCTCTAGATCCGGCCCTGCTCAACCTAAGTGCACGAAAGAGTTAGGGCTCATGTTAGAACTTCAACAATATAAAGAGTCCTTTGCTTCATTCTGAAGTGCTTGATATCTGAGAAATGATGAAAATAGATCAACCAATTTTGAAGTATTGACACGATTCTGTATGTACTATGCCGGTTATTTGATCAGAGCCCATGCACCTCAGTCAGTTGCGCTGGAGGTGGAATTACTAATTAATCAGCGAAATCACATTCCATCCATCACGGCTGAAAATATCGTTCTTGACAGCTTCCCAACACCGACAGATTATTTTCCCACAAAGTCACAGTTAAAATGTGCACTGCCAGGAACAATGAGGGACGGCTCTCCAGCTGTGACTATACACAATATGTTCCAATACTCATCCAGCTTAGCACCAAACAACTGTCATTGCTTGGGTGGCTTGGTGATTTTTGTTTTTGTTTTTTGTGGCAAAATGTGTTTGGGATTGGAAACGGCACCTCTGGGCCTCGCGGATAGACACACCAAACGGTTTATATGCCTATTTGCATTTCAGGCGCTCCCTACTGGCAGCCAAGACGGTTGCAGTTCGCAGGGATTATCATATTTTTTTCGAAAATGTGTCGATAGCATGGAGGGTATAGAAGAGTCTCAAATCCCCAGAAAAACAGACTGCCTGCCCCATAACAACACGCGTTTGCTACGGCACAGCTAGCCCTCCTGTGTGAAGACAGCAGGGGCGGATCTAGGCATGGGCTTGGGGGGGGGGGACAATGCCCCCTAAATGCCCTGACTGCCCCACCAAACCCAAGCACAATGGCATGCAAAACAATTAACCCAATATATTTCAAATTAAAATGATTTGAAACACTACTACTGCTACTACTACTACACATTTTAACACATTATTTAACATTTAACATTTTGGACAGAAGTTGGGGCAAGCAGTGCATCTGCTTTAAAGGTATAGTAAGTGATTTGGAAAACCTTCCGGTCACTCCTGTCAGCAAGATGTGCACATGCACGCACTCTACAATGAGGGGAAGTGCAACAGGCCAACCACCCCTCTCAATCCTGCTTGGAGGAAGGCCTCCTCTCCTCCCGATCGGACCAAAGGCTTTTTCTCTTTTTCTCTTTTTTTACCCCAGGAAGTCACTGGGGACATGGAAGAACGCCTTATATGGTCAACTACACTCTGTAATAGCCAAAAAGAAAAAAAGAAAATAACAATATTTAATTAAAGTGAAATCACTTACTATGCCGATTCATACTCCAGTTTTACGTAGCCATTGCTGTGGTTAGTATAAAGCAGGGAGAATGGGTGGATGTAACATTTCCCAATTGGAGGGGGCAGGAGAAAATGGCATGGGGGCGGCTTCCTATGGGTGGTACAGTATGGGTGCGATGAAGTCGCACCCATACCATTTTTGGTTACAGGACTTTTATTAGGCAAGTAAAGCACCAATAATAACATCAGTTGCTGTTAAAGTTGCAACAGACATGCAGCATGCATAAAGCTTTTTCTGTTTTCAATAATGGAATGCTGTTGGTTTAGTGGTGGTGACACAACTGTTAGTTAGTTAGATAGTAGCAGTAGTAGTGTTTCAAATCATTTTAAATATAGGCACTTTAATTTGAAATATTTTGGATTGTTTTGCATGCCATCATGTTTGCTGGGGCAGACTGGGCATTTAGGGGGCCATTGTGCCCATGCCTAGATCCGCCCCTGGCAGGGAGATGTGTTTGGGTGAGCGGTGTTTTGTCCGTGGTCACCTTTTCACATAAATAGTCCTTTGAGCTCCTGAATCATTTTCTGCACTTGTATTCCAACACAACACCGACATCAACAGTCTGGCTCAAAAGAAGAGAATAACGTGAGAATTGTTGTCGGCGCAATGAAAAGAAACAGTATTTGGCTTTAGCCTTGGCGAGACAAAGATAAGCTGGGTTTTTTACTTTTGTTGCTGTTATTTTTCAACTTTTTTTTTTTTATTGCTTTTATTTTTTTCCACAATGGAAACGGGAATAAAAAACAGTATGGCATGAAAGTAGGCTATGTGTGGGCGGCCATAACACTACATGTGTTCCAGCAGCAGGACAATTTCCACAAAACAAAGCACTCAGAAATCACAAGGGTGTGCACAGTGATAGCGGGCATTAAAAAAAATAGCAATAAAAACAAATTAATAAACAAACAAATATAAAAAAAAACTCCCAGGAGGGCTAGAATTCAGAGCCAGGTTGTGGAGAAAATACACTCAGGCACCTCTCTGTGTTTATTTGCTTTAAAGTTCTCTTGTGGTATTGACCATAACAAGCATGTTATTTGTGATTATGATGCTATAGCGGCACGCAGCTCTCTGCTGCGGGGGTGTTAGAAGTTGAAAATTGATCCGTAACACTATACTGATGCACACAGTGAGAGATCTATACTGTGTGTGCATGCATGCGCGTGCGGGTGGCGGGTGCGGGTGCTCTTACCAGGGGCGGATGTAACATTTCCCAATTCGGGGGGCAGGAGAAAATGGTATGGGGGCGGCTTCATCGCCCGTGGCGCGAAGCACCCATACCATTTTCGGTTACAGGACTTTTATTAGTCAACTAAAGCATCAATAATAACATCAGTTGTTGTTGAAGTCGCAACAGACACGCAGCATGCATAAAGCTAAAGGTCTGACTCAATGATGAAATGCTGTTGGTTTAGTGGTGAGACGATTGTAGTTAGTTTAGTAGTTAGTAGTTAGTTTAATACTTTTAAATACAAGCACTGAAATATCTTTTCTTTTGCATGCCATCATGTTTGCTGGGGCAGTCTGAGCATCATTTTGGGGGGCTTTGCCCCCCCATGCCCTTGCGTATAGATCCACCCCTGGCTCTTACACATTTTTTAGCTAAACTAAAGTCTAATAGAATAAAGTTTCACAGCGATCCCTGATTTGATTTTCGCGACCACCATAGTGTGAAAGTTCAACTATGTTTGGGCACAGGGTCACCACCACCAGCGTCGATAGGATCGATTTTCTGCGTAGCCTGAAGATGCGCGTCTGCACTTTTCAATATGGCATGTCTGGACACCACCCAAAGCAACTTGTTATGAAATTTGACTTTTTTTTGGCAACCGATTAACATCCATATTGATATCCATATTGAGCTTCTGCTGCGTCCTCCCCATTAGAACAAAGCATTTGTCCAGCTGTGCTTCATTACACTTCATAGAATGATCCATTTCTCCAGCTGTGCTTCGTTGCGCTTCATCTCCTACCAGACAGAGTGTTTGAATAACAACGACATTAGGCATTGTACAGAATCTAACTATAAATGCAGGGGCACAGAGAGCATTTTTATAATTGGGAGACATATCTGGGAACATTCTGCACAAGGGAGAAAAATTGCACTTACGAGCAATATTACGCCGTTGTCAATTAGAGATGTCCGATATTGACTTTTTTCTGATATCCAATACCCCGATATTGTCCAACTCTTAATTTCTGATACCGATATCAAGCGATACTGATATATGCAGTCTTTTGTGGTGTACAAAATAATAATAATAATAATGGGAGCATTTCTGTGATTCGGAAAATGCCTCAACAGACCAACAACACAACGGCCTGCCCGCACTCGATCATTATTGGAGGAAGGTCCCCCATATTTTCCTGATTATATGGCTCTAGATATCTGTAAATGGTAAAAACTAAAATAGTCAGAATATTTTTCCCCGCTTCCGATATTTTCTGATATTCATTTTTAAAGCCTTTATCGGCCGATAACATCTGTATGGCAGATAATATTATGCAGTATCTGCCCATCTCTAATGTCAGTGTAAAACACTGCCAGTACTGCTAACTTTTACTGCTTGATTTATTTTTTTCATTTTTTTCTTCTACACATTCGTGGGAGTGTCTCCGCCAGTGGATTGCCACGGCAACCCTCCACACCTGCCAATTGATTTCTTTTCAGTCCGTTTGCAGCTCTCTTTAGACGCAGAGGCAGACAGCTTAATTATATGAATCGATCGTTACAACCATAGTTTTGTGGTTTAGAATTTGAGTAGCACACCGCAGACTGGGGTTGACTTTGAAACCCGAGGAAGGCTCCTTTCCTGGGATATTCGGGTCATGGAGCAAAAGCGTCAGAATCAAGCGCGAAAAGGAAGTCTCCGAGGCGGCATTGCCCTTTCAAAACGAGACAAACATGTACACACAAAAAAAAATGAGCTCCTTTCCGAGGCGGCAGCATGCAGGCAGGGCCGGATATAACATTTCCTAATTGGGGAGGGCAGTTGAAAATAGTATGGGTGCGGCTTCATCTCCCGTGTCGCACCCATACCACTTTTGGTTACAGGACTTTTAATAGGCAAGTAAAGCATCAATAATAACATCAGTTGTTGAAGTTGCAACAGACACGCAGCATGCATAAAGCTAAAGGTCTGACTCAGAGAGTTTTCTGTGTGGAATAATGAAATGGTATTGGTTTAGTGGTGCCATAATTGTAGTTAGTAGCGTATAGCGTTTCAATTCATTTTAAATACGCTGTAAGCACTTATATCTTTGAAATTTGGGTTGTTTGCATGCCATCATGGTTGGTGGGACAGTTATGGCATTCAGTGGGGCATTACTCCCCCCATGCCCATGCCTAGATCCGTCCCTGGGCAGCATGCTGGGCCGTCCCCCCCCTCCCTCCCGGACGGATGTCTTAGGGGTCTACTGACAGGAGCAGACGGTTGAACCAGGGCCGGATGTAACATTTCCCAATTGGGGGGCAGGTGAAAATGGTATGGGCGCGACTTCATCACATAAAGGTCTGACTCCGAGAGTTTTCTGTTTTCAATGATAAAATGCTGTTGGTTGAGTGGTGCCACAGCTGTAGTTAGTTAGCAGCAGTCGTAGTGTTTCACATCATTTTCAATACAAGCACTTTAATTTGAAGTATCTTGGGTTGTTTTGCATGCCATCATGTTTGGTGGAGCAGTCAGGGCATTTAGGGGGGCATTGCCCCCCCCCCCATGCCCATGCCTAGATCTGCCCCTGGGTTGAACTCTGTATGGCCACGTTTGCAGATGAACAACAACCAAAAGGTCATGGGGTTTGGCTGGATTGACACAGATGGGAGGCTTCACGGCTGGAGACGACAAGAAGGGTCCCCCGGGGGGGCGACAGGAGACTGCCGATACGCCTCCTCGCCTCCTTGCCTCCTTGCCTCCTTGCCTCGCCGCTGACTGGACCGTTTCTACCCGGGGTAGATGCAGGGGACAAAAAGCTGCACATTTTAGACCCGTGCTCGATTCTGTAAAAACATGTTTTCTAATTCCTGACAGTGTTTTGAAAGACCTATGTTTCTCTGTCGGTCACTTCATAGCCTTCATACCACACTGTTGTATTTCTCTTGGGCAGTTCTCAATAAGACATAGAGGGTCTATTCTTTGGAACGCTGCTGATCCTGGCTAAAAATACCTCAATCTCTGCTAACTAATTACTAAAAAGTGCTCATGCAGTAGAATAACGTAAGGTTGGCTGTTTGGTAGAGTAGGTCTGTAGGCAAGATGTTTGTATACTTAATGCATATTTGTAGGGCTACAGTAGAGTTGATTTTATATCCCTAGGGCTGTCGATCAGATTAATCACAGCTTCAAGATTAATTTAATCATTATTAATAACAATTTGATCTATGTCCAAAATCTAACATTTATACAATATTTCCAGTACAGAATTTGACCATTAAAAAAACAAATGTGGGGGAAAAAGATCTGTTTCTTTTAAATATTTATCAAAATAGATGATCTGCAACCGCAAGCCCCCAATTCTTGTACTGTAGATTCCTCAAACTACAGCTACACACGAGTGTATTTATATAAGTGTATTTACTAGTATTTTTAATGTATATTCATTTAGGGAAAGTTCTCGATAAGCCTTTTGACTTCAGACTTCTCATGCGCAATATTAATATGTACCTTTCTTCTGTTTTTAACTTTTGTACGTGCTAACAAATCAAACTTAAAGGTAGGGGAAGTGATTTGAAATTCATGGTGTAGTACCAGCCTGGTGCACTAGGGGCCCCCAAAAGTAGCTACACTATGTGAACCTGCTGCTCTCTCCTGATTGGAGGAGAATTGTGGTGACCTGGGGAACTTTTATTAGCTCCTCTGCTAACGTGGGGGAGGGGGAAACTCCATATGTGGTTTCCACACCTTATAATAGAGCATTTTAACAGAAAAAAAATATTTTTTGGGTGATATCTGACAAAAGTGAAATCACTTCCCCTACCTTTAAACTATTTCACGTCAAGGAAACCCTAGAATTATATTATCCATTTGGCCTCTGACCCCATTTCAAAACATGCCTTTTTTATTGTGTTTTGTTCAATATGTGGCCCTGTGTCATCTTTCTTTTTTTTTTTCAAATTGAACTCCATACAACAAGCAAAGGTTGATAACCGCTGACCTCACATAATCAATACTCTGCATCACGTCTGACTTAACAGCGCTGCTGAGCCGCGTACGCGGTCCCCAGTGCATTAAAAAAAATGTATATCGTATATGTACCGTAATCAGAGATTAGCCCTCTATTCTGTTTATTCATTACGCATGTGTAATCCTCATTATGCCCGCGTACACATGCAGCGTAATCCTTATCTTCTTTTCTGGGCTGCGCGCGGCTTTTCAATGTGCATGCTGTATTTAATTGCAATGGCTGCGGGCTGTAGTAGTAGTCTGGGATGTGGAGTGGTGAAGGCCACACATGTTCTCTCAAGCATGCACACACACACACACACACACACACACACACACACACACACACACACACACACACACACACACACACAACACACACACACACACACACACAGTGGTGTGTATGTGTGCGCACTGTGCATGCTTGAGGGAGGTATCTGACCCCACATTCGACAATGTCACAGTTTGAGCACATACAGGCACACATGAGATTCCAAAGCAGCCAAAGGCCGCTGGCTCGTGACGTCACTTCCTGTTAGTCCGGACAATAGGGCTGAACATTCCTGCCCTTTTCGTGACGTCGCCCGTGTTCCATAAACGGAATCCTCATTCATCGTCCTCATAGACTTTTCTAAAAAGGGTAAACATAAACACGAATACGCCGCAAACAAAGCCAACCCGGGTCGGCTGACAAATTATGACAACCACCACAATATTATCATGCAATAGCGCAAGGAGTAAAACAACGGCAAGATGTTTCGTTTTTCAATTATTTGATTGTCCCAAAAGATTGTGTGTGTTATGATTTGTAACAACCTGAGTTGGCTTTGTCTGTGGCGTAATCGTTTTTATATGAATCATTTTTGAATAGTCTATGAGAAAAATGAATGGAGAATCCGTTTCTGGAACAGGGGCGACGTCACGAGCGGGCGGGACTGCTCAGCTCTATCGTGCAGTGTTGTCAACTAAGACTAAAGACTAAGTCGACTAAGGTTTTTGATATTTAGTCGACTAAGACTAGACTAACAAAAATGATTTTCAAAAGACGATCATAACCTAATCATAACCTAATCAAGACTAATGGAAATAAGAAACATTTTTATCTTCTTTTTTTATAATAAAACATACACAGAATTATAACAAGACATGTTTCATACTCAAAAAACTATAAATCTGTATAAGATAAACCTACAGTGTATTTGTGTGTAAGACTAAACTACCAAGACTAAGACTAAATCATTTTTTACATTTCTTTGACTAAGACTAGACTAAAAAAATGAATTTCAAAAGACTAAATGGGACTACAGTAAAAGACTAAATATCTCTTATTGAAAAGACTAAATCAAAATGTTCTCAAAAAGTACAACTCTGCTATTGTGGTTCATTGGGGTCAGTTATTGAATTTTAGCCTAATATAAGAGCCCTTTGCAAAAATGCAGGGAAAAATAACGAGAGCCCTAAATCCATATGGTCTTCATCATCAATAACATGGGATTGCACAATAAGTGCCATTATTTTGAAGCCCCAAATCTATGTATGATGATGTCATCGCGTTCCTGGTGTCTTGACGGTAACCGCCGCGCAAATGCGGTTAATTTCTGAACGCGTCAATGCCAGCAATTTTTAAACTAGCAATTCAGTAGAAATACAATGCATATCTCCTGTGATTACCCACCGCAGTAACTTGGAGAGGAGCGAGAAAGAACCAATCAATGCAAACAAACATTGTTTTGATTGGTAGTCCACTGTGATTTAGGTACTGTATAGCTACATGCCTGCGCACATGTGCCCACAAACACACATGGGAATACCCAGACAACACATCCATGCACACCCGAACACTCAACTGTACACAGAGACACACAAGTGTGCGCTATCTCACACATGCATATTTACACATTGAGGTCACACGGGTCTGCATTAATTCAACTCAGCAGGCTGCTGAGATGAATTAATTGGATTCATAAGTGCATAAAAACTGAATATACTGTACCTGCATAACGGCGCAATTCACTGATGCAATTATATAAAATGTCACAACTCCGGAGACATTTGTGTACCAAGGCGATACAACATGTTCTGTCTATAAGCACATCCGTCTCTGTAGTCGAGACATAATTCATACAGGCTAACCACATACAGTATGTCAAACTCGAGGTCTGGGGGCCAAATCAGGCCCATGATTTAATTATCTCTGGCCAGTAGGATATTTAATTACGATTAGAACTGCCACTCTGGTGTTATACATGGTGTGATTTACTTTTTCAACTTATTATTTTCATGTTACTATAGTGCTTGGTGACTATCATAGAACAGGAAATTGAGCTTTTATAAAGCATTTTCAGATTTTTTTAGGCTTGCAGCTTCAGCTTTGTAATTACTTAGCTGTTTAGGGACATTGATTTTTGGAGGAAATGTACTTTTTTGTGTTTGCCTGGGACGTCCCATTAACTGGGCTATACAGTCAAACGGACGACCAAAGGGATAAAAAAAGGCACTTGTGGTCTTGTTTCCATTCAGGTTCTGGGTTATGTAATTGACAAAACAACTCAAATCAACATAAAAAGGTAAAAAAAGGGGAGGGGTGGTGTACTGTACACGTGGACGATTTATTGGCGACAACAAAAAGAGACGTGATGTGAGATGTGAGCCTCTAGTCTGCCGCCTGCCTGATTAAGGTTTGGCTACCACAGTGAAGCGTGCACCCGCGTTATTTTCATCATTTTACAGCGGGCAGAGCTGCACCCAAACAGATGTCTCCGTAATCACATAAATGCGGCTTTATGCGCGCTATGCTTGTTTGTTACACTTGCTGCTATTACTCAGGCTGCGGAGGCAAGACGGAGAAAGTTGTTGGAACGCGGTTTGACCATGACATTGCCAATCCCGGGAGCCGCAAATCGTGTAAAGCACAATGAAATAAAGCGTGATGGCAAATGGAAAATAAGTAGAACATCTGGCATAAAAGCAGCACAAGGGATAAATCAATAGTGTTTATACTGCAATTGGCGTTTTAGATTAGGAGATGTCTTGTCCATTCAACACTTGAATTAAAAAAAAGTTGCCAAATTGCCAAGGAATTGGCTGTGGACCTTCATGTTCTCCTGGATAGTGATTTTTTTTAAAGCCTTGCGTGATGTAATGCCATCCTTAGAACTATACAGTACATTTTAATTTGCACACAACTTATTTCAAAACCAAATAGAGAGGATTGCAATGAACGCCATGGTGCCGCACTATGCAATAGGCTATTTGATCTTAAAGGTAGGGGAAGTGATTTGAAATTCATAGTGTAGTACCAGCCTGGTGCACTAGGGCCCCCCAAAAGTAGCTACACTATGTGAACCTGCTGCTCTCTCCTCCTGATTGGAGGAGAATTGTGGTGACCTGGGGAACTTTTATTAGCTCCTCTGCTAACGTGGGGGAGGGGGAAACTCCATGTGGTTTCCACACCTTATAATAGAGCATTTTAACAGAAAAAAAATATTTTTTGGGTGATATCTGACAAAAGTGAAATCACTTCCCCTACCTTTAAACGTCTAACTGTTTACAGAGACACACAGCCATGCGCGCACATGGCTGTGTGAAAATGCCATCAGTGCATCGAAAGAGACAAAATTGCATTTGATCGGAGCATTGAATGCTTCAGTACGCGACTACTGACCTGTACCAGATCTCAGTATGCTGCACAGTGCACTCTGTGCAGTTGATGCATGGCTACCAACGTGTATAGATTAAGGTTATAGGGTTAGAGTAGAGTTAGCTTTAGATTTAGTGTTAAGGTTATTAATGTCGGACCGCGGGGGACACCGCTGTCAATACTGTAGCCGTGATCAATGCAGAATGCAGCCTATTGAACTTCTCCAAAATATCAGTCTGTTGCAGGAGCTACATCTGATGTTTATATAGCTACCGTGGCTAAAATGCCGTCTATAATACTGATGTTTGTAGCTACTGTGGTCTTTTTGGCCGCCATAGACCTGCATACCGAGAGGAGACAGACCATGCACCCACTGCACACAAAAGAAAGTGGAAACGGCGAGATTCATAAGCATCTGTCAATTGTACCATGACATCAGAGACACATGCCGATTATAATCACCCAGATAGATATAGAGAAGACGACTAATGACAAAAGATGAATAAGGGAGCAGATTTATATTTTGTGCGGAAACTCCATTTCTTTACTCATTTGATTACTTTTTGGTCCAATGTGGTCTTTAATTACTGGGATGTGCATATCGTTTTCCTTCTGTACATAGTGACAAAAAACTCCCATCTGCTGGCCTAAGTACAACAATGTGCAAGTAAAGCAGCAAGATTTGTGAGCTGTTGTGATAGGAAGAGCATATCAAATGGAACACAACCACCCTGAAAACTAATCATTGTGCGTATTCCTGCCTTGGTCTTGGTACATAGAAATTGATTGATTTATGATTCTGACACTCAAATGTACATCATTTGGGTCTTCATTGTATTGCTATACTGTTGTATTGTGCTGTTTGCTTTACTTGGCAATGGAAACATGCTGTATGTTTTCTCATGCCAATAAAGCCCTTTGAATTGAATCGATGCCTTGTTTTGCATCGCCGTGTGATAGAATTTGATATGGCTTTTAATCTGGCTTTTTATCGGTCTCCACAATGGGAAATGATTATCTTTATGTCAGCACAACGGCAAACAGTGCGGTATTGACATAACAGCACAGATGGTGGAATTAATGAACACATAAATTCGGCATCATTATTTAATTTGCACTCATTAGCGCCGCAGCCAAGAAAAGGGAGAGAAGGTCAAACTCATTTCGACGGAGGAGACAGCATCCAGAACAATGGGTGTTTGTGTGCCTCGAGGTAAATCGGGCGTTGCGATGTTCCTTCGTTTTGTGGGAACACGCGCCGCAGTTCTCTCCTCCGCATCGCTTTTCTCACACACACGTCGTTCTACTGTGAAGGGAGCGATCTATCGATCCAAAGTGAGGAACGGGAGAGTTTTCACGCGTCTTTTCAACGTTGCGCCGATCCAAGCGCGAACCGCGAGGATCATCTGACACATTGAATGGCTCTCAGAGGCTTTCGACCCCTCGATGATGCCACTTATTCATTATTGTCGTGTTATTCGTTGGGAGCCATTAAAATTTGCTTTTATTAGCTGAGTGTTCTCTCTCTCTCTCTTTCTTTGTGTTTCTTTCATTTTCATCCCTTCGGTCCGCCTGCTTTCTTCTCCTGTACAAAAGACCTTGTCGGTGGAGTTGTGTTGCTAGGGAACAGCTTGTGTCCAAGTTGTTGTTTCTTGTCGGCTATTGATATTCACAAACACTGCACCGAGCCCACGACCCGTTTTAGAATATGCATTTATGTTGTCAAGTGTGGTTTAAAGTGGCGACCTATTGTGTCCTGTCTGGATTTCTAGTTTCTAATATTCAAAGATTGGCACCACTTTTTCACAATTTTTCAAAAATAGCAGAGATACAAGCTCATAGCGCGCCACTCGGTGGCGCGCTATGAGCTCGTAGATCTGGTATTTTTCAATAGTTAAAACATAATGCTTAGAACACCGAAACGCGTTCAGTACACTAAGGTTTAAAGTGGCGACCTATTGAAAAAGATCGCGACACGCTAGAGATGCTGCTCTTTTTACTTTTATTTTGCAGGTGATTTTAATTGGAAGATCCTCGGTGAGTCGGTTTCGGGAGCTCGAAGCTATACAGTATCGATCGCTCCTCCGGGGGCTGTTATATTGTGAAGCCCTCGCGAATAGCGGCTACGGAGAGGCTATGCTCCATCATTTTGGTATTGAAGGATGGATGGATGGATGGGTCGACGGGGAGGTCGAGTGGACAGATGGAGGGGTGAGACAGGCAGAGAGATAAACACAGCTGCACCACACAGCAAGACATGATCAGTGTTTTCGATTTGGCGGCGGGCCACGGGCGGACGGCCCATGCCAGCAATGCTGTTTACGCAGTAGATGATGGTGTTTACTCGTGGCAATGCATCCGCAACTGGGAGTGACGGCATGTTTTTTTTCTGGTTTTCTCACGTGCGGGACGCACGAGACGTGGCCGGGCCGGAGATGGCATGCAGGCAGGCAGACAGGCAGGCAGGCGTGCCTGTGATGTATCTGTGACACATGTGACTCCGTAATTGGGCGAGATTTGAGCACAGTTTGACTGCCATTGACTTCCTTATAGATGGACAGCTCGGCTCCAAGAGGTTTTAGTCAAGGACGGATGTCATCTGCACACATCCTCAGATAGCGCAAGGACTATCTAAAAAGGACAGGACGCCAATACATGGCTTCCTGTCCTCATGGGAGGAAACAGACATGCGCAGTGCATTCCAGGAAGTTTGACTCTTGCATGCATGCATGCCATTGGTCTCTTGGATGGTTTGCCAAGCGTCAAACTTCCTTGTCTGTACTGCGCATGTCTGTTTCCTCCCATGAGGACAGGAGCCATGTCTTGGCGTCCTGTCCTTATTAGATAGTCCTTGAGATAGCGCCTCCAGGCTTGAAGCAGGCGGGTGGCAGCATCAAGTTTGGTACTGCAGGCCGGTGGAATTCCTGCACGAGCGCCCTGAGAGCATGCACGCTGGTTTGCTTTGTGCACGCGGACAGGGCAGTTTGTGTTTAAGTTGTTTTCTGGATGAACCACCGGTCCTCACGTCATATACTACCTCTCAAAACATAACGGATGTATTATATGACAGATTATAAGCTCACAGCAAACCCACAAGCTTGTTTTTTGATGCTGTTTAGCTTTTTTTCTTTGCTCGTTCTCGACGGCGCTCGTTCATGAATCCTTTCCGTTCCCATAATCCCTTGCTTCGGGCGCGTTCATGGAGAAATACTTCCGCATTTGACCACCAAATTTTGGTGGTCAAATGCGGAAATAGGCGCACTTCCGGCGGTCTTCCGGGTGCTTCAAAGCGCCACTGAGCAACTTGTATTGAAATGAACGGCAAGGGGGCGGGGCTATCACTCCAGTCCGCTCTCTATATTTATAACTCTATGCATCTGCAGTGCAAAGGCCCCATTACACTGTATATGAAAAAAGTCAAATGATAATCACATATAGGCCTAAATACTTCCAAAATAGTATAGATTAAAATAAATCCCTGGCAGTGCTGTTCAGTCCATCGTTTTTTTAGGATCATCTCCGGAGAGACCCTTACATATACAGAGAGTAAATAAAAGAGGTTAAATAGCACATTAAAAGCCTCTGACTTGAGAATAAAACCATCAGTCCTGGCTGGATACTACAGGCTCATAGTTTTCTCTTTGTTCTTTTCTGAGGCCTCCCTATATGCACAGCTTTGTGTGGGTGTTTGTACCCCCACAGAATGTGATGTATTTTTTTTGCTTGTTTTTGGTTCATTCGAGAAGAAAGGCGGTGCCAAAATGTGCGACTACATTTCACTTCCCTGGCCTTAAGTTATCGATATCATTCATCCAGCACGTATAGGGCAGTGTTTTATTGTAGTTGTTGTCTTCTTTTTTAAGCTTATTTCCTTAATGCAGCAGCGTTTCTTGCCAATACCCATCACTATATTTTATTTTTTTGGAGGTTAGTTCTTCTTCTTCACACCCATTCGGTTTGGCTTTGCTTTCCACTCCGTTGACTCCACTATCGCTGCCTCATCCACTTTCGGCTGATGAAATAACCACATTCAAAGATAAATAGGTTCACCTGTGTGTGTGTGTGTGTGTGTGCGTGTGTGTGCGTGTGTGTGCGTGTGTGTGTGTGTGTGTGTGTGTGTGTGTGTGTGTGTGTGTGTGTGTGTGTGTGTGTGTGTGTGTGTGCGTGCGTGTGTGTGTGTGTGCGTATGTGTGTGTAAGGAGTCTAAGGGCCAAACAACAACCAGACGGTGCCAAGTTAAAGATATAGTAAGTGATTTCACTTATTTCTCTGTTTTTTCTAAGTCTTCTTTTTTGATAAACCGATAAACTATAAGGAGTTCCTCCCTGTCCTCAGTGAGCCCCTGCTGTTAAAAACAAAATAATAAATCACTGCATGCTCCTTTAACGGAGCCACAAACAAATTCTTCAGATGTTGGGCTCCATTTTCGTCACCGCTAAACCCCTTATCCCTTAACTTCCTTGCCTTTTTAAACTATTAAAAAAGATCATTTTTCAATAGTTTAAATGGCCAGTCTACAAGCTCACAATGTGTCAATAGATTGGCACGTTCAACTATTCCAAAATGTTTTTCAAAATAGTAAAAAAAAAAAAAAAAAAAAAAAAAATGATAAGGGGTTTAGGATAAGATGAAAATGGAGCTCATAGTCTGTAGACCGTCATTGGCCTGTATCCATATTTCTGGAACATCAGACTAAAGATGGAGGGAAAAAAGATATTCACTCAGGTGTTCCTCTCTCTTGGATTCAAGGTTTACAGCCTACATCCGGGAAAGGAAAAAAAAAACAATTGGGAAGTGTCAGACGGATGAGATGGAGCCGAGACGAGTGCTACAGTAGTCAGAGAGAGAGAGAGAGAGAGGGGGGGGGGGGGGGGGGGGGGGGGGGGGAGAGACGTCATAGAAGAGTAACAGAAGAATCTCGAGTCAGACAGAGCGTCGTGGGGGGTGGAAAGATAGAACAAACCAGGGTCGGATCTAGGCATGGGCTATGGTGGGCAAATGCCCCCCTAAATGCCCTGACTGTCCCACCAAACGGCGTGCAATACAACCCAAATGATGGCATGCAGAACAACCCAAGATATTTCAAATTAAAGTGCCTATACGTTACAATGATTTGAAACTCTACTGCTGCTACTAACTAACTACAGCTGTGTCACCACTAAACCAGCAGCGTTTCATCCTTGAAAACAGAAAACTCTCTGAGTCAGACCTTTAGCTTTATGCGTGCTGCGCGTCTGTTGCAACTTCAACAACAACTGATATAACTTCAACAACAACTGTTATTATTGGTGCTTAATTGCCTAATGAAAGTCCTAAGACCAAAAATGGTATGGCATTTTCTCCTGACCCCCCCTCCAATTGGGAAATGTTACATCCGCCCCTGGAACAAAACTCTAAGCTCCGCAACTCTGGGGGCTGTTTAGTATCTGAGGCATCTCATCTCGGTGTCTTTGAGCCGGGCCCGCCTGTGAGGATCTGTGCCAGCGGCAGTGATCCCTCTTAAAATGATGGGCTATATTATAGAACCTCCTTCTCCCTCCCTCCCATCCTCCCTCCTTCCCTCTCTCCCATTTCCTTGGCCTCGTGTTTGAGTGCACTTTCGGTGTAAAATGTTCCTTAAAAAGAAAAAGTCTTCTGGGAGCTTGCGGCTTACGGGAAAAAAAAAGTTGTCTCTTGCTACTGCCATTTAACTTTGGATCAACCAAAGCGGCGTTCGGATGGCAGGATGCGTGGGACGAGGAGGTGAGACGGGACGCTATATATGGTGGAACGTTAAGTATTTAAATCGCTGCACATGCAGAAAACGCACCGCCAAGGCCATCTACAGTAATATAGCTGATCAGGGGCGGATGTGACGTGGGCAATGAAGCTGCCCCCATACCATTTTCAGTTACAGGACTTTTATTAGGCAATTAAGCACCAATAATAACATCAGTTGTTGTTGAAGTTGCGACAGACACGCAGCGTGCATAGAGCTAAAGGTCTGACTCAGAGTGTTTTCTGCATGCCATCATGTTTGGTGGGGCAGTCAGGGCATTTAGGGGGGCATTGCCCCACCATGGCTAGATCCGCGCCTGTAGCTGATTATTATAAGTTTGAATAATGGTGGCACATTTGCACCATCTGTAGGTCAGAGGAAGGAGACGGATGTTGTTGTTTGTACTTACGTGAGCGGAGCGGGCGCAAGTAAGGCGATCGGTGCGCGGTGTTCGTGTTTGTTTGGCGGCGGTCGGTCCCTCGGGGTATATAGGCTAATCCGATTGGGCGGTTTAGGTGATGACGTAATGATGATATGAATAACAGTACCTTTATAACTAACGTCATGAGTATTGGCCCGCTCCGTTCACACACGAGTAGGCCATGGCCTGCTTGTGCGCGGCGCAAAGGTTTGCACTCTACAGAGTGTTGATCTAGTTTGGATTTGTTTTGTTTTCTCATTGTCTGCGAAGTACGAATAAAGGAAATGAAAATATCCACAAATGAAACCTCATAACTCAAAACCTCATTCTTTAAATCGTCTTTAAAAGTTTTTTTTACGAATATAATAATAATTTAGTGTTTTGGCAGGATGGGGAGAAAAGTAATCTTTCTCCCTTCCAATTCCTGCTTCATATCTCAGATCCCTTTGTTGCGTTTTCTCGCAATTTGCGAATTACAGTAATATCTATAGAGCGTTCATTCTCAGGACTCGGGACGTTGCCGTGTATCGCTGCGCCAGGCGCCCCCAGTTGTCATGTATTATCATTTTGCATTATGAGCTTTTATTAAAACCCGGTGCATTGGAACGCGGCAGCTTTAGCGCTTGCTGTCTCTCCGGCAGCTGGGTAACAATGTGTTATACATATGATCTGTTAGGTAAAAGGCATTTTAAGAAAAGACTCAAGGATTTTATTATACCATATGGGAAGATTGCAATTCTTAATTTACGTCGCCAGATAATACAATCCGGAGTGAAGCGAATACACTAGCTGATACTTTCTTTTTACTTTTTTATGTTGTACTGCAGGGGATTTCATTTTCAAGCCAGTGGTCCAGGGACCACCAGAGGGTTCCAGGTGGTCCCCGTGCTAAATGATGGAACGTTGGTTATAACCAGATGTAACCCTTTGAGAGCGTAAAAATGAAACTAAATGGACCCATGTGGGTCCATTTGGTTTCATGTTTACACTCTCAAGAGTTAAAATATTCATCATGTCTACACAGCTAGAGAATTAATGGTTATTTTGACCTGTACGTTTAACTGTTTTGTTTCCCAAATCCAGCCTGGAGGAATTGTGGACAAAAGCAAAAGAAATCTTTAGTTTTGTGGTCTGTGAGGCTAAAACATTATCAAATGGTGGTCCGTGGCTCAAATGCTGAATAAACAGTGGACCCTGGTGTCGAAATGATAGAAAACCCCCGTTGTAATGAATTATTTTCTTTTTGTAACATCTGTAAAGTTGTTTTTATTTCAATGATTTTGAATGTACTCTTCTGTAGGCCTCCAGGAAAAAGCCATGCAAGGACTCCTTGAAACAGGAAGAAGCTAAGTGTAACAGCTAATGGATATCCTAAATAAACTGAACTAAACTTGTGTTTTGTGTTTGTGCATAAAAGTTAACACATTTGAGAGTACAAGGTTTCCGCCAACCACCAATGCATATTGCATGAGTCATAGAGTAACACCTAATAGTTGTGTGTGTTTCATTGTAAACGCTGCGCTTTCATCTGCTCTAACATTTTAGTTAGATAATGCGTTTTGCAATGTGCTACAGCACAATTGTTCTATACAGTACATCCTCCACTAGCGCATGGGGAGAATTACTTTACAGGAGGAAAAGGATCAATAGGGCAATGCAGAAAGCAAAGGTCTGGGATTCAAAATGTACTCAAAGTACCAAAAGTACAAAGAATTAATGATGCAGGATGTCCCATTTCACAACTTTGCAAATATAAGTGGATAAATGGATTTGCCTGCATTGCGTTGTGAGCTTCTAGATCGGCCATTTTAAAATGTCCGAACTGAGTAATGTAATGTAAAATATATATTTTTTCTGAGAGCGTACAAATGTGATGCAAATGGACCCGAAAAGGTCCTATAAAGAAACATCATTAGTATGGTGAAACACAACTTGATGTCATCATGTATTTTGCCATGTTGATCTATTTCTATTTCTCTATTTCTTGGAAACACAGAATAGGGGGGGGGGGCTTTTTATCGTGTCCACACAACATCTGTAAGGTGCATAAAATGTTGAAAATGGGTGGAATCCCCCTTTAAGGGCTAGTAAAGTTTTCAAGTAAAAATGTACTGTCAATTGGAATGGAAATTATAGTCCAGTGTGTCAAGCTAACATACCTCAAAATTCTAGTGAAGTATATAGTACTTACTTGAATACATTTACTAAAGAACTTTGCACCACTGGGGTCTCTGCACCAAGCGGCAGTGCACTTTTATGAACCTCATTATTGCCGATGAAATGCTTCCAGCGCGGTGGCATGAAATACAGGGACTGCTACTTTCTTTAGATCTCCCGTATCTGGAGAGGTGGGCGCAGGGCCCGGTGCTATTTGTGTCTTTGCACTCAGCTAATGAACACACACTCTTTAAAAAGGAGTACGACGAGGAGTGACAAGCGAAACCAACAAACATTTGTTGTTCATTTAACCCATTGGGTCTCATCAGATTCTAGTTTCTGATGCTAGATTCTAGTTCACAGCGCTAGATTCTAGTTCCTAATGCTAGATTCTAGTGTCAGAAACCGAAGTTAGATTCAGTTTCTGACACGAGATTCTAGTTCCCGACACTAGATTCTAGTCCATGACACTAAATTCTAGTTTGTGACACTAAATTCTAGTCCCTGGCACAAGGTTCTAGCTTTTTTCTGGAAAATCTCTTTCTGTGTCAGTGATGCTTAACATATTTCATAGGAAGGACGGAAATTATTTAGCTGCAGAACCTCATCTAAAAACACATTGTTCTATGGATCCCCTGAAGCAAAGATTTGCTAAAATGTTTGCTTCCAAAATGATGTATTCAGAGATTTGCACATTTTCACAAATTTTCAAAATAGCAGAACTACAAGCTCATATCGGGCCACTCGGTGGCGCGATATGAGCTTGTAGATCTGCTATTTTTCAACAGATAAAACACCAAAACGCGTTAAGTACACAAAGGGTTAAAAAGATGAAAACCGCAAACCAGTGAGAAACCATGAGCACCTAGCCGTTCCCATCATAAAAGGAGGTACATATATAGATTTGTTTTGACAAGGTAGTTATTATAAATCACATCTTTCCTTTGCTTTTCATGTGTAAAAATAAACGGATTAAACTTTTTTTTTTCCTAGTTCACAGCGGAATCGTACACTATTCGGCACAGTGGGGGTATATATACTGTATATATACTGTACGTATTTGGTTGTTTACACGCCGTTGCCGTTCAGGTGATGAATATTATAACTCTTGAGAGTGTAGACATGCAACCAAATGGACCCTTGTGGGTCCATTTGGTCTCATGTTTATGTTATGTTGTTTATGTTCTAATAACTGTTAGCAAACAAACAGGTGTTATCCCTTACTTATTTTTGCAAAAATGGGCAAATGTCCCTTTAATACAGTAGATTTGTAGAAGAAAACACATTTCAAGCTACACCCATACCATTTTCGTATGACTTCACCCCGAACGCCCATATTTAATAGATAATGATGCATTGTGGCATGGTCTGAGATCCTAGATCCGGCCCTGTTTCACACAGCTATAGATTTTTGACTTGTACGCTCTCCACAAGAGAGTTTCACGGCCAACCAGGCCAACACGTTTTATCGTGTCACTCACAAAGTGGACATGACCAAACCTGCTTATGGACGGCTTGGCCCCCAGCCCCGTGCCATAATAAAGCCGCTTTATTTTTAGAAAGGCCCTTTATTGAGTAGCAACTGCACACACCGCCACAGGTAAACACCCCCACCACCACCAGGAACCCCTACTGCTGGCCTTCATCGAAGCCGAGAAAAAAAAAACATAAAGCAGATATCAGACGTACAGGTCGATTTTGTTTTTCGTTATGCCGCGAGGCGCTGCCGGCCACAGGCTGGGCCAATGCGTTTTTTAACGCGCTTGCTTTGTGCTCCCTCCTCAAAGAGCATGTAACTATTCATTAACCCATTGTGTCTAGTTTCTGATGCTAGATTGTAGTTCCTCATGCCAGATTCTAGTCCCCCATGGTAGATTCTAGTTCCTCTCAGTAGACTGTAGTTTTTAAAGTTAGATTCCAGTTTCTGACACTATATTCTAGTCCCCGACACTAGATTCTAGTCCATGACACTAAATTCTAGTTTGTGACACTAAATTCTAGTCCCTGGCGCGAGATTCTAGTTTTTCTGGAAAAAAAAATCTCATACATATTTCACAGGAAGGACCCCCAGAAATATCTATTATTTAGCTGCAGAACCTCGTCTAAAACATGTTGTTCTAGGCATCCCCCTAGAAGCAAAGATTTGAGTTAAAAATGTTTGCTTCCGAAATAATGTATTCAAAGATTTGCACCGCATTTTCACAATTTTTCAAAAATAGCAGAACTACAAGCTCATATCGCGCCACTCGGTGGCGCGATATGAGCTTGTAGATCTGCTATTTTTCAACAGCTAAAACATCAAAACGCGTTCAATACACAAAGGGTTAAATGAGTTGTGTTGGTATCGCGAGCAGACATGACAGCAAAGCACACTGTTTTGCCCAAGGATTACCATTGCGATATTTCGTTCTCATATGTTGCACCCTTTGATGTGCTCCAGCTCTCACAGTATGCTCAACCTTTTTCTATTCATATTTTCACTTTTTTTTTTTTACCCAGAACTTCAGAGCAATAAATATCATAAAACAGTGGTGACGGCTGTGGGTACGCCATTGACGTTATTGTGATCAAAAGGGCCGCATCGTGATTACTGTGGAACTGCTTTGCTCATATGATTTATTGCAGACAGGGAGGGGAAAACAAAGTTCATGTTGGGAAAAGTAATTTCATTTTTCATTATATGAGCCACTGCAGAAGCAATTTTACTAGAGGGACGCACTGTATACCTTTTAGACTCGCCAGTCAGAAATACTTTAGCCCCAAAACGGCGCTATATTATGGCTGGGAATCTTTGGGTGTCCCCACCATTTGGTTCCGATTCTTGAGGTCACAAATAACATAGGCGGTGAACACATTTTGTTCCTTTCGCTCCCCCTGTCTGTGTGTTTTTTCTGTCTGTCTTGGGGTGACCAGATGTCCCTCTTTGTGTGGGACAAATTCCCAAGACTTGTTAGGTGTCCCACAAATTGAGACCCTGTCCCACATCGTGACTGACAGTGAGGTCAGTGTTCAGATGCCCTAATATGTGGCTTTCTGTTGTGTCTTTACCGGCTATAGATGTGTTTAAAGTCTGTTAAATGTACTACCCGAGAAGTATTTCCACACATAATGTAATGTAATATGTGCTGTTTTTTGTGTTTGCAAAGATACTAGTAAGTGCAAATGTCTGACAGGCATAACCTTTATCTCCCAGTAACACACCAGAGAATCCACCTGAGAACATGAACCAGAGTAGCGTTTTTTTTTTTTTTTTTACACCATCATAGTCACACTGCTTTTTTGTGTGCTTTACCCATGTCACTGGTATATATTGCATAGACCTGTGAAGGACTTAGCCTGTGGTCACTTTGCCACTGTATTATTGAAGATGGAGTCAGAATCACAGATCACCCAAACAACAATAAGGATGTGTTAACCCTTTGTGGACTGCGCATTTGGGTATTCAACGCATTATGTTACACTTTAGCTATTGAAAAATATCAGATCTACAAGCTCATATCGCGCCACGAGTGGCGCGATATGAGCTTGTAGCTCTGATATTTTTGTAAAATTGTGAAAATGCAAATCTTGCATATCTTTGAATATATTCTTTCGGAAGCAAATATTTTGAACTAGAATCATTGCTTCACGAGATCCCTAGAACAAGATGTTTTCAGATGGGGGGTCCACAGCCAATAATTCTCGGGGTCCTTGGCATGATATGAATATGTTGAGCATCACTGACACAGGAACATAGATTTTTCAGAAAAACTAGAATCTGTCAGAAAATAGCATCAGAAACAGAAACTAGAAACTAGTCAGAAACTATAATCTAGTGGCAGACACTACAATCAGGTGTCAAATAGAATATATTCTTAGATTTGCGCATCATTTTCACAGTTTTTTTTTTTTTTTAATATATCAGATCCACGAGCTCAGATCGTGCCACTTGGTGGCGCGATCTGAGCTTGTAGATCTGATATTTTTAGCATAACATAATGTGTTGAACATCAAAACGCGTTCAGTACATAACGTGCAGACTGAATTTATGCATGTGGAACAGAACAGAACAGATAGATAGGGCACCAGGATGAATCAAGCCTGGCTGTTATTTTGGTTTGGGGTGTAGGCTAGCTGCGAGGAATAAATCTCCATGCTTAAGTTCCGCACCAGTGCTTTCACTAAAAACAAAAACATTTTACTTCGAGGTTTGCAGACTTCGAGGTTCGCAGACATGCATCCTACACAGTCTCAAGGACTACAAGAGTTTTTCAAAAGGGCATAATCTAACAGCCATTAGCCACCCACCCCATTCTACAAGCGCTCCCACATGCATTAATATTCATCCAATACTGCATAATGTTCGCCTAGCACAAAGATGCACAAAGACGCACACACACACACACACACACACACACACACACACACACACACACACACACACACACACACACACACACACACACAAACAAACTAAACCGCTTTCTAGTGCAGCGGAGCAGATCAGTTTCAGATTCAGAACGTTTCACTTTGCAAAGCGCGAAGCAGGGCAACATTTTGGTCACAGCTGAAATTAATTGCAG
Organism: Benthosema pterotum; assembly: GCA_039105355.1. Taxonomy (NCBI): domain Eukaryota; kingdom Metazoa; phylum Chordata; class Actinopteri; order Myctophiformes; family Myctophidae; genus Benthosema; species Benthosema pterotum. Next base: position 9,008,640 of record CM076988.1, on the reverse strand, counting down.
CTTTAATTACAACTGATTAAACCACCACAGGTTGAAAAACGGTAAAACTCTAAATAAAATCAAACCGTCATCTAACACACTGACAGGGTTTAGAACATGAGATACATACAGTACCATGCAAGTAAGGACATGGTGTTAAACAGCAAATGTCTCTGTTAATTTGGTACTCTTTCTTGTCTATGTTAGTTTGGTACTCTTACTGAGAGGGGTTCAACTCCCCATGTTGCCCGTTGGCTTTTTCACCATTTACTATGTTGTATGGGAAATTATGAGCTGGCACAGTTATTTTCCAAATATTTGTATTGAGGCTTTTGAATTTTGTTGATTAATCTGATTAGAAGTTTTAACACAATTAACTCATGTGCACACTGACTCAACCCACTGAGCTTTTTTTTTTTCTTTTTTAAATGTTCAAATCCTGTAGGAGAAAACAGGCATATTTTGGATATAGTTCTAATGGTGATTAAGCATGATTAATTAATTTTGAAGCTGTGATTAATTGTTGTCTAATCATTCAACAACCCTAATTTGTATACATTGTAAACGTTTTGTACTATTTGTACATTGTTGTTGACCAGCCAGTGTCTGCATGGGGCCACCGACATCAAGAACTCCCAGCCAAAGAGCTATTGTACTGTGTGAACCGACACAGGCATCGACCAAGAGGACGTCCCACACCTACCTACTGTATGTGGACGTACAAAAGGAAGATGCTGGAACAGAGAGCACTCATGGCATATGTATATGGACAACCAAGATGACTGAGACTGTGATGGAGGGCTCATGGTCTGAGGACGACAGAGGCGATGGCAGGGGCGTTTTTGCCATTAGGCAGACTAGGCAGTTGCGTCATGGGGAGGGGGGGGGTGGCGGCACGAGGGTGACCACCAGACATGCTTTAAAAGGATCCCAGGCTAATAAGCCTCATATGGATAAATACATTATACTTGTCCTCTATAACTAGAATTGAACATTTATAACACATAGAATATGTTTTCTTAGTTTAAAAAATACTTCATAATTTTTATCCCTTGCGGGCGCCATTTGACTATGCCTGTCATAGGTATGACGTCACAGGAGATTTTCCCTAGAGCCCTTACGGGTCCATTTGGTACGGGGGCTCTGGGGAAATCTTGCCTAGGGCTCCAAATTGCTTAATAAAAACGCCACTGGATGATGGCATGTTGACATGTTTATTTCATGAAGCGCATTGAATTTGTCTTAAAGGGAAATTTACCCATTTTTTAGGGTTAGGGTTTTTTGAGAAAAAAAAGGGTTTGAAAGAGAAATCACTAACATGGTTAAACTCACCTTGATGCTATCAGTAAGTGTTGCAGACCTTCAGTTCTATAGGATACACAATGTTTCTATTGTATATTAATGGCATAAAATGTTGATATCAAGGCTTATTCATGAGGCCTGTTTTTGAGCATACAGATACATACAGATCCATTTTTGAGAATTGTGAAAATGTTAGTTTTATAGCAAATGTATAAATGTTTAGATGCAAACAAAACTGGTTCAACACTTATGGTAAATGTAAATGTTCTTCTCTATAGTCTCTATAAAGTTGGATGCGTTAATTACTGTCCCAGTTTGAGAAGCATGTTCTACTACTACTAATGATTATCATATAGATCAAATTAGGATGACTTCACTTGATTTTCTCCTTAAATCTCTGAAAAGTCCATTTGATTTGTCACAATCGCAAGAAACACACTGCTACAAACATATAGATGAACGGCACAATATATTTTTGGTATCAATGTTGTTACTCAATAAATCTCAATCAGGCTAAATGAGCTTGAGATGTGTGTTCACTCAAATCTTTACTTTCAAGACCAATTTCCAGAAGACCAAAGCTCCCCAAAAAGCTGTCTGAATTAGCTGGTAATGGTGGTTCAGTGTTTTGTAGTTTCTGAGTTATTTAACACCCAATGCATTCTCAATGGCAGTATCACAAACCTTTACATACAGTACTTACACCTATAGAAACCCCATTCAAACCTAAGTGGATTAATCTTATGGTGGGCATGTTTGCATGTAAATAGATTGTTAAAATGTTTAATCATGTTGCAAATGTAGTGCTTTAAAATTTGTTTTTTTATGTTGGTCATTGGCAGATTTGGGCATGTCAAAAAGAAACCGTTTTCACCTAGAAAGTCCATTCACACCTTTTGTAGTTTCATATTTAATGTAAATATCCAATGCATTCTCAATGGAAGTTGCACAAACGTCATTATAGTCCTACATACCTAGAAACCCCATTTGAACCCATATAGGTTCATCTTTCCATGGAAACGTTTGCCTGAAAATGAATCTTTGAAATGTTTCACTGTTTTAGAAATATAGTGCTTTCATATGTGAGTAATTATTGTTGTAGTTTGTGTTGGGAGTTTAGAAGCCGTTTTGCATTAACAGGCCACACTGCTGCCTCCTATTAACATATGGACACATTAGACACTTAGAAAAAGTGTTCCCTGTGTACTAAAACTATACTCCCAGGGCCGTTCTGTGACTTAGGATAAGTGCTCCTAAACTGTTACCCTAGGTCAACTGGGATGCAGTATAGTGGGGCCGGGGGCGTTTTGCCCCCCGGTGTTTCCACACAATAAAATGGGGGGTTATGACAAAATAAATCTCAACTGTCTGAACTTTTAGGTAAGATTCTGAACTGCACTCATTCCACATAGCTGTTTGATGTTGTGTTGTTGAGGGTAGCAAGTACTGTAGCTCACTCAGCTACATGATTTGGAGATGCAGTGTAGTGGAGTAGCAGTGGTTAAGCTCTAAGCTTTTATCCTGAAGGTCGCTGGCACTGCCTAAAAGTCCAAGATTTAGGTTCTAAACTCATACCAAACAAACCAAACAAAAACACACAAAGTCTCAAAAGAACCTTCAATGCATCAAAAGACAACTGCAAATCGAACTCTTGTAAAATAAAACAACATTTAAAAAGACCCTTCAAAGTCATCCAACTAGTGGCAATACAATAAACCTCTTGCACATTTAGAAGATGTAATATGCACATGAGTAAAGCTCTTCTGTTAATTGTGTTGAGTGATGCTTTTCTCACTGAAATGAAATGTATGTTAGTCTTTCTGTCTCCCATACAAGTAGGCTCACTAGATCCCATAAGGTCAAGAACACTTAACATTTTGGTCACAAGGTGGCGGTAAATCCAAAAACTGTGTGCCAACTGCAGTAAGACAAAAGGAAGTAGAAGAACAGGTGGCAGCCATTTTGCCAAAAAAGCATGGTAGGCTGAAATGTTTGTTGAGGGCTAATGCTGGCTGGCTTTTGTTGTTTTTATTTGATATGTAGTATTCATATGCATTTAGTCTATTTGATTCAGTCTTACAATGAGTTGAGCACAAATGAAGTGCTCTGATGCTGTGTTTATAGAGAACTGGAGACAGGCTACAGGTAAAATATTCACACCTGTCTGTGTATTTAAACACAGTTTTAGTTTAGTAACCCCCTTGATCTCGAATTGAGGGAAATGAGCAGTACCATCATTGCCATTAAAAGCTGGTTTCATTGTTGTGCTACTAGGGCTAACAATCTGTATTCAACCCTTTGTGTACTGAACACATTTTGGTGTTCAAAGCATTATGTTACACTTAAGCTATTGAAAAATATCAGACCTACAAGCTCACAGCACACCACCGAGTGGCGCGCTGTGGGCTTGTAGCTCTGATATTTTTTTTCAAAAAAATAATAAATAAATAAATAAATAAATAAAATGTGAAAATTTGATGCAACTCTTTGAATATATATTATATATAAAATCTTTGCTCCCTACAACATGTTTTCAGATGGGGGTCCGCAGCCAAATATAGATCATTCTGATGGTCCTTGGCATGAAATATGTTAAGCATCACTGACACAGGAACATAGATTTTTCAGAGAAACTAGAATCTGTCAGAATCTAGCATCAGAAACTAGAAACTAGTCAGAAACAAGAATCTAGCGCCAGGAACTACAATCAGGTGTCAAATCGAATATATTCTTAGATTTGCGCATCATTTTCACAATTAAATAAAAAAAAAGATATCAGATCTACGAGCTCATATCGCGCTACTCAGTGGCGCGATATGAGCTTCTAAAAGGGACCTTTTTTATTTGATAATTTGTTTAGTTTGTAGGGCAGTTACTAGTGTAGACATTTCATTTGTTTTTTCTGGACTGTTCTATTGCTTAGATTGTTTAGATACATTGAATTGAAGTTGTTATATTTGTTATATAGTGATTTGAACATTGACTTTGTGGAAGCAGTATCTTATCTTTTTTATTGTCTGTGTAGGAAACGCAGTTCTTGGACAACTTCGCTCAGTGACTATTACGCCTGCACAGACAGACGGAGCATCAATGACCGACTGCATAGACGAGACTAAACATCAACGCAGTAGCACTCCAAGCTGGATGAAGAAGAATCGGTGAGTAGGCCTACAACTGCACACAAACATGAAATAAATGAATACTGTCAGAAATAATCCCATTCTGACAGAGCTGGCAGATCTGAGTGCCGTTTGTAAACAAACAAGCCATGCGTTGGGTGTGGTTTATAGCTCAGCATACAGCCGTCCCTCGCTCTTTGCCCCATATAGCCTGAAGCGATGCATGCTCCGATTTCAAGCTGAAACTTCAAAGTAAACTGCCCTCCATTTCCGTTTCAGTGCACTTTTTTTTAAGAATCCAACATTGTCTTTCCAACATTCACTTTCAAAGTAGGCAGCTCGATTTTGTGTTAACAGTCAACCTGAGTTACATAAATCCTTTATTTTGGCGATAAATCCACTCTCTCACACACACTGACTATATTGAAAACTCAACTATATTTAAGGTTCAAGGCGAAAGTTTTACCTGTATCTTTTATCTTGTTTGTGTGTAGGAAACAGAACACAGTTCATGGACAACCTCACTCTGTCATTGATGCTCTGACTGCGCAGGAGTAGCAGAAGAACCAATGCACCAACATCAATGCAGAAGCACTTCAGGCTGGATGGAGAAACATCGGTGAGTAGACCTACAGCTCGTTTTTAAATGCATACAGTTATTTTGGAAAAAAGTTCAGATCTACAACCTCACAATGTGCCGTGACGGGTTTTCTCTAATGACACACCAGTGTATGTGTCCACATATCGGTTTGGCCAATATTTGCTGTTCTCGGCCAATCGGCAAATAAAACATTTGTAGGCTACTAGCTGTAGATTCTATGTTGGTGTGTTGGTCATCTGTATAGTCCACTAGCTGTAGATTCTATGTTGTGTTGGTCATCTGTAGTCTACTAGCTGTAGATTCTATGTTGGTGTCTTGGTCAGTGTTCTAGTTGACTAAAACTAAAAATGTTCCACTGACAAAAGCAAAATTAAAACAGAAATAAAATTTGCTGCAACGATACTGGATGTCAGTTAAATTGTTACTTTAAGCATGGGTATCAACCAAGAACTCCCGTATAGGTGCACTCCTAGTTTTCTCACATAATTATGATGTATTGTTGGACCGTGTGCAATAATAGGCCTGAGGGTATAGGTGTATACTAGGCCATTCATTAATATTATTGAATTTAAGTCTCCTATGCATGGTAGGTGCACGTGCAAGCACCAGCAGGAGTGAATGAATTCACATTATCATATTGTGTGATGATGCAGATCAGCTTCCACCAACACCTTCCAATACTGTAGCACCTCCTAATGTCACCTTATAATACCACCTCCTTCTACACCACCTACTGTACTAACACCACCTCCTTCCATGTTGGTGGAAGTTAACCTGCAGATGACACATGACTGAAAATGTGACTTTTGCAAGCATTCACCTGGCATCACATTCACTGAAATTGGAAAATATTTGACAGGAGATATGACCATTTTAAACTGGTTGTACCATACGCTCAAAGCTTAGAAAAGGCCCTTTGACGATTCAGAGCATTTTGACCATGGTTTTTATAGTTAACTAAAACTAACGAAAAAACGATAACTAAAATTTAAAAAATATATCCGTTAACTGAAACTAAATAAAAAACTATAACTAAACTATAACTGCATTGCGTGTTCACAAAACTAACTAAAACTAACTGAAATCATACTCAAAATAGTTTCTTTTTTTTTAATCATATGACTTTGTATATGACTTTGCATGTATATGACTTCAGACATTTATAATATATCCTTTTTATTACCTTTTTATGGCATTTTTCAGCACCATTCGGTACCACACGATACCAAACAAAGTAGAATAAACATACGGTATGAAAACAACTGAAACTAAAACTAACTAAAACTTTTTACAAAAATAAAAACTAAAAGAAAATCCATAACTATAATAACCCTGATTTTGACTGACCAATGTCAGCACTGCGTTTGAAATATAAACAAATCATTCTGGCCGCTACACTCATAGGAAATGATGGATCAACTGACTAAGAGAAAATACTAATATTAATGCTCGTTAATTAGCTACATTTTCACTAGGAACGATACCGAGAGACCTCTCCAGCAATGATATCAAGACAGTTTGTTTATTTTTGGACCACAATTCTTATGAGATGATTATTTATATAACCTTACTGAACCCACGGAATGAGCACTCTTAACACTGTATAATAAAGGCCTCTCACTAACTCATCATCTGGGATATTCCCCGGAGATCCTTTTTCTCCCTTTCTGCAGTTTTATGGACACCCGGCTGCCTATGATGAGCGTGCCCATGGACTACTACGAAATGGTAGGCAGCATCACTACACTGTATTTTATAGGGGAATACCACTCTAAATGTTATATATCCTAGACCAGGGGTTTTCAACCTTTTTGATGCCAGGGCCCACCATTTATTCAGCATTTGAGCCACGGACCACCATTTGAGTACATTTTAGCCCCACAGACCCCAAAACTAAAGATTTATTTTGCTTTTGTCCATCTTCTAGTTGTGTAGACTTGGGTGAATTCAGATGATGAATATTTTAACTCTTGAGAGTGTAAAAATGAAACCAAATGGACCCGCAAGGGTCCATTTGGTTTCATTTTTACGTTCTCAAGAGTTACATTTGGTTAGCCAACTTAGCTGGGGACTACCTGGAACCCTCTCAGGGACCACCTGTTGAAAACCCCTGTCCTAAACATTTGGCACATGGGTACATAATGTGGTTGGTCTACTACTGGCCAAGCACCACCTCCACCAATGTGATTGGTCAGCCCATTTGTTTGTTTAGTTTACGTTGTTGCAGAATTACCTGCTCTATCATCATCCCATACTGGCCAATCACGATACCAGTTTCGTGTGATTGGTTAATGGATTTTCTGGTAAATTAAAGGTACGGGAGCATCAATTTTATAGATTAGATATGTTTCATTTGTTTAAAATCTCATATTATAGAACATTATTATAGAACATATTGTATGTGTTTTGAAAGTTCAATTCTAGTTATAGTCAAGACAAGTGTAATGTATTTATCCATAGCCTACTAGTCTTATTAGCCTTATTATCCTTTTAAGGCATGTCTGGTGGTCGCCCCCTCGCCTCCCTCCCCTCATGTCCCCCCCCCCCCCCTATATTTTCAGTCCTCCTGTTGAGACAGACAGACAGAAGACCTAAGTGAGATGGACAGGAGGCAGGACGGACCAAGAGCCGTCATCAGAGACCGGAGCATTGTCTTGCTACCTGTTGTCAATAACAGAGGACCCTTAGCATCAGGTAACGTCAGTGTTGTTTTTGGCAGGCATTTTTTAGTCTTTTGGACAAAATGCCTAACCATGTCTATTCATGCCTATCTGAACAAAATGTTTAATTAGTCTTAGTTACATGTTGTCATTTCTATCCTTGATAGTCTAGTTTTAGTTGATGGAAACTCAGAGGTTTTAGTCGGTTTTAGTCTGTGGAAAATCCAAACCTTCAGCCCTCCAAGGCCCGGACTTAATTCTACTTAACCTTTCAACCTTACTACTAGATTGTACTACCATGATCTATTAAAAAAAGCATATATATATATATATATTAGGCCCGGGACTTTAGCGCGTTAATTGAGACTAATTAATTACAGAAAATATAGCGCGTTATAAAAAATAACGCATTTATTCGCACCTTTTCTTTGTCCACCATTGGAACGGAACGTTTGTCACTGATGGCCCATTCACACCATTGAAGTGGAACGTTTCTCACTGTATCACCGTTTCACACCTACCCAATATGCTAACGCACACGGAAGCGGCAGTCCACCCGGAGTCACGACATTGAGGAGTCAGAAACTGAGCGCTGTTCAAATGGCCTGAATAGGGACAAACTGCAGTTGAAGTCAATGTAGAAGAATCGCCATTGGTCTACTAGCTCTATGGAGTAAACGTAACTCAGTCTATACTCTAAAGCTCCGTCCGCCTCGTCGTCCTCTTCCCCCGCAGCAAAAACAAAACAAAACAACTCGCAACATGAACAACAAACCAGATGAGCAAGCATTACTCGGCCCCGTTGATGGCAAATTTAGATTTAAGCAAAGAACGGATGGAAGCGTGGACAAAAAGGCAGTTTATGCAACAAAGAATGTGCATACCATCGCAGCAGTTCGAGCCTCAAATCACATCCAACATGTTGGAGCTAGTGTTACTGTCCCCGTTTCGTAGAAATCTATGTAGAAGAGCCGCCATTGGACTGACCCCGTGAAGAGAAGGGAGCTTGGGTAAGTCTTTCTGCATTCTGGCTAGTACCAGAGCGACGTTGAGGTGTCCGACATTCAATGGCTTGAATAGGGACAAACTGGAGTTGGCGACCGGCGCTCATCAGTGCAGCTGGAGTCGAGTTCATATTGGCTGTAGCCGTGTGTGTGTGTGTGTGTGTGTGTGTGTGTGTGTGTGTGTGTGTGTGTGTGTGTGTGTGTGTGTGTGTGTGTGTGTGTGTGTGTGTGTGTGTGTGTGTGTGTGTGTGTGTGTGTGTGTGTGTGCGCGCTCAGATGATCAACTGACGTGGGCTTTGGGCAAACGGTTTGATCATAGTAGCCTAGTTCAGAGTAGTTCACTTCACTGTGTTTATCTGACACTAAATTGCATGATAATAATGACTGCTAAATGTACGCAAATGTATGCTCCAGAACAATCAGCGCTGTGTGTGTGGCACTGCCAGTATTTTATTTATTTTGCCCCAGAGTCAATTATTGTACTGGACTGACTGAGAAATGCTAACGTTTGTACTTGAATTTGGTAAATAAGAAGAAGAAAAAAAGAAAAGAGGAAAGCTTTGGAATTGGGGAATCTTTTTGAATCGAGAATTTAAAAAAAAAAAATCTAGAAATCTAGTTTTTGGATCGAATCGTGACCCAGAAAATTGATACTGAATTGTATCGTGGGACACCCACAGATTCACAGGCCTAGTATTCAGTTCATTGCTTCACTCATTCAGTTCATTGCTTCACTCATAATATAATAATAATAATAATAATAATAATAATAATAATAATAATAATAATAATAATTTCAGTTCAAAAATGTGCTTTCTCACTTTTCTCAGGTAAATAATAATATGCGATTAAAATGAGATTAATTGAGATTAATTAATTATTGAGCCTCTAATTAATTAGATCAAAATTTTTAATCGAGTCCCACCCCTAATATATATATATATATATATATATATATATATATATATATATATATATATATATATATATATATATATATATATATATATATATATATATATATATATTTTAATATAATGAATGTACATGTTCTAGACATTCTAATAATCACAAAAATATATTTATTGCAGTCATTTTACATACTTTTATTAGGGTCAAAGGCTAAACGTCAAAGGTTAAAAATCATCAAAAATTGCACTAAATCCAGAGATTAATTGAAGAGGCTAATTGCAGCCTCTGTGGGGGTATTGTTATGCAAATATCATGACCAATTTCAATGAAATTCTAAACAATCAACCTCAACCATCATATTTATGTGAAAAAAAATGATAACATTGTTTTAATAATTAAAGGATTAATGTTGCTAAAAAGCAACACTGGGCCTTCTAGTAAAGTATATTTAAGGTGCAGTTGGTGTTCTGATGTTGTACCTGGTTGCTTATTTTTCCTCACAAAAGCAACCAGTGTTATTTTTGGCAGGTATTTCTTAGATTTAGTCAGTCTTAATCTTTTGAGCATTTTAGTCACATTTCAGTCATTTCTATTCCTGATAGTTTAGTTTTAGTCAACATCCTGGAGACTATTTTAGCTTGTCAGTTTTAGTCTTAGTTCTAAAAAAGAGGTTAGTTTGTCAGGAGTGACGAAAACAACAGTGGGTAGCGTCTACTTGACTCCTCCTGACACCTGCCATTGCCAGGTTCTTTTATCTGATTGATCTGCCTTGTGCTCCTTGTTCGGATCTCTCTGGGGACCCACTTCGGTGGGTGGAAACATACAGGAATTGACGGGCGGGCGTAGTCCCGTGGGAGCTTCGGCTACCCGGGGCTCGCTACGGAAATTGAACCTCTGGGCTTGTGCTGCGCGGCCCGTCCCGACGGAGCGGCGGCCGGTCGTTAAGGCGGTGAACTTCTCAATCAGAGACCTAGTCTCTGCGGCTGGGGTGTCGTAGCTTTGCTCCGTCCCCTTAAATACAGACGAGAGGGTCACCCTATCCCATTGGCCTATGTCGGAACCGGGCACCAGGCGCTATGTGTACTGGTGGATACCGACCAACCGGTCGGAACCGGCTCTGCACCGGGCACTATGTGTCCTGGTGGATATCGACCGACCGGTCGGAACCGGCTCTGCACCAGGCACAATGTGTCCTGTTATATACCGACCGACTGGCCATACCACGGGTTTGGGTAGCGGCTTACTCTCCAGATGTCACGAGTCTTCTTTGGAAGCCGTAACAAGTTACAACATCATGCCACCAGGACGGTGCGCTAATCGCCGTCCCAATAGGGACGCGGGCCGGGACGCGTGGTTGCACCCAGGGGTCTAAGGGCCCGTCGAACGGGCTGACGGGCCGCTCCACTGGTGCTCACGGCGCGGACCACTCAGGTGGTCCATGTTCGGGGCACCGGGGAGTCTGTCTAGGATGGTGGTGAACTGAAGCCTTTGCCCAGATGGGTTGCCAATGGGGTGTGGCGCCTTCCTCGTTACTCGGTCCGACGTGCCGTCCGTGGATCTTCTGCCCACTCAGGTGGGTGGGGGACCCACGTGCTTGCTCGGGGGCAGGTGTGGGGGGGTCCGGCGCCCTCTCCCGTTGTCAGTTTGCCTTTCTCCGGCCGGAGGGAAGAGCACGGTGTCAATTCACTCGAAGTCCACATGTTCTGCTAGGGTTTTCGGATCACAGGTAGCGTTTGTGGCGCACCCTCTTAGAGGGCAGAGTGATGACTTAATGTTCACTGCATCCTTTAGGCTCTGCAGGGGCGCCATGTTCGCAACCCGGTTTGGGGGTAGGTTCTTCCACGGGAAGCAGTTCCACCACTTCTACCCATCTCCCCCTACCTTTTCCCTTTCACAACCCCATACAACAACACTCACCCACTCTCACACATTGCACACTCACATGCCTTCAGGACCGCATAAGTTCGTGTTCAGCACACTTTGAATGTTAAAGATAAATCCCACACATAAACCTCATGGTACTGTTAATTGTTAACTGCTTTACACATTTGATTGTTTTATCTTACTTGTGTTCCTAGTATCGGTAATTCCACTAGGGACACAGTCCTGGTTTTCAATCTCACCTCCACCCACCACTTTGGCATCGGTTAGGGACTCCAACTACAGCTCTCCGGAGCTCCCCTGCACAAGGTTTCCAGATAAAAGATAAATCAGATAAAAGATCAGATAAAACGCCATTGCGGTTGATAGCCGTCAATTAAACAATTGCCTTTGATCGTCAGCAGTCACTTTCCTTACAGTCATATTGATAGATCGAGTAATAACGCTACTCACTGTTTGCATCATCTTGCTAGCTGTTGTTAATAACACAGGGTTGATTGGGCATCGTGTCCATAAACAGCCATTCATTCTGATTCAATGAGCGATTGAATTTCAAATCATTGACCCATCACCCATCTCTTCCAAAACAATTCTGCACTGCACTTTTTCCAACTTGAGCTGTTCACAAAAGAATATTTGCATACATGCTAAAGTGTCATGATTGAGGTTCTGACGCATTTACATTGCTGACAGGCAGCACAGGCCAGCCCTGGCCTCTGGTATAGGTGTTCCATTGTACAGAGAAGCTTGGGGTCTCTTTTGAATGAATTCACATTATGTCTACTGAAGATCAGCTCCCACCAACTTCTACTAATGCCACCTCCTTTCTAACAAGCACATCCTACTAACACCACCTCCTAACACCACCTCCTTCCATGTTGGTGCAAGCTGATCTACAGAAAATGTATAAGCCAAACATCAAATGGAGTGATTCAAGCAGAAGAAGCTTCCTCTCTGCACAGTGGAACACCCATACCAACCCAGAACTGGCCTTTGCTGTGTTTCAGCAATGGAAATGTGTCAGTACTTAAGTCATTCCACTTGTTTACAAAATACATGTCTGAGGGTGAAAATTGTTCAAGGTTTTTTATTTGTCACACCAGTGTGTGGAGATATACAGGGATGAAATAACATTTCCACAAGATATAGGACAAAAGGACAAACAGTAGAGCACCAAGTATGATGAAGATGAAGGTAATAAATTGCTGTCTAACTGAACAACCTAATTATAAAGTGAAGGTGCTAAACTATAATAACCTGAATGGTATAAATAAAGTGACATATTAAAAAAACTAAACAGAAAACTGAACAGGAATATGGCACACTATACTCAACTCGACTATTTATAAAGCACATTTAACATGACCAGGTCAACCAAAGTGATGTACAGGTTACAATAAGACAACACAATATAAGCAATCATTAAAACCAAAAATAAGCAGACAAAAAAATAAAAGGAATACTATACCAGAACTATACTACATCTAAACTATACAGTATATACTGCAACTAAGCTAGCTGTATATATACAGGCACTTGTGTTAAGTTACATGAATGCTTTATTTCTGTTTTAAGTGTGTTCTCTCCAGCAATCGATATATTGAACCATCGACTGGCCTAAGATAATTGTTATGGTCGGGCCGACCGAGTTAGGGTGGAGAACTCTGCGTCTTCCATGCCCTGCTCCCTTTTCTCCTGCCCTCGGCTGTGTGGGTTAATTTAGCATCAGTGTGATTGTTGTTAAAATGTACAGACTCACAGTCCAGTAAGGCCTGTCACTAACTCATCATCCGGGGAGACACTCCCCGGAGATTATGTCTCCCACTCTGCAGTTCCATGGACCCCCAGATGCCCATCAAGAGTGGACCAGGAGTCTTCACAGAGCACAGCCATGGACTGCTAGCATAACATGGTAGGCTACACATCTACACTGTATTTTCATAATGTTTCGGAGGTCTTTCAGTATTATGTTAATTCTTATCGTCTGGCATCATCCTACTCTGCAGTGCCATGGACTTCATGTACGATGGACCCCCAGCTGGACCAGGCCTCTTCATAGAGCCTAGGAAGAGTGTGACTCTGGACCTAGCCAACTAACAAAGCATGACCACGGACTGCTGCTACTACAATCATAGTACACCACTGCACTGTATTTCATCTTTAACATTATTATACAACTTTATTATGATCTGACATAATAGCGGAGACCTGTTGTTGAATGTCCTCGTGTTTAGCAGAGGTAAAACAATAAATGTAAATGTCCTGCTCACAAATAAGGCATACCTTGAAAACACATCTGACATGTCCTGTTCATCAGGTATCATTTCTGACTCTTCCATTTGCATCAGCTTGAGAGATGGTGTTTGTGCCAGAGGCCCATTGGCTTCCCTTGGTCTCTCCATTTGATTATATTTGTTGGAAGTCCTAACCCTAGCCCGAGTGATTAATTCGCAGTATCATGTCTTCTGTAAATGCTTTTACCGACTTCTTTTAAACCACCTCCTAATATCACTTTCTTCACCACCACCTACTAATACCACCTACTCACACCACCTCCTTCTAATGTTTGTGAAAGCTGATTTGTAGAAGACATATGATGTGAATTCACTCACTCAATTCAGTGTCAATTCAAAGTGCTTTATTGTCATAAGAATGGACAAGTCAATGTGCCTGATCCAGAGGGAAGTGTTACACATGATACCTGATGAAAGGGGCATGTCAGATGTGTGCAGGACAAGACTAAGACAAACACAGGAAAGACCTGTGGACAAGCAACGCTTCATCTATGAGATGGACACTATTGTTTTTATGAATAATAATTATTGGCTCCATCAGAAGGATAATTGAAAACAATTTCAAGTTGGTCATGTCCATTATCCTCATATTTGTCCCTAATGATTTTAACTCTGGCCTAGCCCTATTTATGTTTTCTCTATGCTGTTGTTCATAACAGATATTGCAGGATCTATCATTTATATTTCTGTCAGCCGATTGACCTACTGGTCTGTCACTGCGTTGTAAAAGTATGTTGTGATTCAGTCTGCATACAGCTGCCCCTTTACAGACTTTGTAACTGTGGATTAATGCTATACCACTAAAATTTGCCTGTTCTGAATTCCTGAATCCCAAATCTACTTTTTAAGGGATCTTTTATAGCAAAGTGCTTCATCTATTGCCTGGATTTACTCATTTGCTAATGTACCATTCAATGTTCGCTCAAAAGTTCATTCTAAAGTGACAGTGCACTATATTTGACATCTCACATATTTGATTTTCTAATACAGGACTGTATTCCTAAACTAAGATAATTTTTTTGTTTTTTTCATTGTATTTTTTGGTAGTGTGGACATATGTCCTGGTACGTAGTGCACGTTTTGGGTTCACCTCTGATTGTAAGAAATTCCTTCTGAGAAACTAAGAACATTCTGAGAAACAACCATCTGAGAAACCTTGATCTGCCCGTCTGCTGTCTCAAACTTCAATTATCTCTGTCTGCTTGCTCTCCCATTTAGTTAATTGTATAGTGTACAATTATGGTATAAGATATACCACATTAAGCTGTTCCAATTGTGTCAAGCCAATTTTACTGTATTTTACTATTTGTTTTGATCAGCTTTGTTTTTATTTTACTCCTGTGTCTCTTTTTTTGTTGGCTTGTTTAATACTTGCTTTGTTTTTGAATGTGGGTGGGGGATGGAATATTGTCTCCAATAAAAAAAATAAGGGGACTACCATGTAATGATGATACAATCTAATGTATATTGCAAATCGATTTAAAGAAAAGTACTGTATTTGAAGCCCCTAATAAGTCAGTTTTAATGCTTATTTAGATTGTATCATCATTACAGTAATTATTTTGGTTCTGTTCAGTTTGTCGTGTCATTTCTTTCTACAGCATAACCCTCCTGATCCCTGACCAATCTATACATCTTTGCATAGTTCAATTTAAACAAGTTCCCTTGCCTTACAATCACCCTATTTAGCTTTGTATTTATTGTCTTTGTTAGATGAGGGTTAGAGTAAGGACGTTACTATGCACTCTTATGGCATGAAGTGTTTGAGGTTTTGAAGTTTACTCAAGCTTACATCACCATAATCATCTCTATTCAGCACTTTTGAATAGAACGATAAAAACTTCTCTGGTGATTCAATGAAATAATTAAATGGGATTAATGAAAACATTAATGAAAAGCATTTCGGCCTATATGTTAATGGCAAAAAAGGCCAAGCATTTTAAAATATCCTAGACTAGAATACTTGGTAAGACTTTGACGCCGTAGCAACGGCAGGTGGACTGGTTTTGTGACATTTCAGACTGCTAAACTTGTGTAGATGGGTCTTGAATACGTCATAAGATCACAACTGCATAGTTCATTTTACACTTTTATCGTAAAGGTCTGCTATGCGTATGTGAACACTTTTTTGCTTTGTCAATGTAGACATGTATTCTCATGCCAATAAAGCCATTTGAATTGGGGGAATTAAACACGTTTTTAATATAACAGTCTGTAAAAAAATCTGTAATCAGGAGTAATTATCAGTTTTCTCCATGGTTCTGTCTCCTTCACACTAGGCAACATTCTGGACTATTGTATTGTATTGTAATTGTGTCATAATGTGCTGTATGTATTTTTGTATTCATTACTATTTTTAAGAGCTTGCTCAGGGGTGACTGATGTAAATTAGCTTTGGCTAACTCTAGCCCATTTACACAATTTGTAAACTGTGTTTATTAATGAGAACTGTGTGTGTTAAATAAATGAATAAAATGTCTATAAGCAGATGAATGACAATTTTATTCACCTCCCATAGACAAGAAGGAAAGGTATTGACACATTGCCTAGAGTCAGATTCAAACCAGGGACCTTCTGCATGCAAGGCAGCCTCTCTAACCACCCAGCCACCACTGTCTGATGTGTGTTCAATGTAGTGTCCTCTAAGACCTTTTGATGGTTGTTGGTTCAAACTCAAATGTTTCAAATTTCGCTGCTCATCTAAATTCTAAAGTTCGGTCTCCATGCATCATTCTTCATGTCTCTGTAGTCCAGACACATTGCCTAGAGCCAGATTCAAACCAGGGACCTTCTGCATATGAGGCAGCCTCTCAACCCACTGAGCCACCAGTGTCTGATATATGTTTAATGTAGTGTCCTCTAAGACCTTTGTGATGGTTGTTGGTTCAAACTTTGTCAAATGTTTCAACTTTCCCTGCTCCTCTAAATTCTAAAAAGTCAAGTATAACTTTCATGCGTTCTTTCTCCATATCTCTGTAGCGCAGAGGATGTGTTCATGCCTTGAATACCAGAGATTGATGGTTCAAAACCAGGCTGGTGTTTTCTGTCATTTGTCTGTCACTTCCAAAAGGTCTAGTATAACATCCCCGCAACATCTTTCATGTGCCAGCGTGGCGCAGTCTAAAAGTCAGGGACTCAAAAACTAAAATAGCTGTAGGGTCTAGGTTCAAACCTCACACAGGGTCCAGGTTCAAAACGCACAAAACTCAATATAAAAACTAAAACTTCACCCAAATAGAATGACTAAAAAGTAACACCAATGCCTCAAACCACAACTGCCAATCAAGCTCAGTAAGTAAAATAAAAAAATAACCTTTATTTAAAAACTCCTTCTCTCCAGGCAGTAATATGCAAATTCAACCCCAGCTAGGAGGTGGGCTTCTATAAAAAAAAAAAAAAAAAAAAAAAGATCCTCCCCTTGGAGGTGTAGCTCCTCCCTCTTGAACCGGAGGCAGGCTGGGTGGGAGGCGGCCCGGGGAGGAGCCAGGCTGGGAGGTGACCAGGGGAGGCCGGCTGGGAGGCTGCCTGGCCTCCCCGGGGAGGCGGCCGGAGCTCACCACTCTTCTCCCAAAAAAACAAGTAAATGAAGGTCTACCCTGAGCAAGATTCAAACCGCCAACGTTCGGCTTGTGAGACCTGTGCTTTTCTCTTGCACCACTGGGCCTTTCACACTGATAAGAATTCGGAGGTAATATTTAAGGTTGAAGGGAGAGGTTTGGGGTCAAAAGGAGAAAATCCTCATAAAGCAGCTCTACCCCTGATGGAATGGCTGGATCCACTGATATACCCCCTGATGGTCAGGGTTCATGATGCCTCTAAAGAGAGGAATGACAGAATGAAAAAGTAAATGTGGATAACTGAGTCAAACCATCAGTGGAAACATTTTTACTGTTACCCACATTTACTCTTTCATTAGGCAAACAAGATGTTTAGTTTGACTTTGACTTAATGCAGTTACTAGTGAATGACAATATAACCAGTATGCAAAGTAACAGACGCATTCAAATAAACACAGTTTGACACTTTATTTAGAAAAGAAGGAACATTAAAAGGCAGATAGGATTAAATGCATGAATGGCATGGATGAGACAAATAGACATGGGTGGAGGAAGGTATGGGGAGGGGGGAAGAGATTACGTGAGGGGCATGGATGACATGGATGGATGGAGGGTAGAGACAGGGTAGAACCCCGTCTGGATGGGAGGGGGGCGTCTGGATGGGAGGGGGGCGTCTGGATGGGGGGGGGGGGGACCCTGTCTGGATGAGGGGGTGGAACCCTGTCTGGATGGGGGGGGGGGGGGGGGACCCTGTCTGGATGAGGGGGTGGAACCCTGTCTGGATGGGGGGGGGGGGGGACCCTGTCTGGATGAGGGGGTGGAACCCTGTCTGGATGGGGGGTTGGAACCCTGTCTGGATGGGGGGGGACCCTGTCTGGATGGGGGGTTGGAACCTGTCTGGATGGGGGGGGGACCCTGTCTGGATGGGGGGTTGGAACCCTGTCTGGATGGGGGGGGACCCTGTCTGGATGGGGGTTGGAACCCTGTCTGGATGGGGGGGGACCCTGTCTGGATGGGGGGGGGGGGGGGGGGGGACCCTGTCTGGATGGGGGGTTGGAACCCTGTCTGGATGGGGGGGGGACCCTGTCTGGATGGGGGGGGGGGGGGGGGACCCTGTCTGGATGGGGGGGGACCCTGTCTGGATGGGGGGGGGGGGGGGGGGGGGACCCTGTCTGGATGGGAGGGGGTTGGAACCCTGTCTGGATGGGAGGGGGTTGGAACCCTGTCTGGATGGGAGGGGGTTGGAACCCTGTCTGGATGGGGGGGGACCCTGTCTGGATGGGGGGGGGGGACCCTGTCTGGATGGGGGGTTGGAACCCTGTCTGGATGGGGGGGGGGGGGGGGGGGGGGGCTGTCTGGATGGGGGGGGGGGGGGACCCTGTCTGGATGGGAGGGTGGAAACCTGTCTGGATGGGGGGGGGCTGTCTGGATGGGGGGTTGGAACCCTGTCTGGATGGGGGGGGGGGGGAACCCTGTTTGGATGGGGGGGGGGGAGGACCCTGTCTGGATGGGGTGGGACCCTGTCTGGATGGGGGGGGACCCTGTCTGGATGGGGGGGGGGGGGGGACCCTGTTTGGAAGGGGGGGGGCTGTCTGGATGGGGGGGGGACCCTGTTTGGATGGGGGGGGGCTGTCTGGATGGGGGGGGGGGGGACCCTGTTTGGATGGGGGGGGGGGGACCCTGTTTGGATGGGGGGGGCTGTCTGGATGGGGGGGGGGGGGGGGACCCTGTCTGGATGGGGGGGGGGGGGGGACCCTGTCTGGATGGGGGGGGGGGGGGGGGGACCCTGTCTGGATGGGGGGGGGGGGGGGGGACCCTGTCTGGATGGGGGGGGGGGGGGGACCCTGTCTGGATGGGGGGGACCCTGTTTGGATGGGGGGGGGCTGTCTGGATGGGGGGGGGGGACCCTGTCTGGATGGGGGGGGGGGACCCTGTCTGGATGGGGGGGACCCTGTCTGGATGGGGGGGGGGGACCCTGTCTGGATGGGGGGGGGACCCTGTCTGGATGGGGGGGGGCTGTCTGGATGGGGGGGACCCTGTCTGGATGGGGGGGGGCTGTCTGGATGGGGGGGGTGCCCTGTCTGGATGGGGGGGACCCTGTTTGGATGGGGGGGTGCCCTGTCTGGATGGGGGGGGGGACCCTGTCTGGATGGGGGGGGTGCCCTGTCTGGATGGGGGGGGGGGGACCTGTCTGGATGGGGGGGGGGTGCCCTGTCTGGATGGGGGGGGGGGGACCCTGTCTGGATGGGGGGGGACCCTGTCTGGATGGGGGGGGGGGGACCCTGTCTGGATGGGGGGGGGGGGACCCTGTCTGGATGGGGGGGGACGGACCCTGTCTGGATGGGGGGGGGGGGGGGGGGACCCTGACTGGATGGGGGGGGGGGGGGGGGGGGGACCCTGTCTGGATGGGGGGGGGGGGGGGACCCTGTCTGGATGGGGGGGGGGACCCTGTCTGGATGGGGGGGGGGGGGGGGGACCCTGTCTGGATGGGTGGGGACCCTGTCTGGATGGGGGGGGGGGGACCCTGTCTGGATGGGGGGGGGGGGGGGACCCTGTCTGGATGGGGGGGGGGGGGGGGACCCTGTCTGGATGGGGGGGGACCCTGTCTGGATGGGGGGGCTGTCTGGAGAGAGACGAGAGAGGCTTGGGGTCTGAAGAGAGACGTCATCCGAGACCCCCGTATGGAACCTGAAACGAGAGAACAGAGTTAGTGCAAGGGAGGGAGGGAGGAGAGGTTACAATGCATGGATGACTGGAGGAGCAAACAGGCATATACTGTATATTCATGGGTCTTATCTGTAACTATGTTTAGGACCTCACAGGTGATTCAATGCCTTATTAGGCTAACTAGACCAATTGAAAGCCTAATCAGACATCAAATCACCTGTGAGATCCTAAACATGTCAGCCAAGCTTCTGGGAATAGTGAGGGTGGAGCAATGATCAGTTACCATGGCAGAAAAGTGGAGGAGTTTACGGAGGTGGAGTTATGTGATTGCTATCTGACATTCAATTATTCTTAGTTTTAGATGTCCAAAACTTTATAAATGAAAAAAAAAAAAAAAAAAAAAAACATGATTAATTATCAGCTAAATATAGCATACAGATATACACCTGTAAGTAGCCAAACTAATATTATTAATAAGGACAGGTGTTTAAAAATATTTACTTACTGACAAATGTTTTAAGTAACAGGAGAAACAAATAAGCATTTCTAAGCCTGCATGTTCTCAATCAGCCTAATTCCATCCTGCTCTTTCTCTATGATAAAGAGAAGAGGATAGTGCACAGGGGCGTGTCACAGTCTGCTGTGGGAGGTTTGCACATGCTCAGTGTAAACAGGAACTGTGATGATGGAATGTTCCAGCATAATAACCATACAGCATATTAAATGATTTGTAGGCTCATGATAATTGTGATTATTTTTCTTACAGAGATGCAAATAAGTATGCTTACATATAGCATACAGTTCTACTCCTGTAAGCAGCCAAACTAATATCACTAAGGAAAGGTGCTTAATGTCAAATAATAGAACAAATGAGCATTTCTGAGCCTGAAACAAACAAACATTTGTGAGCCTCCATGTTCTCAATCAACCTAATTACACCCTGCTCATTCTGGAGTTGTCATGTGACCAGACCACAGCAACATGGTTGTGGTTTTGGACTTTAGTTGCACTTTAGTTGTTCATTTATTTTTCATGTTTAACAAAATACTTAACTATAAACAGGAGAAACAAAGATTTCTGAGCCTGCATAATTTTATGATTCAGGGCTTAAAGCCAAACAGAATCTCAAGACTGAAAAATATATAAGGAATGTAAAACAATTAACATCCATGTTTTACTTTCTCCAATAACCTAAAACCTGAACCTTATTCACAAAAAAGCAAACACAAAATTGTCCTTTAATGCAATTACTTTGCATTCTGGTTATTTTGTCAATTATTGTTAGTTTTAGATGACCAAAACTTCAGCACTTTTAATCAACCAGAACTGAGAACTATAATTGATTTAAAGACATTATTCCTCTCACTACCATACTTTACATATAAACAGTTATGCTGGATATTAGGTTTTCAACTGGTTTCTCAAACCTGTGCTGATTAATTACCAGCTGCTGCTCTGGCTATATCCAATGGGGGAAAAAGTGTGTGGTTTCCTAGAGACAAGGCAGCCAATCAGCATGATAGACTATCAGTACAACCAATAAGAACCAGGTTGTCAGTACAGCCAATGAGAAACGGGTCTCAACTACAGCAACTAAGCATGAAAGTACAAAAACACCACTGTTCTCAAGACAAATTAATGATCAATTAGGCTGATAGATAATATCCACAGACCTGTGCAATGATTAGCTACTCATGGCCTATAGGACACTGCTTCCAGGGATTTGTAAGGCAGAGCCCCATACCTGCATTCATTTAGTGACCCAGCAGTGGATGAAACAAAAAGGTTTAAAATTAATTTACCGTAGGCCTATAGCCATTTGCATTTTATGTATATCAACAAACACCAAGTCAATAAATACAAATACATCTTTGCAGTTCCTCCAAGGAACAGACAATGATGTAGTTGGCAGGTTTTCACTGAAAAGATTAAATTGAATTAGAATAATAAACATACAGCATATGAAACGATAACTGTGATTATTTTCTCTTTCAAGGATGCAAATAAGTACTGCAGGCCTACACTGTATAACATTCCTCTCATACTTTTAAGTTTCCCTGCCAGCAGATTGCTAAGTACATCATACAGATCTACACCTGTAAGCAGCCAAACTAATATCATTACTAAGGACAGGTGTTTAACCAAATATTTACTTACTGACAGACGTCTAAAGTAACAGGAGAACAAAAAGAGCATTTCTGAGTATGAAACAAACAAACATTTGTGAGCCTGCATGTTCTCAATCAGTCTAATTACATCCTGCTCTTTCTGGAGGTGTCATGTGTGACCAGCCAAATGCAACAGGGCTGTGGTTTTGGACTTTAGTTGTTGTTCATTCAATAACATGTTTAACAAAATACTCAACTATAAACAGGAGAAACAAAGATTTCTGAGCCTGCATCATTTTATGATTCAGAGCATAAAGTCCAAAAGAATCTCAAGACTGGAAAAAATATATATGTTTGCAAATCTGCACTAATTTCATTAATCCATTCTACAAATGTCTTCTAAATCCTGACATTGTTTCTAAAAGAAAGCAAGGAATGTAAAACAATTACCATCCATGTTTTACTTTCTCCAATATAACAGCCTAAAACCTGAACCTTATTCACAAAAAACAGACAAACAAAAACAAAGTTGTGCCTTTAATGTAATCACTTTGCATACTGGTTATTTTGTCATCAATTATTCTTTGTTTTAGATGACCAAAACTTTAGCACTTTTAATCAACCAGAACTGAGAACTATAATTGATCTAAAGACATTATTCCTCTCACTACCATACTTTACATATAAACAGTTATGTTGGATATTATGTTTTCAACTGGTTTCTCAAACCTGTGCTGATTAATTACCAGCTGCTGCTCTGGCTATATCCAATGGGGGAAAAAAGTGTGGTTTCCTAGACACGAGGCAGCCAATCAGCATGATAGATGATCAGTCCAGTACAATGAGAAAGCACAGTGTGAAAGCACAACAAAACACCACTGTTCTCATGACAAATTTAATTTCATTTCATTTAATGAATAATCAATTTAAAAGAGGTCCCTTTAAGAAAACTTAAATACAAATTGTTAGCCCTAGTAGTGAAATATAAGCATGGCATTCAAATCATCATTAAAATATCAAACAATCAAACCAGCTTATACTATATTTGCAGTGATGGTACTGCTCAATCAATTTGAGATCAAGGCGGTTAGTAAACTAAAACTGCATTTAAATACAGAGTAGAATGTTACTGTAGAACACAGGTGTTCCTTTTACCATTAGCCTGTCCCCATAGACACCGCATTAGAGCACTTCATTTGTGCTTATTTTAACTTATTTAAACACTGAAACAAATAGAATAAATACATATGAATAATTAACATAAAATAAAAACAAGCCAGCCAGCATTAGCCCCTCAACAAACATTTCACCCTACCATGCTTTTTTTTTGGCAAAATGGCTGCTGCTGCATCTTCTTCTTCTTCTACTACTACTACTACTTCTTCTTCTTTTGTCTTACTGCAGTTGGCAAACAGTTTTTGGCCACCTTGTGGCTAAAATCTTCAGCCAGCCAAAAATCTACCTTCCCAAACCTTTTCTTCTCAGTGAGGGCCACATAACCTTTCCCTTCTCACATAACTCTTCCCTTCTCTAATCGCCTGTGGCGAGCGATTAAGTCGCACCCATACCATTTTCTGTTACAGGACTTCTATAATAATCAATTCAATAATAATCAGTTGTTGTTGAAGTTGCAGCAGACACGCAGCATGCATAAAGCTAAAGGTCTGACTCAGAGAGTTTTCTGTTTTCAATGATGAAATGCTGTTGGTTTAGTGGTGCCACAACTGTACTTAGTCAGTAGCAGTAGTAGTGTTTCAAATCATTATAAATATAAACACTTTAATTTGCATGCCATCATGTTTGGTGGAGCAGACTGGGCATGTGAAGAACCTGCACCAGGCAGGAAACCACAAACCAAATAAAAGCCTTGATGTGTTTAGTCAACATGTTCCTGTGTTCCTTGTACTTCAAGGGACCATTTGCTGATATATTTGTTGTTTATTCCAACTTGTAGCTTCTGGTGAGTCTAAAATCAAACAACCACAGATCAAAACAAAGCAAGGCCACAAAAGCCAGAAATCACAAACTGGTGTCTCGTCTTCTAGACTGGATCACACTGGCCATTTAGAAAAACTGGCAGGCTTTCCTCTGAGTTAGAAAGTATGCTGATGCAAGATTAAAAGGTATATAGTAAGTAATTTGGGTGATTTGGAAAACCCTCTGGCAGCCAAATGGACCCTTGTGGGTCCATTTGGTTTCATTTTTACGCTCTCAAGAGTTAAAATATTCATCAACAGAATTAGCCCTAGTCTACACAACTACAAAATGTGGAAGATTAATGCTCATTTTGATCTGTATGTTTGACGGTTTTGTTTCCCAAATCCAGCCTGGAATTGTGGACAAAAAAGCAAAATAAATCTTTAGCTTTGGGGTCTGTTGGGGCTAAAATGTCATCAAATGGTGGTCCGTGGCTTAAAATTCTGAATGAATATTGGGCCCTGGGATCAAAAAGGTTAAAACCAGTGCTCTTAATCATACCATGATACCACCGCCCCCCTACAGGTCGTGGCCCACCGGGAGACCTCCTATAAGCCAATGGTCAATCCGACCCTGACGAAAGGGTTTTATCCCAAAGCCCACACAGAAAGGCCAACAACAACACGAGATAAACTCCTGCGTTTTCAATCCCACCGATCCGATCCGAGCACCTCTTCGCGACAGTGGGCCGTGGCACGACGGGCAAAACATCACTGGGGTATTCGAGGGTGCACAACCGCATCGCACCCCAGCCCTGTAATAAGCTGTCGCCTGCGCCCTCCATGTTTCCCCCCGACCCTCTCTCGTTCTTGGTGTGTAGATAGACTTAGTATATTAATGAGCAACATATAACAGATACATTTTTAGTATGATAATGATCCAGATGGCTGTGGGCCTAAACGAGCCACTCACATAACCCCCCCCCCCTCCCTTCTAATGCGGCGACCTGGAATAGGCATGATCAAGATGATAATTCAATTAAGGTAGAGCATCTCTCTCTCTGCGCGACCTGCGATGCAAAAGACTTGTGTGGCGGAATGTCTTGAATCTTTTAAATGCCGCCCGGCACTCAAGCCTAAGTGATATGTGGGGGCGGGGTGGGGGGTGGTGGGTTGTGTGGTCCAGTACATGGTTGAGTGGGGTCAATTTGGCTTTCAAAATCGACTTTAAAACGACTCGCACAGACAGCAACTGTGATTCACCACTCTGCGATAGTTTTGTTTTATGTCTTTATAATACGAAGACATAAAATGCAGAGATATTATGTTCTGTGTAAGAAAGAAGTCTCTGCAGTAGAGAGAATCACCTGGCGATGACCGAGGAGCAGCAAGCTCT
Source organism: Benthosema pterotum (assembly GCA_039105355.1). Lineage (NCBI taxonomy): Eukaryota > Metazoa > Chordata > Actinopteri > Myctophiformes > Myctophidae > Benthosema > Benthosema pterotum. The sequence goes on along the minus strand of CM076988.1, from coordinate 8,983,244 downwards.
CGAGCAAGGCACCGATCTAAGCAATTTGGAACCCTAGGTAAGATTTTCCTGGAGCCCCCAAGGGATAAAATTATGAGCTATTTTTAAACAAAATAACATGTGTTTTAAATGTTATAGAGGATAAGTATAATGTATTTATCCATATGAGGCTTATTGGCCTGGGGTTCTTTTAAAGCAGGTGTCTGGTGTTTGCCCCCTCGCCCCCTTCCCTCATGGTCGCCCCCCCTCCCCTCATTGTCCCCTAGGCAAATGCCTAGTCTGCCTAATGGCAAAAACGCCCCTGAGACAGACAGAGAGACAGGCAGGCAGGCAGGCAGGCAGGCAGGCAGGCAGGCAGGCAGGCAGGCAGGCAGGCAGGCAGACAGGCAGGCAGGCAGGCAGGCAGGCAGACAGGCAGGCAGACAGGCAGGCAGACAGGCAGGCAGGCAGGCAGGCAGGCAGGCAGGCAGGCAGGCAGGCAGGCAGGCAGGCAGGCAGGCAGGCAGACAGGCAGACAGGCAGGCAGGCAGGCAGGCAGGCAGGCAGGCAGGCAGGCAGGTAGACAGGCAGGCAGGCAGGCAGGCAGGCAGGCAGAACACAGGATGATGAGATGTAACCTGGGAGCTCACTTCCTTAAAAGAGCATTCATTGGGTGATCTGGAAAAACAACAACAAAATAAAAAAAATAAAAATAAAATAAAGATAAATAAGTGATGTTTGAATTAGGTATGAATGAATTGAGAATGTAAAAATGAAACCAAATGGATGCATGTGGGTCCATTTGGTTGGTTTCATTTTTGTTTCCCCAAATCCAGCGTGTTGTAGACAAAAGCAAAAGAAATCTTTAGTCTTGGTGTCTGTGAGGCAAAAATGTCCTCAAATGGTGGTCCATGGCTTTTGCAAATGCTGAATAAATAGGGGGCCCTGGTATCAAAAAGGTTGAAAACCACGCATATACAGTAATATAACATTACCCATAGCAACCATCATCATACGTCGGTAAAATCATGTCACATTTCAACACGCATTGTTTGGTCACCGTTTGTGATAAAAATGAGCCGTGTAAGCACGCCCATTCCACTTCTTCAGTAGCCGTTTGCGTCACAAGCGTTTTCTCTGTATAGAATGTAGGCGCGTGGAACAAAAATAGGACCACACACACACACATCCCAAGTCATTATCGTCTTCCATTATGGATGTCAGGCGGATGTGTTTGATGGGTGGGTACATGGGGAAAAAACTGTGTGTGTGTGTGTGTGTGTGAGTGTGTGTGTGTGAGTGTGTGTGTGTGTGTGTGTGTGTGTGTGTGTGTGTGTGTGTGTGTGTGTGTGTGTGTGTGTGTGTGTGTGTGTGTGTGTGTGTGTGTGATGGAAGGGGCGAGGATGATGGTGGACATGAGCAAAAGAAGAGAGATTTATACAGATTCTATAAAAGGTCTTCTCAATCCCAACAGAAAACATATGTTTCTATGCCAGTTGGTTCTCAAAATCTTTCATGTATTTCAATCATGTCTAGATTTCAGTTTCTGACCCTGAATGGGTTCATTTGGTTCCATTTGTACGCTCTCAGAAAAAAGAAGCGTCTAAAGAAATCCATTAACATGGTGAAAATACATCTTGATGATGTCATCAAGATGTTTCACCATGTTAGTGGTTTTCTCCATTTCTTGGGAACACAGAATGGGGGAATTTTTTTATCATGTCCACCCAGCACCTCTAAGGTATATTAATGACATATTAAAATGTTGAAAATGGGTGGAGTTCCGCTTTACCCTTAGTGTACTGAACGTGTTTTGGTGTTCTAAGCATTATGTTTTAACTATTGAAAAATAGCAGATCTACAAGCTCATAGCGCACCACCGAGTGGCGCGCTATGAGCTTGTATCTCTGCTATTTTGAAAAATCATGAAAACGTGGTGCAAATCTTTAATTCAGAAACTAGAAATCTAGACAGGACACAATGGGTTAAAGAGACTAACAGACAGACAGAGACAGACAGACAGAGATGGACAGCAAGATGGGTGTGGTAGAAGCGAGAGAGAGAGAAGGACAGGAGTGCAACAAAAAAGGGGGAGCAGAAAGGGACGGGTGTAAGAGGTTTGGAGGACAGATGGCGCGGCCACACCGCCGGTTCGACAGCTCCATTACTCGGGGAAGAAATGATCCTGACATGTTGTCAGACAGCACAAATTGAAACATCATTCCATTCCCGGCCCGTCGTTTGGTTCTAAATGGCGGCGGGAGGGGAGGGCCCTGCCACGCACTGTGGCCAAAGCACTGTCATTTGTTTCCTGCAGCCAGAGGCCCTTCGGCCAGAGCCAACGGTCATCTGTTTTTGTTTTCTCCATTCAACCTTTTCGGGGTATGAATACAACGGATTTGCACATTAGTTCTATGTTCTGTTCGATTCGTGTTGTCACACACATCAATAATTCAATATGTTGTGATCCCTATATAGTCTGGTAGGAAGGTAGGGGTCCCATGCACCCGAAAGATATATTTTTCTAACCTAGTTTTTTATAATCCCTAAAGTGTCTAGTTATTGAATTTTGATGTTCCCCAATCAGATTTTTGTCCCACATGTGTTTTTTTTAATCATAATTATATTGTATCCGTTCTGGATTTTCGGCAGTGAAAAAAGAAAACTTTAAACGAGGATATCTCCAGAACTGTACATCTGACAGAAACCATTCACCCCATGCCATGTTCGTCTTTGCAAGATGAATTGATTGATATGAAGTTTGCCATGATTCCATCATCCATAGTGCATACAAACCCAAATTAACACAGAATTTGTTATAATTCGTCTATACTGCAATGACAACAACTCCTCCCCCCGATTGATATATTTTTTTCAAACATTTGCATTTTTACAATCTTCAAGATGTATAGTAAACAACTGTTGATGTTACCCATTCACATTTCTGCCCCATATGTGTTTGTTCAAACCATATGTGTATCCATTGCGGATCTTGAGCTGTGAAACATGAAAACTTTAAATCAGTATATCTCCAGAACTGTACATCTGACAGAAACCATTCACCCCACGGCATGTTCGTCTTTTGATGATGAATTGACTGATATGACGTTTGCCATGATTCCATCATGCATAGTGCATACAAACCCAAATTAACACATTTTTTTTTATAATTTGTCTATACTGCAATGACAACAACTCCTCCCCCATGCACCCGAAAGATATATTTTTTCAAACATTTGCATTTTTACAATCTTCAAGATGTATATTAAATAACTGTTGATGTTACCCATTCACATTTCTGCCCCATATGTGTTTTTTCCCCAAAACCATATGTGTATCCATTCCGGATCTTCAGCTGTGAAATATGAAAACTTTAAATCAGTATATCTCCAGAACTGTACAACTGACAGAAACCATTCACCCCATGCCATGTTCGTCTTTGCATGATGAATTGATTGATATGAAGTTTGACAGTAAGTAATTTGGGTGATTTGGAAACCCTCTGGCAGCCAAATGGACCTTGTGGGTCCATTTGGTTTCATTTTTACGCTCTCAAGAGTTAAAATATTCATCAACAGAATTAGCCCTAGTCTACACAACTACAAAATGTGGAAGATTAATGCTCATTTTGATCTGTATGTTTGACGGTTTTGTTTCCCAAATCCAGCCTGGAATTGTGGACAAAAAAGCAAAATAAATCTTTAGCTTTGGGGTCTGTTGGGGCTAAAATGTCATCAAATGGTGGTCCGTGGCTTAAAATTCTGAATGAATATTGGGCCCTGGGATCAAAAAGGTTAAAACCAGTGCTCTTAATCATACCATGATACCACCGCCCCCCTACAGGTCGTGGCCCACCGGGAGACCTCCCTATAAACCCAATGGTCAATCCGACCCTGACGAAAGGCTTTTATCCTAAAGCCCACACAGAAAGGCCAACTACAACACAAGATAAACTCCTGCGTTCTCAATCCCGACCGATCCGATCCGAGCACCTCTTCGCGACAGTGGGCCATGCACGACGGGCAAACATCACTGGGGTATTCGAGGGTGCACAACCGCGTCGCACCCCAGCCCTGTAATAAGCTGTCGCCTGCGGCCCTCCATGTTTCCCCCCGACCCTCTCTCGTTCTTGGTGTGTAGATAGACTTAGCATATTAATGAGCAACATATAACAGATACATTTTTAGTATGATAATGAGATCCAGATGGCTGTGGGCCTAAACGAGCCACTTCACATAACCCCCCCCCCTCCCTTCTAATGCGACGACCCTGGAATAGGCATGATCAAGATGATAATTCAATTAAGGTAGAGCCTCTCTCTGCGCGACCTGCGATGCAAAAGACTTGTGTGGCGGAATGTCTTGAATCTTTTAAATGCCGCCCGGCACTCAAGCTTAAGTGATATGTGGGGGCGGGGTGGGGGGTGGTGGGTTGTGTGGTCCAGTACATGGTTGAGTGGGGTCAATTTGGCTTTCAAAATCGACTTTAAAACGACTCGCACAGACAGCAACTGTGATTCACCACTCTGCGATAGTTTTGTTTTATGTCTTTATAATACGAAGACATAAACTGCTTAGATATTACGTTCTGTGTAAGAAAGAAGTCTCTGCAGCAGAGGGAATCACCCTGGCGATGACCGAGGAGCAGCAAGCTCTCGAGCAAGGCACCGATCTAAGCATTTTTTTCCTGGAGCCCCCAAGGGATAAAATTATGAGCTATTTTTAAACAAAATAACATGTGTTTTAAATGTTATAGAGGATAAGTATAATGTATTTATCCATATGAGGCTTATTGGCCTGGGGTGCTTTTAAAGCAGGTGTCTGGTGTTTGCCCCTTCCCTCGCCCCCTTCCCTCATGGTCGCCCCCCCTCCCCTCATTGTCCCCTAGGCAAATGCCTAGTCTGCCTAATGGCAAAAACGCCCCTGAGACAGACAGACAGACAGACAGGCAGGCAGGCAGGCAGGCAGGCAGGCAGGCAGGCAGGCAGGCAGGCAGGCAGACAGGCAGGCAGGCAGGCAGGCAGGCAGACAGGCAGGCAGACAGGCAGGCAGAAAGGCAGGCAGGCAGGCAGGCAGGCAGGCAGGCAGGCAGGCAGGCAGGCAGGCAGGCAGGCAGGCAGGCAGACAGGCAGACAGGCAGGCAGGCAGGCAGGCAGGCAGGCAGGCAGGCAGGCAGGCAGGCAGGCAGGCAGGCAGGCAGGCAGGCAGGCAGAACACAGGATGATGAGATGCAACCTGGGAGCTCACTTCCTTAAAAGAGCATTCATGGGTGATCTGGAAAAACAACAACAAAATAATAATAATAAAAAATAAAATAAAGAAAAATAAGTGATGTTTGAATTAGGTATGAATGAATTGAGAATGTAAAAATGAAACCAAATGGATGCCTGTGGGTCCATTTGGTTGGTTTCATTTTTGTTTTTGAATTGTTTGTAGACAAAAGCAAAAGAAATCTTTAGTCTTGGTGTCTGTGAGGCTAAAATGTCCTCAAATGGTGGTCCATGGCTTTTGCAAATGCTGAATAAATAGGGGGCCCTGGTATCAAAAAGGTTGAAAACCACGCATATACAGTAATATAACATTACCCATAGCAACCATCATCATACGTCGGTAAAATCATGTCACATTTCAACACGCATTGTTTGGTCACCGTTTGTGATAAAAATGAGCCGTGTAAGCACGCCCATTCCACTTCTTCAGTAGCCGTTTGCGTCACAAGCGTTTTCTCTGTATAGAATGTAGGCGCGTGGAACAAAAATAGGACCACACACACACACATCCCAAGTCATTATCGTCTTCCATTATGGATGTCAGGCGGATGTGTTTGATGGGTGGGTACATGGGGAAAAAAACTGTGTGTGTGTGTGTGTGTGTGAGTGTGTGTGTGTGAGTGTGTGTGTGTGTGTGTGTGTGTGTGTGTGTGTGTGTGTGTGTGTGTGTGTGTGTGTGTGTGTGTGTGTGTGTGTGTGTGTGATGGAAGGGGCGAGGATGATGGGGGACATGAGCAAAAGAAGAGAGATTTCTACAGATTCTATAAAAGGTCTTCTCAATCCCAACAGAAAAACATATGTTTCTATGCCAGTTGGTTCTCAAAGTCTTTCATGTATTTCAGTTTCTGACCCTGAATGGGTTCATTTGGTTCCATTTGTACGCTCTCAGAAAAAAGAAGCGTCTAAAGAAATCCATTAACATGGTGAAAATACATCTTGATGATGTCATCAAGATGTTTCACCATGTTAGTGGTTTTCTCCATTTCTTGGGAACACAGAATGGGGGAATTTTTTTATCATGTCCACCCAGCACCTCTAGGGTATACTAATGACATATTAAAATGTTGAAAATGGGTGGAGTTCCGCATTACCCTTAGTGTACTGAACGTGTTTTGGTGTTCTAAGCATTATGTTTTAACTATTGAAAAATAGCAGATCTACAAGCTCATAGCGCACCACCGAGTGGCGCGCTATGAGCTTGTATCTCTGCTATTTTTGAACAATCGTGAAAACGTGGTGCAAATCTTTGATTCAGAAACTAGAAATCTAGACAGGACACAATGGGTTAAAGAGACTAACAGACAGACAGAGACAGACAGACAGAGATGGACAGCAAGATGGGTGTGGTAGAAGCGAGAGAGAGAAAAGGACAGGAGTGCAACAAAAAAGGGGGAGCAGAAAGGGACGGGTGTAAGAGGTTTGGAGGACAGATGGCGCGGCCACACCGCCGGTTCGACAGCTCCATTACTCGGGGAAGAAATGATCCTGACATGTTGTCAGACAGCACAAATTGAAACATCATTCCATTCCCGGCCCGTCGTTTGGTTCTAAATGGCGGCGGGAGGGGAGGGCCCTGCCACGCACTGTGGCCAAAGCACTGTCATTTGTTTCCTGCAGCCAGAGGCCCTTCGGCCAGAGCCAACGGTCATCTGTTTTTGTTTTCTCCATTCAACCTTTTCGGGGTATGAATACAACGGATTTGCACATTAGTTCTATGTTATGTTCTGTTCGATTCGTGTTGTCACACAGATCAATAATTCAATATGTTGTGATCCCTATATAGTCTGGTAGGAAGGTAGGGGTCCCATGCACCCGAAAGATATATTTTTCTAACCTAGTTTTTTATAATCCCTAAAGTGTCTAGTTATTGAATTTTGATGTTCCCCAATCAGATTTTTGTCCCACATGTGTTTTTTTTAATCATAATTATATTGTATCCGTTCTGGATTTTCGGCAGTGAAAAAAGAAAACTTTAAACGAGGATATCTCCAGAACTGTACATCTGACAGAAACCATTCACCCCATGCCATGTTCGTCTTTGCAAGATGAATTGATTGATATGAAGTTTGCCATGATTCCATCATCCATAGTGCATACAAACCCAAATTAACACAGAATTTGTTATAATTCGTCTATACTGCAATGACAACAACTCCTCCCCCATGCACCCGATTGATATATTTTTTCAAACATTTGCATTTTTACAATCTTCAAGATGTATATTAAATAACTGTTGATGTTACCCATTCACATTTCTGCCCCATATGTGTTTTTTCCCCCAAAACCATATGTGTATCCATTCCGGATCTTCAGCTGTGAAATATGAAAACTTTAAATCAGTATATCTCCAGAACTGTACAACTGACAGAAACCATTCACCCCATGCCATGTTCGTCTTTGCATGATGAATTGATTGATATGAAGTTTGACCATGGTTCCATCATGCATAGTGCATACAAACCCAAATTAACACAAAAATTGTTATATTTTGTCTATACTGCAATGACAACAACTCCTCCCCCATGCACCTGATTGATATATTTTTTCAAACATTTGCATTTTTACAATCTTCAAGATGTATATTGAATAACTGTTGATGTTACCCATTCACATTTCTGTCCCATATGTGTTTTTTCAAACCATATGTGTATCCATCCCGGATCTTCAGCTGTGAAATATGAAAACTTTAAATCAGTATATCTCCAGAACTGTACAACTGACAGAAACCATTCACCCCATGCCATGTTCATCTTTGCATGATGAATTGATTGATATGAAGTTTGACCATGGCATAGTGCAAATTAACACAAACAATGTTATATTTTGTCTATACTGCAATGACAACAGCTCCTCCTGCATGCACCCTATTGATATATTTTTTCTAGCATTTGCATTTTTACAATCTTCAAGATGTATAGTAAACAACTGCTGATGTTATCCACTTCAAATACAGTATGGGCACAGGTGTGTTTATTCTGGGATATTGTTTGCTATAGGGCCTAGTGAATTTCCACAAATACAAAAAAGAGAATGGCCAGCTCAATTACCATCATAAGGACAAGCTGATATAGAACAGCAGTTTGTAGGGGGTGGGGACAATTATATACTGTACAGTATCCTATATATTCAAACTGAATCATCAGCACCTGTATCATGCTCCAGCAACAAAGAAATCCAAGAGAGACGATGGTAGAAAATTCCAACAACATGCTCCTGAAATACCTGTATTTGTTTTACATGTGCCTGGCTTTGAGCATCAAAACTTTCAGCATTCTGTCAAGGTTCTGCAACTGACAAGCTTGCCCAGCTACACAGTATCTGTGATATACGTCTCCACAAAGCTGCTGATTCCCTTTTTCGCATGGAGGATGTATGTAATCTTATTCCATAGAGTTGTGCTGGTGTCAATTTAGCAACAACTGGTTATCATCAAGCCTGCTACCAAAAGTTTACAATGAACCAGAAACACTTACAGAAGAGGTCTAGTGTGGTACATCCTCTAGTAGTGTCACAATCACCTCATAAACAAGCCCCTACCAAACAGTTGTTTCCTCCAGGGTGCATCTTTTGTGGAAAGCTTGACGTGAAAGTGTTGTGAAACACTAAAGATGCATTAAGTGATTTTAACCCAATGTGCAATCACTTCCTTGGCCTCCTACAGCTGATAGGCTGATCTGATGGATAAACTCATCCCAACTGATCTCCTAAAGTTCCTGACCCTCATCATTACTGGTGATGCTGACGTGGAGAAGTGGGCTGCGATGGAGACGGTGAAGTCCAAGTTCCAATGCTCGAGGCTCAATCAGTTTCCATGTAGGCTTGTTCAATCCTTGTCCACTATTCTTATACAGGAACTTAATGCATCTTTAGTGTTTCACAACACTTTCACGTCAAGCTTTCCACAAAAGATGCACCCTGGAGGAAACAACTGTTTGGTAGGGGCTTGTTTATGAGGTGATTGTGACACTACTAGAGGATGTACCACACTAGACCTCTTCTGTAAGTGTTTCTGGTTCATTGTAAACTTTTGGTAGCAGGCTTGATGATAACCAGTTGTTGCTAAATTGACACCAGCACAACTCTATGGAATAAGATTACATACATCCTCCATGCGAAAAAGGGAATCAGCAGCTTTGTGGAGACGTATATCACAGATACTGTGTAGCTGGGCAAGCTTGTCAGTTGCAGAACCTTGACAGAATGCTGAAAGTTTCGATGCTCAAAGCCAGGCACATGTAAAACACATATTTTTGGAGCATGTTGTTGGAATTTTCTACCATCGTCTCTCTTGGATTTCTTTGTTGCTGGAGCATGATACAGGTGCTGATGATTCAGTTTGAATATATAGGATACTGTACAGTATGTAATTGTTCCCATCCCCTACAAACTGCTGTTCTATATCAGCTTGTCCTTATGATGGTAATTGAGCTGGCCATTCTCTTTTTTGCATTTGTGGAAATTCAAACACACCTGTGCCCATATTTGAAGTGGATAACATCAGCAGTTGTTTACTATACATCTTGAAGATTGTAAAAATGCCAATGCTAGAAAAAAATATATCAATAGGGTGCATGCAGGAGGAGCTGTTGTCATTGCAGTATAGACAAAATATGACATTTTGTGTTAATTTGGGTTTGTATGCACTATGCATGATGGAACCATGGTCAAACTTCATATCAATCAATTCATCATGCAAAGACGAACATGGCATGGGGTGAATGGTTTCTGTCAGTTGTACAGTTCTGGAGATATACTGATTTAAAGTTTTCATATTTCACAGCTGAAGATCCGGAATGGATACACATATGGTTTGAAAAAACACATATGGGGCAGAAATGTGAATGGGTAACATCAACAGTTATTTAATATACATCTTGAAGATTGTAAAAATGCAAATGTTTGAAAAAATATATCAATTGGGTGCAGGCTGCAGGGGGGAGGAGTTGTTGTCATTGCAGTATAGACGAATTATAACAAATTTTGTGTTAATTTGGGTTTGTATGCACTATGCATGATGGAACCATGGTCAAACTTCATATCAATCAATTCATCTTGCAAAGACGAACATGGCATGGGGTGAATGGTTTCTGTCAGATGTACAGTTCTGGAGATATACTGATTTAAAGTTCTCATGTTTCACAGCTCAAGATCCGCAATGGATACACATATGGTTTGAAAAAACACATATGGGGCAGAAATGTGAATGGGTAACATCAACAGTTGTTTACTATACATCTTGAAGATTGTAAAAATGCAAAGGTTTGAAAAAATATATCAATCGGGTGCATGGGGGAGGAGTTGTTGTCATTGTAGTATAGACGAATTATAACAAATTCTGTGTTAATTTTGGTTTGTATGCACTATGGATGATGGAATCATGGCAAACTTCATATCAATCAATTCATCTTGCAAAGACGAACATGGCATGGGGTGAATGGTTTCTGTCAGATGTACAGTTCTGGAGATATCCTCGTTTAAAGTTTTCTTTTTTCACTGCCGAAAATCCAGAACGGATACAATATATGATTAAAAAAAAACATATGTGGGACAAAAATCTGTTTGGGGAACATCAAAATTCAATAACTAGACACTTTAGGGATTATAAAAAACTAGGTTAGAAAAATATATCTTTCGGGTGCATGGGGCCCCTACCTTCCTACCAGACTAATAATGCTATCCCTATAATGTTATCACTACTGAATCATCAGGCTCAATCTCTTTTCTTATACAGTATATATATATATATATATATATATATATATACACTGTATATATATATATATATATATATATATATATATATATATATATATATATATATATATATATATATATATATACACTGTATATATATATATATATATATATACACTGTATATATATATATATATATATATATATATATATATATATATATATATATATATATATATATATATATATATATATATATATATATATATATATATATATATATATATATATAAGGGCTGTTGAAAATAGTTAATTAATGGGATTAAATTAATTTTGTTGATTAATCTGATTAAAAATTTTAACGCAATTAACTCATGTGCAAACTCACTCAACCCACTGAGCATTTTCTCATTGAAAGAAATGGGTAGAGCACAGATTTACGGAGACATATAGCCGTGTGTCTCCCTGTAACCGGAGCCATAGAGTATAGCTGGAGGATCTACAAGCATTGAGGGCTTGTAGATCACCTATTTTGATAAATATTTTAAAGATAAATGGTTAGTTTTTTTACAGATTCGGTTTCCTTTTTAAATGTTGAAATCCTGTACAGGAAAACATGCATATTTTGGACATAGTTCGAATGGTGATTAATCATGATTAAATTAATTTTGAAGCTGTGATTAATTTGATTAAAATTTTTAATCATTCAACATCCCTAATATATATATATATATATATATATATATATATATATATATATATATATATATATATATATATAGAGAGAGAGAGAGAGAGAGAGAGAGAGAGAGAGAGAGAGAGAGAGAGAGAGAGCTGTCAGACGATTAAACTAGGCCCTCCAGAAGAACGCGATAAATATGCGCATTATGCGGGCATCGCTTGATTTCACAATAGAATCCCCCCCATATTTACGCATAAAGTTTATAAAGTTACAACCTCGCTCATTTCTTCACTTTCATACAGAAGCGCATTGGTGATGAGCGCCCGCCTCTCTCTCTCTGTCTCGTGTGTGTGTGTGTGTGTGTGTGTGTGTGTGTGTGTGTGTGTGTGTGTGTGTGTGTGTGTGTGTGTGTGTGTGTGTGTGTGTGTGTGTGTGTGTGTGTGTGTGTGCACTGCGTTGCTGCTTCTTCAAGACAGCCTGGTATCGCTTCGGCTAGGTTAGCTGTTATTTTGCGTGGCTGTATTGTGGAATACATCCATACACAGCTTATATTAGCCTAGGAAGGCTTCTAAGACTCACCCCAGGTGATGGCAATGCTTAATCAGTGTATTCTCAGTGTATTTGTGTATTCGTTATAGCCTAAAGTTGACAGCTGTTTCAACGTTCTCATCGTATTTCTAGGTCTAAACGTGATGTCATGCACATTTGTCCAGTGCATAGTCGGCTATTTGTCTGCTTGACTAGATTAAGCCATTTTGATGCTGAAACGATTTATATGGAGAAATCCTGTCATTTTACATTTAACTCAAGTCAATGGGTGACAAGGGCAGTTTGGCAGAGTGGTGTGGGTTGTCATAGTGAGAAGTTATTATTATGGCTCTACCCATTCATGGACCCCTAAATGAATATTTGACTGTGTGGATGCTCATCTGAAATATATTTTTGTGCGAGCTTGTAGATAGGCTATTTTCAAATAGGCCTAGGCATGTCCCTGACTTTAACTGTAAACGTGGTGACATATATTTTTATATTCGTACATTTTTCTAAGGACCCCTCGAACCCCCTCAAGGACTGCTGGGGGTCCCTGGACAGCACTTTAAGAACCAAATGCCTATAAGATGTAAGAAATCGCTTTTTAAGTCAAAATGTATTTTTTTTAAATGTTCCCGCATATTTCAAATCTCTCCGCATAATTTGCATTTTCCCGCATACTTCGCATTTGTTCCGCAACTTTTGCAAATTCCCGCATTTTCACCGCATAATTGTACAAAAACCCCGCATATTCCACCGCATAATCAAGAATTTTTGCCCGCAACTGCCCTCTGTGGCTCAAAATACTAAATAAAGTACTAAAATACTAAATAGAGGGCCCTGGTGTCAAAATAGTTGGTCTTACTTTTATCTTGAAATTAAATTAATATTACGCAGACTTTAGTTCAGCCTTTAGTCTTGGCCCTCCACAATATTTTACGTATCTCATTTGGCCCCTTGGGAAATATAATTGCCCACCCCTGCCCTAGAGCTAAGGACTGATGCCGCTTCCTTGCCAAACCAACATGGCCAGTGGAATGCCACCACCACCCTTGACAATCTCAGAGGCGGTTGCGCTGACAGCCACCAATTTCTGTCGTCAACCTTCAACAGCAGTATACTGTATGCCAACTGGAGGAAGAGGAGGAGGAGGTGCCAAGCTGCCCCACTACAATTGACATGGGCCTCCAGACGCCCATCTCGCCCAAGAATCCAGATGGCGGCTCGAGTCAACGGCTGTTCAGGCAGAATAAACAGCCATTCGCATTGCGCTACATGGTAATGGAGGGACCGCGGCACTAGAAATACTGATGGCGCTTTGGCGCAACAGTTCAGACTATGTACATTCCCTGATGACTGGACTGTCTGTCAGAGTTATAGGAGAGAGAGAGAGACGGAGCTGAAAGTCCGCAAAAAACGTGTTTTTCCACACTATTATATGGCCATGTCAAACAACAGATTGGTTTAAACTTAATCATCACGCTAAAATATGTATCCAATGTGTTTTTGTGTGGAATTCTCCTTTAACACAATGCCAAAAGCTGCGTTTTGCCGTCAGAGGAGAGGGTATGACGGCTGCAAGGCTTATACTGTATATTGAGGACGTCGTAGGTCACATGTTGGACCAATCTTAAATAGGCTATCGTTGGAGATGCAGCAGTCGCGGCATGCCTCATCGAACCCTCCAGTTGTTTCATTGCCGTTCACTTAGTTATTATTCGGTATGGGGGCCGTGTTGAGGGAATAATGTAGTCTGGCATATTGTTATATGTGTGTATTATGGTTAGAAACCGTGGGTGATGCGTTATAGGGGAAGCGAACCCCTCCCTCTTGTCTCGCACCATTAGTGAGATTTGTTTGCCAATTTCTGTGTTCGAGCCACAAAGAGTTTTCCGCGTTGCACAGGCAGTTGCCATGGCATTTCGAGCAACCCACCACCATCATTACATTGTTTTATGTTTGGCTGCCATAGTGAGACATCTTGTAATTGTGTTAGCAGAACTTCAACTAGCCCACCGTCCGCTGTGCGTCATTCCTGCATTATGCAACAGCAACAACGACGACGACAACAACAACAACAACAGAAACACATTTCTGGCAGCATATTCGAACTGGGTCTTGTTGTTTTCATCAATGCACCGAGTAGTTTTTTTATATGCTGCCGTCCTTGTACACTAATTGATAGCCTATTCCCTTCTGTGTCGAGTCGCCCACACACATTGTGAGACAGACTTGAGTTTAAACACTATACTTAGCGCTGTTTTCCAAGACACACATCACATTTGGTCTCCATGGAGTTGTACAGTATGGATATTTGGTAATGCTGTCGCAGTCCGTTTATTTTATTGTCTCACTGAGCCCCGCTGTGGCAACACATCCCTCAATAAACGTAAAAAAGAAGAAAAAGCGTCACTACAACGAGCAGTTGTTGAAGACAAGAGGCTGTCATCTGAACAGACAAATGAGAGCAATAGATTGGGGGAAAAACAAACAATAATTTACTCTTGAAAACACTAGTCACCTTACTGTCGACCTTACTGTTTTGCTTGCAAACCGTGAAAACGAAATACTCTGGTGGTGCACACAAACATCATTATTGCTGTTGTTGTTATTGTTGAGCAGTTTTAGACCCTCCTATGCCCAACTTTGTGTGTATGCGTGTACCCCAGGGCCCATAGCAATAATTTGATTGGCTGTGAGGAGAAACGTTTGAGGAAAGAAAAGACAGGACACCAAAAGTGATTTTGAGGTGACAAATACACCGCGTTCCAAATTATTATGCAAATCATGTTTTTGTTTGATTTTCCAACATATTTGATGCAAATGATGATCAGCATAATTTTCAAGTCATTAGCTGTCAATTTTTATTTCAAATGTTATTGAACAAACCTACTAATGAAAACAGAATTTAGATAATAAATTAAAAACTTGGAACAGTGCGTTTTGCACTGTTCCAGATTATTATGCACATCATAGTTTCAAGACATTTTCTAGTTTGTAAAGAACTGAAAATAGTAATTTATTGAATTCATAGCAATAATGAGGTCATATGTACTGGGAAAAAAAGCTATTTCAATCCATAACATCTTAACAGGTCAAGTTACATGCTAACATAGGACCCCTTGTTTGATAGCAGCTTGCGTCCATCAAACTTGTGAGTTCATGGAGAGTTTCTGCTTGAATGTCTTTGCAGGATGTCAGAACAGCCTCCCAGAGTTGCTAATTGGATGTAAACTGCCTCCCACCCTCATACGGTACATGAAGACCATTTTTCAAAACAGTCTTGTTCACTGATGAGTGCCGTGCAACCCTGGATGGTCCAGATGGATGGAGTAGTGGATGGTTGGTGCATGGCCACCATGTCCCAACAAGGCTGTGACGTCAGCAAGGAGGTGGCGGTGTCATGTTTTGGGCCGGAGTCCTAGGGAAAGACCTGGTCGGCCCCTTTAGATCTTTCGCTCGAGGATGCTCCACACATTCTCAATAGGATTGAGGTCAGGGGGGGGGGGGGTCGTGCTTGAAGATGGTTTTGTTTCAGAAAGCATGATTCTTTGCTTTTGTACAGTGGAAGAAAGTGGTCAGTCAGAAACTTAACATACTCTGCAGAAGTCATTTTCACACCTTCAGGGACCCTAAAGGGGCCGACCAGATCTTCCCCTAGGATTCCGGCCCAGAACATGACTCCGCCACCTACTTGCTTTTTCCCAGTACATATGACCTCATTATTGCTATGAATTCAACAAATTACTATTTTCAGTTCTTTACAAACTAGAAAATGTCTTGAAACTATGATGTGCATAATAATTTGGAACAGAGCTTTTTAAGTTTTTAATTTATTTTCTAAATTCTGTTTTCATTAGGAGGTTTGTTCAATAACATTTGAAATAAGAATTGACAGCTAATGACTAGAAAATTATGCTGATCATCATTTGCATCAAATATGTTGGAAAATTAAACAAAAACATGATTTGCATAATAATTTGGAACGCGGTGTAGTCCAAAGTTCAAAGTACGAAAAGGTGAAACCCTAAACAGACTCAGAAATCAAAATAAAAGCTCCACACTCACGAAGAACTCAAGAGCTTGTGAGGTGCTGCAGCAGCAGTCCAAACATTTATGCAGACGAATTGGACAACAGCTGAAGCATTTCTTGTTTGTTGACTGTTGCTGCAGCATATTAAAAGCTTGGCTTAGCAGTTAGCCAAGGTGTTTTGTCACTCCTATCCTTAAAAAAACATGTGTGAGGAATTTGAAGCCACACAAAGCGAGACGCGGCGTTCGGTGGCAAGGCCTAGCCGCCGACTGCTTGTGGAAGCAGTCACCCGGTACAGTCCTGTCCTGTCCTAGTGTCCTGTTGTCCTAGTGTGGTGATAGCCTCATTTGTCTGAATGGTAAACAGTGATCGTTACACATTTTCAGGCCTAAACGATCATCAACCATGACACTTTTGCTTTGCCAGGCATTTGAGGCTGATGGTCAACGGTGGTCAATGCCATCATTCACAACATGCACTTATTATTAGCTGTGTTTGGGTCTACTTAAAAGGGACAGGCATTACTGTATAGCAGTACATATTGCTTCAAATACAGACATAATGCGTCACTCCACATACAGGCCAAGGTATTCAAGTATGAATGAGCAATAGTACACGTGTTGTAAATGAACATCCTCACACGTTTTACAACAAATGCACAAGTTTTCAATTAACTTGACAAAACTGGCGGATGAAAACGTGAGTTCGGAATGATAGAAATTCAAATATGTGCCCACATATTTGAGAAATGCTTCTTTACCATGATGTAGTAATTGTACATGTTGCGTATGGCCATGGTGTGTTTCTATTTTTTCTCTAACACCAGTATATTTGCCACAAAACAGCTCATACAGCTGAACTTTTACAAGCGAGGCTACAGAAACAGGAGATATAGGGCTCCATTTTCGTTACCATCTAAACCCCTTATTCTAAACCCCTTATCATTTTTTTTTACTATTTTGATTTTTTTTTTTTTAATAGTTCAACGTGCCAATCTATTGACACAATGTGAGCTTGTAGACTGGCCATTTAAACTATTGAAAAATGTTTTTTTTAATAGTTTAAAAAGGCAAAGAAGTTAAGGGATAAGGGGTTTAGCGGTAACGAAAATGGAGCCCATAGGCTCCTGCCCTAAGGGATGCCGACATTTGTGATCTTTTGGTTCTCAGAAAATGTCGGTCCAATCAAACTGCCACTCGGCACTGCTGCACCCCCCCACCCTGGTCATAATGGTTTTGCGAATTAATAGATAGAGAGATTGCTATTTGAAATGAATTACATGCATAAGTGTTGAGAAAAGCGGTTGATCTCTGTAGGGCTTCAGCAGGGCTTATATACCGTATAACCGTGAAGTGATCAAGACTGTGGTTTTACAGATACACTCCAAAACAGGGCTAAGGAAAAGAGAGTGCTGGCTCAGCGGAATGAGGGGGAAGGAGGAGGGCTTTAGCAACTTAAGTTATAGAAATAAATACATTAAAAAAGTGCCTCGGGAGTCGGGATCAGAGCATCGGGCCATGCAGTAGACGTACGCCTGAAATGTAAATGCGCAGCATTATTCAGGGGCTATCGCACAAAAAAACGGGGGAAGGCATGTTTAAGCGTTTATGTACTGAACGCATTTTGGTGTTCTAACCATTATGCTTTACCTATTGAAAAATAGCAGATCTACAAGCTCATAGCGCGCCACTCGGTGGCGCGCTATGAGCTTGTAGTTCTGCTATTTTTGAAAAATCCTGAAAATGAGCCACAAATCTTTGAATATATTATTTCAGAATCAAACATTTTTAACTCACATCTTTGCTTCGGGGGGATCCCTAGAACATTTTATTAGACGGGGATTCACAGCCATACATAGATAATTCAGCTGGTCCTTGGTATGAAATATGTTGAGCATCACTGACACAGGAATGTAGATTATAAACTAGAATATAATGTCAGAAATTAGAATGTAGCATCAGGAACTAGAATGTTGTGTATTGTAACTAGAATCTAGTTTAAGAATGTAGGATCTACTGTCAAAAACTAGAATCTAGTGTCAGAATCTAGCATCTACTGTCAGAAACTAGAATCTTGAGCCGTAAACTAGAATCTAATGTCAGAAAGTATGTTGTAGAATCTCATGTCAAAAACTAGAATGTGGCATCAGACATTAGAATCTCACGTCAGAAACTAGAATCCAGTCAATACAAAATGGGTTAACATAGACGTGCTTTCATGCAGATGCAGCGGTCCACTCGATCACGTGCGCATCCGCAGAGATACTGTAGTAGTGGCCCACGTTGAATGTGCACATTAAGCATACGCCGATGCTGTGTAGACTATAATTCCAGACATAATGTATTGATCCCCATCTCTCCCAGACATATCCCGATTCGTCAGATGCCATTAATGTCAGCGCTGTAGAGGAATGTTTATCCCTTGCCTTATGTGTTTGGATTCCATTAAAGACACTTAAATTACACGGCTGTGTGCGTGCGTGCGTGTGTGTGTGTGTGTGTGTGTGTGTGTACACACTACAGTATGCATATATCTACATATATGTGCGCAAATTGCACTTGAGACGTTTGAATGACATTGAAAGCTTACCAGGCAAAAGTTCATTGGGTATTCCTGGGACATCAATGCCCTCCATACCGCGCATATCAAGTGGTGTCATATTTTACATGTGTCAAATATTCATGAAATGCAGAGAGAGAGAGAGGTTAGTGGTTTTCTTTTAAGGCTTGGCGCGTTGAATCATGATTCCTCAAGGTCAGGGTGGAGTCTCCCCGCCCCCCTCTTCAAAATATTCCATAGGATAGCAATCTAGCCGAAGCACAACAACAACAACACGCATTCCCCACAACAGCACAGGCGTCACAAACAGCAGATGGTGGGTGGTGGGGGTGGGGGCTGGGTATTTGTACCCCAGGGTACTTTTGTTATGGTACATTATTCTGTACAGTACTGCAACGTAACCTCATTAGACTGGATTCCAGCATGCCGATATGACAATTAGCAGGAAAGACGAGGAATATCCAGCAGAAAAAGCCTTATTGTTATTTTTTCGTCGTCACTATCATGGTAGACTGTTTCTACTCTGAAGAGAGCTTTGAAACAATAATAATAGAAAACAATGCGAGCCCCTGAAACACATTCCGAATAGACTCCGCAAATAGAGCTCTTTGCCTCTAGGCCCCGAGGAGTCCGAGTAATCTGTCTGATAATGGTTGCTGTGATAGCTTTCTTTCTTTCTTTCTTTCTTTCTTTCTTTCTTTCTTTCTTTCTTTCTTTCTTTCTTTCTTTCTTTCTTTCTTTCTTTCTTTCTTTCTTTCTTTCCCCAACTTGCTAGATGCGAGTCGAACGAAAACAAGGCACATTTATTTTCTATTCTTTTTTTTTCTGTTCTTCTGGCCTTCTGTCATGATTGCTCCCCTTTTCTTCTAGTTTCCAGTTTGTTCACCTTCTCTTAGCTATGATTTAGTTTGAGTGTTTGAGTGTGTGTGTGTGTGTGTGTGTGTGTGTGTGTGTGTGTGTGTGTGTGTGTGTGTGTGTGTGTGTGTGTGTGTGTGTGTGTGTGTGTGTGTGTGTGTGTGTGTGTGTGCAACTGCCAAAACCAAAAAGTGAGTCAATAATATCATCACCACTTGTACTGTATACACAGGCGCACATAGCCCAAAAAGAAGCACTTCAAAATGAACAGAGATATCAACGATTATTATCCCATTAACACAAATATTAAATAACAGTCCTCGTTAACAGAGTGGAGGATTGTTATTATATTCCTTGGCCTGCTGTCAGAGCACTCAAAACTGGTCCAACAATTTGCAAGATTATCCGCCCTGGCAGAGATAACATTCAGTGAGTCAGTGAGGCTGAGCATTTGACTCAAATTTTAATTTTGACAAGAATAGAATTAATCTACGTATTAACACAACATGAAAAGTGATCTACTAAGTATTCTGGTAACAAAGACAAAGCCAGTCAGCAATGAGTATTCGATTCAAGTTGAAGAATTAGCCCTTTACTAAGTCCCTCCCCAATTCGTCCTTGTCCAATCGGAACGTTAGAAGAGTAAAGCTTGACCTGCATAGCAACAGTTGCTAAACTATTTGGACTAGCATTGGACAGTGACTAGACTCCGCCCCAAAGGGTGCGGGTTTGAGAAGGACTCATTACGCAAAGGATACAATTTATTACTTGAGAAGCCTTGAGAAGAAATATATTGACTTGAGAAGAAATGTATTCACTTATTGGTACATGTATTGCTCGACGATTGGCTTTGGACATAGGTTATACTGCACTAAATCTTTTGAAAGGTTGACATGTTTAGCTGCACACCAAAAGTGCAGCCAGTGTGGCAGACAATCCCTCATCCTGTTTAAAAAAAGTAAAGGACAACCACTTCCAAAAGCTTTGGCAGTTTATCCTGATCATGCATACCACATGTTCATGATCATTAAACTACGGTAACCGAATCAATGAGGAGAGGAGGAGGGGAAAAAACACCTTTGAAAAGAATGCTTTTGAATTATAAATGTGACTAGAGAGAGAGAGAGAGAGAGAGGAGTATACAATAGGCATGACAAGTTATAGCAGCTTCAAGCAATGTTCCTGCTGGGGATCTGTTTTCTCTCCAAGGAAGCTTTCTATTATTTCTAGCGGAGCTTAAAACTTTAGAACGAACATTTCCCCCTCTACTTAGTTCGGTAGTTCTTTCCCTTTTTAAAACTAGCTTCATGCGACCTAAAAAAAAGCAGAGCACGTCACATTGTGAAGCAGGGGCACCAACCAAGGTCTCACCCCTCTTCCACGCACTGTACTTAAAACAGAATGCCACTACTAGTGATCTTTTATGAGGCATATATACCAGTATAGTTGATGGCAGGGTGTGGGCGTTGCTTTGACAAGGTGTTGTTTAGATTTGCCAAAAATTGCTTTGTAATGCAATCTGTCAGTGCTTTTCTTTAAGAGCTCGGCGCATGGCGGTGACCTCTTCTGCGTGATAACAGGAAAATATTTGTTTGTTCCTCGAGTAGACTGTCGAGATTCGTCTGAGTTATTGTCCTTTCATACCGAGTTTCACTTCACCCCCCCATAATTGATTTAGGAACAAAAAAGAGAGTCAGTGTTTGTTTAAATAAGAGTATAAATAGCTTTTGGGGAGTTTTTTTTTAGTTGGATATATCATTTGGGTTGAGTCCATTATTCAGGTTTTTAGCAGACAAGACAAGACAATAAGCTGGTATAGATAGATAGATAGATAGATAGATAGATAGATAGATAGATAGATAGATAGATAGATAGATAGATAGATAGATAGATAGATAGATAGATAGATAGATAGATAGATAGATAGATAGATAGATAGATAGATAGATAATACTATTAAATAAACCATTTGCTGGACGATATGACCGACAATACACCTGGTATGCCCCCTCGTACCACCAGCTGTGCTGGACAACCAGCCAACAAAGAGTTTTGATTTGATTGTGACGGCATGAATTTCAACCAATAAAAAAATCATTACTTATCAATCTATCTTCCTCCCAAAAAAGCCCACTATTGCAGTTTTGAAATTATATGGGCACAACACTCTAAGACAATGTATACAATAAATAAATACAGAAATTTTGTTTCTCAGTGTCACATGTAAATCGCCTTTCACTGGTTTCACCCACACATGAATGAATTAAACACTCACCTAATAACTACAGAGTGGAGGATCTACCATGTAACATAATCCTAAAAGTGTGTAGCCTACTTTGTTTACGTATATGTTTAACTTTGGCATGCTACTCCATTGTTTACATGATCAGCAACCAAACTTTTACTTCCTGGTTCACCACCAGTGGCAGGAGTTGCATGGCGGTTTTGACATTGGGGGGTCAGAAACCGATCGCGAAAAGGGACAAACCGGTCACGAAAAGGGACAAACTCTAGCTCTGTGCAGTGCAGATAAAGGAGATGTTCTTTCGACGCAGCACGCTCTGTGCAGTGCAGATAAAGGAGATGTTCTTTCGACGCAGCACGATGTCGCCAATTTCAGCCATATATATATATATATATATATATATATATATATATATATATATATATATATATATATATATATATATATATATATATATATATATATATATACAGTATATATATATATATATATATACAGTATATATATATATATATATATATATATATATATATATATATATATATATATATTAAGGCTGTAGAAAATATAACAAGTTAGTTAAATTAATGTTGTTAATTAATCTGATTTTAAAAATTATCGCAATTAACTCATAAGCACACTGATTCAACGCACCAAGCATTTTATTAACTCATAAGCACACTGATTCAACGCACCAAGCATTTTCTCAAAATAGAAAAGGGTAGAGCACGGTTTTACGGAGAAATATACTGTAGCTGCATGTCTCCCTGTAACCAGAGCCATATAATATAGCTTGAGATCTACAAGCATTGGGGGCTTGTAGATCACCTATTTTGATTTAGGTGAAATAAACAGATCTTTATGTTCAAACATGGCATATTTTGAACATAGTTTGAAAGGTGATTTAATTGTGACTAACTTAATTTTGAAGCCAGGGTTAATTTGATTATTTTTCAGTTGCAATGCTAGCCTGACCTCATGCACAAGTTGGCATCAATGCAAACACGTGTGCGTGGTGTTCGGTCCCCTTCACTCACACACGAGTAGGCCATGACCGACTAAAAGTTTTCACTCTACGATCTTGTTTTTAATAGTTTTGGTAAATTTCTAATTTGTTTTGTTTTTGTCATAAAAGCAGGGAATCATAGATTTGAATTGACATGTTGGTTGTTCCACCAGTATGTCTTACTATAGATTATAGGTAAGCAGTAAGACAGCATGTCATGCAGAAAACAGCAAGTTTAGAACAGGATTCTGTGGACATTACACCTAGCTACATGTATGAACATTTATTTCATACTGACAGGTCAGTTTCAAACTTTACATTTATTCCAGACGTGGCTCTATTATGTGACAAATCTCTCTGTGCTATTGAATCATTCTGAATTTAAAAAAGATTGTTTTTTCTCGTCTCCTAAAGTCAAGTTAAGTCTCCTACAATGACTGTCGCTGTATCAACTATAAATGCACTCTCAAGCCGACAACTTGCGTTATGCAAACAAGTTGGACACGAATGGGCCAACTTGTGCGCAGCTTATCTCAATCAAATTATTGAAAACATACTGTACTTCACCCAATTCTTGAATGGCGGAGCGACGCCACCGACACAGACCCAATCCCGTCAGCCAAAGGGGCCACTGACATACGCAGCAAGCTGCAAACTTACACTCTGATTGGACAAACGACGCCACCATCACACAATCCCTGATTGGGTTGGCTGACAAAGAGAGGTCGGCCAAAGACATTATGCAGCCGAAAACAGTATTTGCGCTCTGCGCAATAAAGAGTCAAATATTGTTGTTATAGATACACTACTGTTATATTTATCAAACGCATATCAAGAGGCTACATGGTTTACAAACAGCAAAAGCCTAACAAAAAAACATAAGACCCTACTAAGGATAAAGTGTTTTATGTTCATACAATACAGTGCACGCTGCATATATCATTACGAGTTCTTTTTAGTGCCTCTGAGAAGCTAACCTCTTCGACAGAGCCCCGTCGTACACCCAGGACTCTCCGACCTTGTGGAAGTGCCTCGTCTCCCACTGCCGCGCGTTCTGCACCCTCTCCTGGGCGTCGGCTCTCTGCTTCTCCTCCAGGCGCTGTTTGGCCTCCGTCGCAGCGTCCGTGTACTTCAGCTTGAGGTTCGCCGTCACGTCCTTCCACAGGCAGCGGGACTCGTACTCCCGCTGGTGCTCCACCTTCCTGACCTTCTTCCGGACGATGTCCATCGCCTTGGTGTCCGCGAAGAGGCTGCTCTCCCCGGACGGCGCCCACGTGGCGTGCATCGCCCCGTTCCACTCCCCCTTGACGGAGCAGAAGGGCTTCTTGTCACCCGGCGCGAAGATCTCGGCGGTGACGCGGTGCTTCTTGCTGCCGAGGAAGGGCTTGGTGTGGAACACGACGTTGGCGCTGTAGCCCGACTCGGCGCAGGAGATCTTGCACTCGCCGCCCAGCTCCAGCCACGGCACCAGGAGAATGGACCTGCCGTAGCCGTTGGGGAAGGTGAGGACGTAGTGCTCGCCGTGCTCCAGACACGACACGCAGCCCTGGCCGATGTTGAGGACGCCGATGGACGTCCCCAGGAACTTCGACTTGGTCCAGATGTGAGCGTTGAACTGCATCTTCTTGCCGTAGCACTCCGCGTAGAACGCAGACACGGGCGGGTGGTGGGAGACCTGTTCGGCCACGAAACACACGCTGTCGGGCGACGTGGACCAGGGGAGCGGACCGTCAGAAACGGCGGCGCCCGGCGCGGACCGGGCGGGATCGCCCGCCGCCGCCTCCTCGCTGGGTAAATCCCAGTGGCAGTAGAAGACCTCGCCCAGGATGGGGTTGTAGGGCTTCTTGGCCACCGAGCTCCTTCGTCCGGCGTGGAACGCCGACAGGTACCACTTGACCACCTGCACCATGCGCTCGCGAGGGCCGGGCTGCTCCGTGATGCCGACGAACAGGTCGGGGTGCGCGAAGAAGTCGGCGTACATCTCCAGGAGGGAGCGGCGCTCCAGGATGAAGGTCGGCAGGGCCACCTTGGAGAGGTCCATGTCCAGTCGCACCTGGGACAGGAGGTGGGTGATGACGCTCGTGTGCACCTCCACCGGTTCGTCCTCGCCGGCGTCGTCCTCGTGGCTGTCGAACAGATCGTTCGACATCGAGCATTTCGCGTCGGGCACGTCCGCGCCCCACGGGTCCGCCCTGTTGCCGATCGGCCGGGCGGCCGGAGGCCCCGAAGGATCTACGAACTGCCTTTTCTTCTTCTTGAGAGTGGTCGCGTTAGAAGTGGCGTCGTAGAACTTGTCCTCGCTACAGGCGGAGGAGAAATCGGCCACTGGGCGAGAAGGGAGGGGGATATGGGCGGGGGATGCGATGCCACCGCCGATGACCGACGGCACACTCCCTCGAGTGTTCGGCGTTCGGGTCCGCAGGCTTCCCATCGCCGTGACCAGGAATTCAAGTGAGTCCAGGTCAATCTCTATCTGTGGTTTCCATCACTCTGATAATAAGGTTTAGCTGTGACGTAGATATGTTGTCAGGATGGAGGTGTCATTATATACATTATAGCACACAGTATGCGGTAAGGCAAACTAGCTATGCATGAAATCTCTCTGCGTCTCTGTGCCCAGAACCGTCTACTCAATCGACTGTAAACTTGCGGTGTGTGTTTTCGCAGATCCAAGGAAGTGGAAGTCGTACCGCCAGGTTGGCCGGTTCGGTGGCTGTCTATAGTCGCGCAAATATCCATATCTATCGAGCCTCGTTTATGCCCCTGTATGGAGATCCTGTTGTCATGAATAGGATATCATAGTTACTCGCTTGAGCTGAGCAGGTGCAAGATAAGCGATGGTCGGCGGTGCATGGTCGGCAGTCGTCGTCCCCTGGTGTACTCTGATTGTCCGGTTTAGGTGATTGTGTAATGGTGACTTAAGTAAGAGACCATTATAGCTAAAGTCATGAGTATTAGCTTGTAAATTTCTGATTCGCCTGCTCCGCTCACGCACGAGTGGGCCATTGCCTACTTGTGCAGAAAGCGCAAGTTTGCACTCTACCAAGTGCCGATCTAGTTCCGAATTGTCATCGCGCAAATGCAGTGAGCCCTTACTATATGAAAGCCAGGCAGAATGTCTCTTTTGTTTGTGTGTGTGTCTCTCTGTCTGTCTGTATTTATGTCATACAATCCATATTTGGGCAATGCCTGACGCAGAATTCCACACGCTGGCAAAATCCAAAAGTGCTCCAGAAGTGCTTTGACAGCACTTTTGAATTACTGTAAAGTATTTATTTAGTTTCTCTCTCACTCTCTCCATGCAAAATGCAACACATTTGTTTGTTTGTTTGTTTTTGAATAATACAGTTTCGTTGATGATGATGTGTCTTGTTTCCTTGGGAACAACATTAGCCGGCGACTCGGAAAAATGCACTGGAACATTTTCTGCATTTTCTGCGTCAACAAAGGCATTTTAATTGCTTCAGCACATAGCCTAACAATTCTCTTGGTTTCCCTTGGAAAAGAGAAATGCGCTACGCTCCCATGAAGACAGAGTGTGATCGTGTAAGAATACACTTTGACTGTGACAAAAGGAAGCTATATGTGTCAATTTGTTGGCCACATGAAGCATATGGCCCTCTTTGGGAAACCTAATTGCCAAGAATAAAATGTTAATTCATTTTTGGGGATATGTGAATTCTAATGGAATGGGTGAATGAACGTTCCGAGTAGAAAATGTAATTCTGCCTTCAGAGGAGGCAGGCAGCATTGTGTGTGTGTGTGTGTGTGTGTGTGTGTGTGTGTGTGTGTGTGTGTGTGTGTGTGTGTGTGTGTGTGTGTGTGTGTGTGTGTGTGTCTGGCTGTGTGCCCCCAAAAACCTGAAGCAGCATTTTCTAAACATCAGATACAGTGACTTGGCACATGTATAGTAGGTACTTTTCTCCTTTTTATCACAATCCCAGGTTTTTTAAGGCGTAATACTAATGAATACAGTTATAGAGCTTCACTAACTTCAGTACCATATACAGTAGCTAGCTTATCACTAGTCCCTCTTCCAAGGACCTGTCTGTTAGCAGACGTGTTCAGAACTTTGGGGGAAAGGCTGTGCGTTGGCCAAGAAAGATAAACTTTTTACGGTGAAAAGGTAACAAAGTATGTGCGTGGATTTCGCCGTAACTTCTAATATTGCTGCTGTTACACACTGAGGAAAGTTTGTCAAGGACCAAAGCAAATTAATAAAAGCACATTAAAGTGGGTCTTTTATAACACTTAAAGGGGAATTGCACCCCAGAACTTTTTCTCACCTTTTAAGGTAGTGCCCACGGTAGTGCCCACTTGCCGTACTGCAGTTACAGCCAAACAGGAACCGGAAGGACGGATATCCTGTTTGGCTGTAACTGCAGTACGGCAAGTCAAAGTGGACAAAATGCACCGGGATCGTGTAGTAGAAGGCATACAGAGTCGATTGATGCCTATATTGTGAGTTTTGACCGGATTTTCGCGGAGATATTATGGTTGATCCCAGCGGTGCCATTATACGCTGCAGGGGGCTAGGGGCTTACAGCACGAAGCCGTGAAACCAAACACATCCACTCATCTTTACCCAACGTGGGCACTACCTTAAAAGGTGAGAAAAAGTTCTGGGGTGCAATTCCCCTTTAATTTACAACGTATCTCACAGACACAGACACACACAGACACACAGACACACACACACACACACACACACACACACACACACACACACACACACACACACACACACACACACACACACACACACACACACACACACACACACACACACACACAATATGGTCAGGACTGTTGTGCTTGATCCGAGTGTCCGAAAAAAGCATATCCAATTCATCCACCAAACCATGATAAATATATTGCTCATTTTATATTCAATAAATGAATATTAAATCCTTCCTGAGTTGTCCTAATTGAACCTTATTTACATACAGAAGTAAAACAGTAAAGCAACAGTCAATTTGACAAAATACAGTAAGATCTTGCCAGCACATTGTGTGTTGCACACTGTCAGTTTGATAAAATTCAAATAGTATAGCATAGTAGAGTAGTAGTGCAGGGGTTTTCAACAGGTGGTCCAGGGACCACCAGTGGTCCCTGAGAGGATTCCAGGTGGTCCCCAGGCTAAATGATGGAAAGTTGGCTAACCGGATGCAACTCTTGAGAGTGTAAACATGAAACCAAATGGACCCGCAAGGTTCCAAAATATTCATTGTCTGAATTAGCCCAAGTCTACACAACTATGTAGAAGATGAATGGTCATCTTGGTCTGTATGTTTGCCTGCTTTGTTTTTTCCGAAATCCATCCTGGAGTTTTGGTGTCTGTGGGTCATCAAATGGTGGTCTGTGGCTCAAATTCTGAATGAATAGTGGGCCCTGGTATGAAAAAGGTTGAAAACAAGTGGTATAGTGTGCTATAGCATAATATGTTTTACTAATTTGCTATATCTTGGTGGAGGTTCAAAGGTCAACCAGCTCAGAACGGCTCCAGAGCGAGTCCGATGACGCCCCGATGGAGCCCTTTGGAGACATTTTAGAAAAAGAAAGAAAGAAAGTGGCCATGGCCCAGGGAGGACGACTGCCAATTAGTGCCGCTCCATGTGTGACGGCCCCAGGGCCACTGCCAGGGTTGGTGTGTGTGTGTGTGTGTGTGTGTGTGTGTGTGTGTGTGTGTGTGTGTGTGTGTGTGTGTCAGTGTTGTTGGGTCCTGGTTGGTTGGTTGGAGCTGGAGGCAATCAGGGAATTGGAGGCAGCTGCCCATGCACAGTCTTCAGGATGCACGAAAACCTTCATGGTGGCTCTCTCCTTCTTCTTCTTCTTCTTCTTCTTCTTCTTCTTCTTCTTCTTCTTCTTCTTCTTCTTCTCATTTGTTTTTCTTCATAGTTATTTCTTTAGTTAATCACGGTTCCCTATATTTATCATGAGTTTTAGGCCTGATTCACACAGCCAAATCCAGCCTGAATCAGATCTGTGTCACGTCAAGATTGGAATATGATTGAGAGTTTTTTTCTGGAAAAATCTCTTTTTGTGTCAGTGATGCTTAACATATTTCATAAGAAGGACCCCCACAAATATCTATTATTTAGCTGCAGAACCTCATCTAAAAACATGTTGTTCTATGGGACTCTCCAGAAGCAAAGAGTTAAAATGTTTGCTTCCGAAATAATGTATTCAAAGATTTGCACCACATTTTCACAATTGTTCAAAAATAGCAGATCAACAAGCTCATATCGCGCCACCGAGTGGCGCGATATGAGCTTGTTGATCTGCTATTTTTCAACAGCTAAAACACCAAAACGCGTTCAGTACACAAAGGGTTAACCCATTGTGTCCTGAACGCGTTTTGGTGTTTTATCTGTTGAAAAATAGCAGATCAACAAGCTCATGTCGCGCCACCGAGTGGCGCGACATGAGCTTGTTGTTCTGCTATTTTTGAAAAATTGTGAAAAATTATGCGCAAATCTAAGAATGTATTCTATTTGACACCTGATTGTACTTTCTGACAGTAAATTCTAGTTTGTGACTAGTTTCTAGTTTCTGATGCTAGATTCTGACAGATTCTAGTTTCTCAGAAAAATCTATGTTCCTGTGTCAGTGATGCTTAACATGTTTCATGCCAAGGACCCCCAGAATTGTCCATATTTGGCTGCAGACCCCCCACCTGAAAACATGTTGTTCTAGGAATCCCCCAGAAGCAAAACTGGCGTTAAAAATGTTTGCTTCCAAAATAATGTATTCAGAGATTTGCAGGACATTTTCACAATTTTTCAAAAATAGCAGAACAACAAGCTCATGTCGCGCCACTCGGTGGCGCGACATGAGCTTGTTGATCTGCTATTTTTCAACAGATAAAACACCAAAACGCACCAAAACGCGCAGAACCATGTCGAGCTCCGACTCCCGAGCATAAAGCCTAAAATTGTGCAATGGATTAAGATGGACACGGATGACTTGAGGGCGACGGTGTATTGAGTGCCGACTGTGAGATTGGAATCCATCGGAGACAGCAGGGAGACTGCATTCAACAATTCAATAGCGGCGATCATAATGGTTCTCATGCGTTACAAGTTAGTTAGCTACAAGTTCTCAAATCGATTTATTTAAATAGAAACGATCCAAGTCCTCAAATAATTTTAATGAAATAGGCACAATTACATTTCTGATGAAATTCTGATTTACACTTGCAGACAGAGAGTCAGTCCAGCCTGAATCAGATCTGAGACATGTGACCTGTTATGTTAGACCAATCATATTCCAATCTTGATGTGATACAGATCTGATTCAGGTATATCAATATATCTATTTTGATTTTTGGCAAAAAAAAAATGCCTCTATTCCCTTTAAGCTGTTGTCCGTTCTCAATGTTCTCTCGCCCCACACTCGATTCGCGGTCACTCGCACTTCTTTGCAAACAAAGAGATGTGCGATTTCTCTCGCTGTTGGTGGTGGTGTTGATTTTGAGGTTGAAAAACACTAGATCTGAAATTCTACACGGTATGTAGAATTTCTGATCTAGTGTTTTTCAACCTTTTTCGTACCAGGGCCCGCTATTTATTCAGAATTTAAGCCACAGACCAACGTTTGATGACATTTTAGCCCCACAGACCCCAAAAAACTGAAGAATTATTTTCTTTTTGTCCACAATACCAGGCTTCAGAGAAAACAAAATAGTCAAACATACAGACCAAAATGACCGTTAATCCTCTACATTCTCTAGTTGTGTAGACTGATGCTGTGTAGATTCTCTAGTTGTGTAGACTAATTGATGAATATTTTAACTCTTGGGAGTGTGAACATGAAATCATTTGGTTTAATTTTTACGCTCTCAAAGATTCAGCAAACAAACTTGCCATCATTTAGCCTGAGGACCACCTGGAATCCTCTCAGGGACCAGTGGTGGTCCGCAGACCACCTGTTGAAAATATATCCACTGATCTGGATATATGAGAGATATGAATATAAGGGACCAGTATATAAGGGTCTGACATAATCTCTTATATCCAAAGTATACCATGGTCACGTAATCATTTATGATGCAGAAAAGGCTTAAAGACAACATCAACAGTATAAAAAATGGGACGACAGTGGCTCAGGAGTAGAATGGCAATCAGGGCTCCATCCCAGTCGAAGTGTCCTTGAGCAAGACCGAACCCATTATTGTTCATGGAGTGAAGTTTTCCTCTCCCTGTGGTGTGCGAATGTGTGTGTGAAAGGGATGAATGAAATGCAAACTCTATGTAAGGTGCTTTGGATGAAGCCACAATGTAAATGCACCATTTACCATAATATTTATTTGCCATTTAACAAGCGTAACAGGATATGAACATTGACATTGATCTGTGGCCTATAAGTATCAATAGTCCTGGACACACACATGCACAGACACAGACTTGCGACAACTGTGTTAACTTGTAGTGTATGTTATGTGCGAGGAATGCTGTGGTGGATTAGGATCTATAAAACTACTGCACATCTCTGTTGTTATCCTTTGATAGCTTGCAAATCTGTTCCATTTCCACATGCAACAACAAGCTCAAAAGTAATAAGTAAAGAAGAGTGTTTTGGCAGAGTAACATGTTACTTATTACCCATTTTGGCAGAGTAATTTATCTTTACTTTGCTCTTGCTGGAAAGGGTAATAATAATAGACCTGCGCGGTGACGTCACCAACCCTGTTCCACTAGTGGATTCCTCATTCATTTTCCTCATAGACTTTTCGAAAATGGTTAATAAAAACACGATTGCGCCGCGGCCAAAGCCAACTCGGGTCGCATCAAATCATGACAACAAACACAATATCGTCATATAATATCTATTTCGCAAGAAGCAGAAAACGGCATGATACATGACTTCGTTTTCATCTTAGAAATTATTTGATCGTCCCAAAAGTTTGTGGGTGCCATCATGATTCGTCACGACCCGAGTTGGCTTTGTCCGCAGCGTAATCGTCTTCATATAAATTATTTGCGAAAAGTCTATGAGAAAAATGAATGGGGAATCCGTTTCTGGACCCGGGGCGGTGACGTCACTGCATGTGCAGCTCTATACAGTAATATGTAATATTTAATTAGTTACTTCCCGACCCTGTCGGTCAGTGCATGTAGCTCAAACCTGAGCACTTACAGTTGTGCCTCTGTTTTGTTTTGTGCTGCTGGGAAAAAAAAAACTAAAACGTTGGCCGGACGTTGGCAAATGCAGAAATCCCACCGAAAGAAGGTACCAAAGCCAAAAGGTTCTTAGCTGAGAAACAATGCGTGACCTGCATACTGCAGAATGTACAGAATCAGTGTCAAGGTTGCCGGTTGTGGCCTAGTAGTACTGTATGTCCTGTCCTGGCACAGTTCAACAAAGTTTTGCCCTGCTTTCACTGAATGTTCCACCTTTGGATGATTGTGTCTCATGAGGCTAACCCATAACAATCTTAAACCGTCGTGTCTCTTTATTCAAAGGTAATAGAGGCGACGTTTGTTTTGCCTTTCCCCCCTCTACATCGCTTCTACTTTGATGCTGCAGCTGTTTCCCTGCAGAGAGACACTTGCTTCGTCCTGCAGACGGTCCAGAACTTTGTTGTTGTCAGGAGAGGCGGTGCTAATTTGTCAGGGGATGAGGGTGGTGTGGGGTTTTAGCCAATCACAGCACAGCAGTCTACAGCAGATTCATAATAAGCCAATAAAGTGGAGGTGAGGCGGAGTGTAACACACAGTTACACACAAAAAGAACATTATTCTGTCTGTTAGAGCAGGGGTTTTCAACAGGTGGTCCGGGGACCACCAGTGGTCCTTGAGAGGGTTCCAGGTGGTCCCCAGCTAAGTTGGTTAACCAGATGTAACTCTTGAGAACGTAAAAATGAAACCAAATGGACCCTTGCGGGTCCATTTGGTTTCATTTTTACACTCTCAAGAGTTAAAATATTCATCATCTGAATTAGCCATTTTGGAATGTATGTTTTGCTTGTTTTGTTTCCCAAATCCAGCCTGGAATTATGAACAAAAGCAAAATAAATCTTTAGATTTGGGGTCTGTGGAGCTAAAATATACTCAAATGGTGGTCCGTGGCTCAAATCCTGAATAAATGGTGGTCCCTGGGATGAAAAAGGTTGAAAACCCCTGTGTTAGAGTATTTATCTATGAATATGGTACTGACCGGCTTTTCAGAAATTTCACTTTTACGGTAAGTTCTCAAAAGTTCTGCCCAAACCCGACATGACGTTTTAGCACAGGGCCGGACCAATTAGGGCCGGGCCTTCATTTTCAGGCCTGTTGAAAACTCTATCTGCCTCAGGACAAATGCCATCTGTGCGGTATTAGGAGATCAGCAACGACGACAGATTAATTCATCCAGAATTGCGTCGGGGAAAAAACGAAGGTGATAACATAAATCGTTTTAATACTCTGACAGCGAGGTAAACAGCATCATGATGTGAAAGACTGCTCCTTTGCTGTAGACCTGAGAGTCCCGCAGCAAGGAGAGTCTTTAATTCTCCCTGTGAAGACTCTGTTTCTTGTCTCCTTTGCTCATCAAACTGTACAATACAATAAATCCACTCTTATAAATCAGGGGCGGATCTAGGCATGGGCATGGAGGGGGGGCAATGCCTCCCTAAATGCCCTGACTGCCCCACCAAACACGATCACATGCAAAACACAAGATATTTCAAATTAAAGTGCTTATATTTAAAATGATTTGAAAAACTGCTACTGCTGCTAACTAACTACAGCTGTGTCACCACTAAACCAACAGCATTTCATCATTCAGAACAGAAAACTCTGAGTCAGACCTTTAGCTTTATGCATGCTGCGTGTCTGTTGCAACTTCAACAACACCTGATGTTATTGATGCTTTACTTGCCTAATAAAAGTCCTGTAACTGCTTCGCGCCACGGGCAGTACCATTTACGGTGCACACATACCATTTTCTCCTGGGAAATGTTATATCCGCCCCTGTTATAAATCTTCTTCAGAAGCACAGCAATGATTGCCATAAGTGTGTTTTTTTTAGAATGTGTTAATAGGCATTTGCTCACATGGTTAGCAGGGTTGGGCAGTAACTAATCACATATTACATATTACAGTGTAAACTCTCAACAGATAATAACAGAGATGCACAGCAGTGCTTCATTCTGCACACATGACCTACACTATTTGTCGCAAGTTGTCTCTAAACAGATTGTGTTGTGCATCTCTGTTCTTTTGCGGGTGTGTGAGGGGGGTACTGAAGTTATATTTGACATATTATATTACTACCTTCTCCAGCAAAAGTAAAGATATATAGCCAAAATGTGTAATAAGTAATACGTTGCTCTAGTGCAGAGATGCACTGTAGTTTGTAGATCCTAATCCACTACAGCATTCTGCACACAAGACCTAGGCCTAAATTTCCGTTACCGCTAAACCCCTTATCCCTTAACTTCTTTGCCTTTTAAAACTATTTTTAAAAAACATTTCAATAGTTAAAATGGCCAGTCTACAAGCTCACAACGTGTCACTAGATTGGAATGTGGAACTCTTCTAAATAGTAAAAGCCCCTACACTAGAATCGCAGTTGTTGCAAGTTGTCACTAAACAGATTGTGTTGTACATCTCTATTCCTTTGCGGGTGGGAGGGGGAACTTGGGAAAGGAATATTGTAATATGTAATATATTACAGTAGTCTTTGATTCAAGTAATAAGTGATGTTATTATTATCTCTAAAGGGTCATAAGTAAAGTAAAGATACCAGTATAACTCTCCTAAGTAATATTGCCTAACACTGATCCTTGGATTCAAGTAAACTAATAATATTACTTTTTCCAAAGGATCATAAGTAAAGTAAAGATATTAATTGCCCAACACTGGTGGTGAGGGGGGTCACACACGCAGTATCCCACTCTGAAAGAAAGAAAGAAAAAAAAAACAGTCTGGAAGCCGGGAGTATATAGATCAAGGCTTCGCTCCCCTCCAATCAGGAATAATTTTCCACGGGAGCTGTTTATGCTAATCCGCCGCTGTGTACATATTTAACACGTCGCCTGCCTATACCAGATAGAGGATCTTCAAAGACTGGCGGAAGGAAGGAAGCATAATGCATATGGCACAGATGACGACAGTGGTGCTTATCAGGGGCGGATGTAACATGTCCCATTTGGGGGGGGGGGGGGGGGGGGGGGGGGGGGGCAAGAGAACATGTTGGAGGGGCAAGAGGAAATGGTATGGGGGTGGCTTCATTGCCCATGGCGCGATCAAGTCGCACCCATACCATTTTCGATGACAGGACTTTTATTAGGCAAGTAAAGCATCAATAATAACATCAGTTGTTGAATTTGCAACAGACACGCAACATGCATAAAGCTAAAGGTCTGACTCAGAGAGTTTTCTGTTTTCAATGATGAAATGCTGTTGGTTTAGTGGTGACACAGCTGTAGTTAGTTAGTAGCAGTAGTAGTTGTGTTTCAAATCATTTTAAATATAAGCACTTTAATTTGAAATATCTTGGGTTGTTTTGCATGGCATCGTGTTTGGTGGTGGGGCAGACTGCGTATTTAGGGGGGGGATTGCCCCCCCCCCCCCCATGCCCATGCCTAGATCCGCCCCTAGTGCTTATATAGCCCACCCAAGCCCCCCCTGCACGCATCGACGACACACGTTCAAACGTACGCACGCACAACTCCCCAAAGTCTAGCGCATGCATGGGTCGTCTCTGCTCAGAATGACTCACACAGCTGGGGACTATAAATAGAATAAGTCTTCTTTGGTGTGCAAGTGTCTGCCTCTCTCTCTCTCTCTCTCTCTCTCTCTCTCTCTCTCTCTCTCTCTCTCTCTCTCTCTCTCTCTCTCTCTCTCTCTCTCTCTCTCTCTCTCTCTCTCTCTCTCTCTCTCTCTCTCTCTCTATAACTCTCTTCCTTGTCGTCAATCACACTCACTCTCTCTCTCTCTCACACACACACACATACACCCTTGCTCAGTATCTCTCCTATTGACGTGCACGCCCCTCCCTCCACTCATCCCATACTCCCTCCCGCCTCACTCCTCTGCATTTCATTATTTCCAGCAGGAAATAACTACTGCAACTAACTAAACCAACAGCATTTCATCATTGAAAGCAGAAAACTCTCTGAGTCAGACCTGTAGCTTTATGCATGCTGCGTGTCTGTTGCAACTTCAACAACAACTGATGTTATTTTTTATGCTTTACTTGACTAATAAAAGTCCTGTAACTGAAAATGGTATGGGTGCGACTTCATAGACCAACATGTTATCCTGTCCCCCAAATGGGATACATTCAGTAGCGACTGGTGGTAGTCCCAACGGATGACCCAATCGGCCGTCTGATGTGTCGCCGGGTTTGCGGACCGATAGTAATGGTCGTGACAGTGTGTGATCGGTCGGGACTCGTTTAGCACCATCTGACAGCCGCAAAATGACGCGACTGACAGCCGCAAAATGAGTTCACTGTCTCTCGGGCAAACAACGCAAACTAAATTACTAAATTACTGCGTGAATCAACAATGTTTATTTCTCTGTGTGTGTGTGTGTGTGTGTGTGTGTGTGTGTGTGTGTGTGTGTGTGTGTGTGTGTGTGTGTGTGTGTGTGTGTGTGTATGTGTGTGTCTGTGAAGGAAGTGGGTTGTGTGCAGTGTTGCCAACTGCCAAAATCCAAAATGCACTAGTGGCACTTCCAAAATGCACTAGAATGTGCTAGAACAGTGGGTTTTCAACCATTTTCATACCAGGGCCCTCTGTTTATTCTGCATTTTAGCCCCGGAGCACCATTTGATGTTGGGTTTAGTCTCAAAATGGCAATTCTTCTACATTTTGACATTTGAAAATGTGTAGATTCTTGGAAATTAGGTAATTCAAATGTCTGAATATAATTTAACTCTTGAGAGCGTAAAATGAAACCAAATGGACCCGTAAGGGTCCATTTGGTTTCATTTTACGCTCAAGAGTTACAGATCTATAAGGGTCCATTTGGTTACCAATGGTCCTTTCTAGTAGCTGGAGACTCTATCATAGGAGGAAAAATGGTGAAAAACGAGGGTTTTTATCTCTGACGCCTGTCAACCAATTTCGCCCCAACTCACCAGCAAAAAAGCACCAGATTTTCCGCCAGGAGTTTTTCACTAATTTTGGCGCTAAAGGGGTCTGGAAAAAAGCTAAATATAGCGACAAATGCTAACACTGGTTGTGTGTGTATGTGAGAGAGAGAGAGAGAGAGAGAGAGAGAGAGAGAGAGAGAGAGAGAGAGAGAGAGAGAGAGGGAGAGAGCGCAATGATGCGGCACGGCTGGGAACTGATGAACTGCATGGGGATATAGGCCATAGCAGGATGATGATATCAAAGCTTAAATCAGACAAAGAGAAATTATATGGCTTCCACCCACATCCATAATTCACACACACACACACAACACACACACACACACACACACACACACACACACACACACACACACACACACACACACACACACACACACTTTTTTATCCGTGATTTTCCTCCTGCCGTATGCCTTGGCCATGACTCTTGATGCTTCCAATTTAAATGTCCCCTTGTCAAGCCGAGCGCAGCGTCCAATTCCCTCTGCATGCAAGACACGGACAAACAAACAATCAGTGTGGGGCCTCACATGCACACCCATACAGTACTGTACGTAAAGAACAAAGAAGTGTTCTGTGTTCCGCCTGTTTGATGGCCACCTCAATGCTTTGAAAGCATCGAGGCAGCATTGAAACACAGGCAGAGCACAGAACATTTATTCTTTGTGTATGTGAGGCATTACCAAATCACTACAAACAAGTTCCATACAACAAGTCATACAATGATGATTAGTACAGCTTGAGAGCAACACCAGGATTACATTTAGGAGGCAGTCTAGAGACCAGGATTACTGCATGTTTTTTGTGAGGGTTCCTACCCTAATGTGACACAGGGAGAACATGCAAACTCCACAAGGAACACTGTGGAAAACAATAATAAGCCAAGCCTGTTCTGAGTAAGAGTTAGTCCAACATTGGGTTAATGATAAAATGCTGCGTGTGTGATGTGTCCACGTTTGTGTCCCAAAATATTAACTTTTCATATTAACTGTTCCTGTGGAGTTGGAGTTGCACTACTCACTTCACTTGTTTTGCATGCCATCATGTTTGGTGGGGCAGACTAGGCATTTAGGGCGGCATTGCCCCCCCCCCCCCCCCCCCCCCCATCCTCATGCCTAGATCCGCCCCTGCCTGTATATGTTCATTTGGTTTAATTTAATTTAATTAATACAGGGTAACAGATACACAGATACACATGGACAAGTGGAGGAATGGGTTATTGTGCAGAGGCACACACCGAAGTAGCTTCTGTTTTGTTTTGTTTTTTTGCGGTGTTCCGTCACACATGTCAGCCATGTTGACCTTTTGAAACGGAGTCGACACCTCGCCGGCGCTCGCTCAGATGTAAGCAAAAATGTGCACAAGTGAGAGAATTCAACTGGCAGGACTAACAGGCTGGGGGGACTTGTGTTCCAACGTACTATTAATAAACACAAACAGCTCCAAGGACGTCCAGGCAGGAGACAAATGTAAAATGTCAACCTTACATAACTTCACTAGTGTCGCGCAACACTGCATTCAGTGTAGTATGAAATGCATTTTCTCCCCCTAATAGAGATGCGCAGTGACGTCACCGCCCCGGTTCCGGAAGTCTTTTCCCCATTCATTTTTCTCATAGACTTTTCGAAAATAATTTATATCAAGACGATTACGCCGCGGCCAAAGCCAACTCAGGTCGTGACAAATCATGACAACAAACACAATATCGTCATATAATATATAATTGGGAAGAAGTAGAAAACGGCATGATACAAGACTTTTTGTTTCGTTTTTCATCTTAGAAATGATTTTATTGTCCCAAAAGTTTGTGTGTGTCATCATGATTCGTCACGACTCGAGTCGACTTTGTCCACGGCGTAATCGTCTTGATATAAATTATTTTCGAAAAGTCTATGAGAAAAATGAATGGGGAAAAGACTTCCGGAACAGGGGCGGTGACGTCACTGCGCAGCTCTATAGTGTGGCACAATTTCACGTTTCTGTGGTTATTCCACACTCAAATATAGTAGGCTGTATGTTGTAGTTTTGTTTAGTTGTAGCCTTATATAAATTTTTTGTATATAGTATATAGATGTTGTATTTGTAGTTTCTAATTGTAGTATATATATATATGTCCTGTCTAGGTGTTTGTTTGCTTTCATACAACTGCCACGTTATCACACCTGGTTAGCTTAGCACTTTCACCTCAAGTTAGGTGTAAAGTTAGTACTTTACTGGTCTGCTGCAGTATTGTTTGTCTCGTCTATATTTTGTCTTGACTTTGTCTTATTGCACCGTCTATTGCACTGTCTATTGTCTTGACTATTGTCTCATTGCACTGTGGAAAATGGAAACACAATTTCATCCCTGTATATGTCCTGGCATACAATGGAGTGACAAATAAAAAACCTTGAACCTTGAAATTGCACAAGTATCTATGCAAGATTATTTCTTTATTCAGCCAATTCTTCTGTTGTTGGTACAATACAGTAGTCAGCCCCTATACCAGTGGTTTTCAACCTTTTTCAAACCAGGGCTCACCCGTTTCATTTTAACGCTCCCAAGAGTTACAGATCTATAAGGGCCCATCTGGTTAATACCAGTGTTGTGAATAACACCCTTACAAGTAACGCCCTTACAGTAAGGGATTACTTTTTTCAGTAACTTCTAACGTAACTCCTTACATTTCTCAAATTCATAACGGCATTATGATTAGTGTACCATCGTTACTATCATTACTCCGGCGGCGGCGGCAGGACTCGCTGCACTGTGTGCTGCCTGTCTTCTTCAGCTCGCTTCTTCACAGTCTAACATAGAGTACATTGAATAGAGAAGGCACCGAACGAAGGTTCCCCTCTCGTCCACTTGCATTGTTTCCTCCGGATGCCTGATCTAGTTTTAATATATCTATGTGTGTCACGTCACGTGATAAGTATAAGCCAATCAGAGCCAGTCTTATTCGTCGAGCAGAGCAGAGCCATCTAGTAGAACAGCTGCGACATTGAGGGGGCAGAAAAAATGCTTATGATCCCATAGACTTAAATGCATCCGGTAACCTTGGTTGTCCAATTCAATAGAAGTGTAGGCTATATAGATGAGCCGCCATTGAAGTGGCCCCATGAAGTGAACAGAGTTTTCGCGTAACTAAAGGCTCTGGCCTCTAGTGAGCACACAGACACAACCAGTTGTGTTTGTTGCTGCTGCGCACACACTAGCATTTGAGCTGCGGTAAAATACACTCTCAAACGCAATGATATGAGGACGACAGCGTGACTGGAGCCTTTGCAGCGTGGAAATATAAACACTATTTTACATTCTTGCTGGTAAAGCAGGGGTTTTCAACAGGTGGTCCGGGGAGGATTCCAGGTGGTCCTCACACTAAATGATGGAAAGTTGGTTAACCAGATGCAATTCTTTGAGAGTGTAAACATGAAACCAAACGGACCCTTGCGGGTCCATTTGGTTCCCATTTCTAGTAAACACAGAATGGGGAGATCTTTATCTTGTCCACGCAACATCTCTAAGGCATATTAATGTCAGTAAAATGTTGAAAATGGGAAGAATTTCACGTTAAACTTGTAAGCACGAATACTACAGAAAAACACCCCTTTTTTGTATGTTTTTAAAAAAAAGTAAAGTAAAGTAAAGTAACGCCCTTACTTTCATAATTTAGTAAGGAATAAAGTAACTAGTTACTTTTTCAGGGAAGTAACTATAACTATAATTCCCTTACTTTTTAAAAGTAACTTCCCCAACACTGGTAAGCATCAATAATACCAACTGTCCATCAATTAGCTGGGGACCACCTGGAAT
The DNA here is from genome assembly GCA_039105355.1 of Benthosema pterotum. Taxonomy (NCBI): domain Eukaryota; kingdom Metazoa; phylum Chordata; class Actinopteri; order Myctophiformes; family Myctophidae; genus Benthosema; species Benthosema pterotum. The sequence goes on along the minus strand of CM076988.1, from coordinate 8,942,532 downwards.
CCTCTCAGGGACCACTGGTGGTCCCCAGACCACCCGTTGAAAACCTCCTGTCCTAAAGCTATTGTTTAAATTAAAAGGCCCCAGCATCAAACCCCCCGCTCCAAAGCTGTGTGCTATAATGTCCAACTTTGCACTATTAACTCCAATTCTATAACCCTATCCGCAGTACAGCTAAATTGTTAAATTAATTTAATAGCTTGACCAATAGCCCTAAACGGCAGAAAAACCTATAATGTCCTCCTCCTTCTATTCTCTTCCAGCCCCCGCTGAACTGAGGCATTGTTTTTTTTAATGAACCATGAGGAAACCACAAGGAATACAACGAACTTCTAATACTTTGGAGTTAATCATGGATACAAAAGAAGCAGAACACTTCCGACACTGACAAACTATGAAAAAAGAACGGAATGTGCTGCCGATGAAACGCTGCGCTGCATTGTGACGTCACTCACTGTGTTCTACACAGGCGGTGGATGGGGAAAGTGAAGCTCGAATGCGCCTTCCATTTTCCGCGAGGTCGAGCTTCTCCTGGGAGCTCGCCGACGTGGCATTTTGGCTGCTTCGGTTCCCAGACTACATGCAGTCGGCCTGATAAGCAACCTACTGGGAATTATCACTTGTTATTACAAGGCTTGAATGAATGCTCCAATCAGAAGCCAGCGTTCTGGTCACGTGAGCGGTGGCATATGTCACAACAACGGCCCGCTCTGCTCAAAAACAGACCTCCTAGTCCGGACAAACGTAGCCAACACAACTGCATATAAAAAGCGGCCTTGTTATGCACCGGTACTATTTCTATTACTGTTTCTGTCAAATAATAGTTATTTATTAAGCCACGCAATACGCGGGATAACACCCTTCGAACCGGTGAGTTGTTTCCTAATAACTGACCTCGGCATGTCTGGTGTTATCCCTTACATAACGGTTGAAGCGGGTGAGCAGTAACTAGGCAGACAGAATACAGAAAACACTTACAATACTACAAAATAAGAGCACGCAGAAGTGAAGTAAAAAAAAAAAACAAACAAACTGCAGCTAAGTAACAAAAAAAACACAAAAAATCAAAACCACAGAAAAGTAAACACAAGTAACCAAAAGCTATGAACAAGTACACAAGAAAAACGCAATGGAGAAAGGGTGCCAATTCTGACAATGTGGCCAAAATATCAGGACCGAAATATCTCCTTAATCACGCGACCTCTCCACCTCTCCTGTAAACCCGCTGGTACCGTTCTTGTTCCATTATCAGTATCGCTTTTAGAGAAAAATATATCCCAAATTAAATCCTCCTCTCTTCCTGCCATCTGGATATTAAAGCCTATTATAGTCCTGCCATTGTCTCTGTTCTGTTTTCTGGGATTACTGAGTGACTTTCTGCTTGACGCCAACGTGCTGTTGCACGTTGGCCCATACTGGGATCATTTCTGTAGCATCTTACAATGAGTCTGACTACACAGCCTGCATTCTATTCACCCATTCAGTCACACATACCCTGACCCAGGGTAGGAACAGAGAGGATCAAACTGCAAAGCTTCTGGAAACCATTCCAAGGTGGTGAGTCACTCCACCTACTGAAAAAACAACGTAGGTTACGTATAGCCTAAGATGTTTTTCAAGGTTTTTACATACATACAGTACCACGTATGTAGTCAAATATGTATGTTTGACGTCAAAAACATGATTTCCATGATTTTTATCATGCTTTCGCTACAGTAAAAATAACCAAATTAAAGTGTTTAACTTTAACTGCCCCCTCTCTTACTCGATGAATTGTCTTAATAACATTAAATCACATTATCGGCATGCTTGTAACCATGGCCATTGTCAATAAACCCCAGCGGAATGAACCATTTCATTCGCTGGGTCAATTCCTTGTGGTCAGTAATGTTAATCTATTGAATTAGAGTTTATAGATCAAATGCTATTAACTTGTTGTCTTTGTGAATAAATAAGTCTTGGAACAAACCCTGGGATCGATGGGAGGGGGGTTTCTAATCTAATTCACAAATGTAGAAATACATACAGTATGCCAAAAAGTACTTTTAACCCATTGTAGACTATCCCGATTCTAAAAATGTCTTTGAAATACTAACCTAAGTGTACTGGAAAACTTCAAATTATTGTCTAACACCATCAAATTTTTGACATTTTTTGATACTGTACATTCTGTACAGAACGCATATTGGTGTTCCCGTCAACTAGGGTAAAACTACCACTAGGGGTTCCCGCCTACTATGGGTTAAAGGGGAATTCCGCCCATTTTCATTTTTTTCCTGAGAATGTACAAATGTGAACCATTTGTACACTCTCAGAAAAAAGGTCCTAAAAGAAAAATCATTAACGTGGTGAAACACAACTTGATGACGTCATCAAGTTGTGTTCCACCATGTGAAAGATTTGGTATTTGGTATAATAATGACGCGGTAAATAATGTCGAAAATGGTTGGAGTTCCACTTTAAGTCCTGCACGACCGATATCCGATGTATGCAGTGGTGTGTAGTACTGTTGCAATATTAAGATACAAGAAGGTGTATCTCACAGAAAGACGTTATTGGCTTGTCTAGAGCAACTATTTCCAGTCCACGACACCAACTAATACCCAGTAAATCACCATTGACTGTAAAAGGAGACATGGGCACAGGGGCGGATGTAAGATTTCCCAATTGGGGGGGGGGGGGGGGGGGGGGGGCGCGAAGCGACACGGGCGATGAAGCCGCTCCCATACCATTTTCTCCTGCCCCCAGACTTATTTTAAGCAAGAAAAGCATCAATAAAAAGTACAAGTTGCACCAAAATGCTGTTGGTATATTGGTACAACAATTGTAGTTAGTTAGTAGCATAGTATTTGTAATCATTTTAATTATAAGAAATTTAACTTGAAATATCTTTGAAGTTTGGGTTGTTTGCATGCCATCATGTTTAGGGGGGCATTGCTACCCCCCCCCCCCCCCCATGCCTAGATCCGCCCCTGCATGGGCAACCAGACTGTGGGGAAGTGAGCACTATCCTCTAAGTCTAAGTACTCCCATGTCCAGGGGGTGTTCACACTGCGACCCCGCACATTCCCCCCCATTAACATAAATCAATGGGTAATTAGGTCTCATAGGGAAGTCGTCACTATAGTGTCAAAGAAGTGTTGGGGAGGTAGAGAGTCAGTCCGCTTGGGAACGGGAGGAAGGAAGGTTCTCTGTGCAGTTTTGTTCGATCCTCGGCTATATACCCCTAATGGGTTGGTCTTGGAGTGTCCTGGAGCAAGACGCTTAACCCCTAACAGCCCCCGATGGGCGGTTTGGTGGATCCCTCCACTGTCCAGGGACGTGCAAACATGTGGACATTAAAGTCTGCCACCTGCCCTCTCCAGGTGGATGTAACATTTGGCAATTGGGGGGGCAAGAGAAAATGGTATGGGGGCGGCGATGAAGCCGCCCTATACCATTTTGGTTACTGGACTGTTATTAGGCAATTACATATCATTAATAACATCCGTTGTTGTTGAAGTTGCAGCAGACACACAGCATGCATAAAGCTAAAGGTCTGACTCAGAGAGTTTTCTGTTTTCAATGATGAAATGCTGTTGGTTTAGTGGTGGCACAACTGTAGTAGCAGTAGTAGTGTTTATAATCATTTTAAATATAGGCACTTTAATTTGGGGCATTTAGGGGGACATTGCCCCCCCCCCCCCTCCCATGCCCATACCTAGATCCGCCCCTGTTTTTACCCTTCTGTAGAATAACTCCAGGACCACGAATGCAGCATTTAGGAGGCTATGGTGAAAGCCATGGAAAATGCAAAACTTTGGATAAAGACACTATACGATGTACAGGTGCTGGTCAACGAATTAGAATAATTTGAACAGTGCAATCGTTAAATTCTTTGAATGCATTTCTTGTGCAGAAAACAAATCAGGTGTTCACCGCACCTGTCCTACTGGTTAGAGTAATCACAGAACTTGTTACCTGTAAAAAATTTGCTCAGCTGAGCTTTCCAAAAGGCCCATTTAGGCCATTTAACTGTGACACTGTTGTTTCATTGAATTAGAATAATGGAGAAACCGTTTCATTGAATTAGAATATTTTTTATTATAATTAGAATCATCACTTTCTCAGTATTTTGTGGCTGCCCCTTGGCTTGTATGACTGCCCGAAGTCTCCGTGCAGGGGTGACACTAAGGTCTCCGAGGTACTTGCCCATCGGGCAAGTGCAAATCAGGTTCTACTTGCCCTCAGCCAAATGGACCCTTGCGGATCAATTTGGTTTCATTTTTACACTCTCAAGAGTTAAAATTCATCATCTTAATCAGCCCATAGTGGTCACAGACCCAGTGGTCCCTGGCCGCAGCAAAATGATAGTTTGGAACCAAGTGGACCTGGGAGAGAGATAGGTAGAGATAGCTAGTTCTTCAAATCGATGCCACGGACAGGGCTTGACAGTAACACTTGCCCGCTTGCCCGCTTGCCCGGGGCAAGTAAAAAAATGGTGGGGCAAGTGAAGACTGCTACCTGGTTGCCCGATCAGGCAAGTGTGCAACTTCGTGCACTATAACACTACACAAGATAAATTTGTCTTGAAGGCGGTCATTGCACTCTGCCGCTGTGTCTTTCCCTGCTTTCTAGCTATCTACCTATCTCTCTCCCAGGTTCATTTGGTTCCAAACTATCATTTTGCTGGGGTCAGGGACCACTCGGTCTGTGACCACTATGGGCTAATTAAGATGATGAATTTTTTACTCTTGAGAGCGTAAAAATGAAACCAAATGGACCCTTGCGGGTCCATTTGGTTTCATTTTTACGCTCTCAAGAGTTACATCTGGTTAACCAACTTAGCTGGGGACCACCTGGAACCCTCTCAGGGACCACTGGTGGTCCCCGCACCACCTGTTGAAAGCACCCAAGTAGGAAGTAAACTTAAAAGCAAAATTTACAATATATTTTTGGGGGGGCAAGTGACCATGACCTGAGGGCAAGTAGAACCTGATTGCACTTGCCCGATGGGCAAGTACCTCGTAGACCTTAGTGTCAACCCCTGCACGGAGACTTCAGGCAGTCATACAAGCCAAGGGGGCAGCCACAAAATACTGAGAAAGTGATGATTCTAATTATAATAAAAAATATTCTAATTCAATGAAACGGTTTCTCCATTATTCTAATTCAATGAAACAACAGTGTCACAGTTAAATGGCCTAAATGGGCCTTTTGGAAAGCTCAGCTGAGCAAATTTTTTACAGGTAACAAGTTCTGTGATTACTCTAACCAGTAGGACAGGTGCGGTGAACACCTGATTTGTTTTCTGCACAAGAAATGCATTCAAAGAATTTAACGATTGCACTGTTCAAATTATTCTAATTCGTTGACCAGCACCTGTATATAAATATGCGCCACCATTTTACGGTTCCCACACTGTATGGAGTTTATTTTGAAGTACATAAAATGCATACAGTTGTTTTTTTCAGACATTGCTACTTTGTTGACAGCAGAGAGAGAGGGAGAGAGAGAGAGAGAGAGATAGAGAGAGAGAGAGAGAGAGAGAGAGAGAGAGAGAGAGAGAGAGAGAGAGAGAGAGAGAGAGAGAGAGAGAGAGAGAGACAGAGACAGAGACAGAGAGAGAGAGAGATGTTTATTTGTCTATTTTATTTATCCAGCGCATCTTCTTTTCTAACTAGAAGTGCGGAGAAAGAACATGAGTGTTTGTCAGAGCAAAGGTCAAGCCAGGTGTACGATAACACAGAGATATGCGAGGGAAAAGTTACTTGGAATACAATTAGGAGTCTAGAGCCTTCTGTAGGCTCTTTGTGTGTGTTTTTGTTTTCGCTTGTGTTTGCGTGCGTGCGTGTCTCTGTCTGTCTGTCTGTCTGTCTGTCTGTCTGTCCACATATTGTGGAGACTGCAAGGCCACAGAACAACATTCACATCCAGTGCATTGTATGTTTTTTTTTTACAATGTTATTTAACTTCTGATCAAGCTGAAACCTTGCCCAAATCCTCACACTTACTGTACGCCAGGGGTGCCCACACTTTTTTGACTTGAGAGCTACTTCAAAAATGACTGGCTCAATAAGATCGACACATCAAAAATGTGTCGAAATTATTCCATTACTGAAAATCCATTTCAAGACCTCCTAAAAAGTTTTAGCTTTGAAATAGTGGTGATAGTGGTGTTACATACTGTTAGTGTTTAAGAATAATGCACTTGAATGAATTTGAGTTGACAGTTTGAGATGTTGAGTCTAGTTTCTTGCACCCAAAACTAAGAAACTTTCACGTTTTTGTCCACAATAGGGAAAGAGAACTGGCAAAACGTTGGTCAAAATAACAATTATTCTCCATTTTGTATTTGTGTGAACTCTTGACAGATCTATAAGTCATCTACAGTATCTGTCATATGATCTACCTGCACAGCCTGTGTGATCTACTGGTAGATCGCGGTCTACCTTTTAGGCAGCCCTGCCATAGACAGACCGCCGGTGGTCACGGACTGACCGCATGAGCTATGAAGATCTCCGTTGGTGCCACACCATAGCAGCAGGCTATACAGCATATACTGTAGCATATCCCCATGATTTTCACAGGGCTTTCGCTGTGGGTATCCGTCAATGTGGCGGTCGCAGTGCCGGCACGCAACGTCTATAAGCTACAGTAATGGATAACTGCATGCACACGCACACGCACACGCACACACACACACACACACACACGTGCGATACAGCATGCCATGTCGCATTGAGCAGCCACTTCCTTTTTCACTCACGGCAATGGCTGCCACAGGCCCCGGCTGTCAGTCATTTGATTTAGAAGCGGAGGCTTCATCACAGCGCATATTATCCATCCATCGGACGGCAACGCGTGTTATAAGGAAATGCCAGAAACTCTGCGTGCCGCACGGAATCACGAACATGCCAGTTATAAGGACTCAGGGAGAGTTATGCCTCCTAAAGAGGTCTTTGGGGGGGAGGGGCGGGGGCATATTAACATGACGCAGGCCTTGCTCGACGGCACGTTGCGCTCGGTCTGCTCGGTTTGTTTGCAGGGGTTTCGCTGTTTGGGGGCATGGGCCGACAGATTTCAGATATAACATAGCGCACTTGCCTCCCCTCGTTTTCATTTATGTTCCGGGCCAGTGGCGTTTCTAAGCAATTTGGATCCCCAGGCAAGATTTTCCCTGGAGCCCCACCCCACTTTGTCCAAAGTGGGGTGGTACCAAAGTGGTACCAAATGGACCCTTTGGTAAGCATGTCTGGTGGACAAAGCATGTCTGGTGGTTGCCCCGGTGCCACACCACCCTCCCCACCTCCCCTTATGGCGCCCCGGGCAACTGCCTAGTCTGCCTAATGGCAAAAAACGCCCTGGTTCGGGCAACTGTACAGTAGCTGCCGACAGCCTCCTACCAGCATGACACGGCTCACTATGTATACAAGCGACTCAAATGAGTATTTTTTTTCTCCCCAAAAAGGAAAAACAAAGGTCAAATAAGGTTAAATTCCTGCACCGACTTGCACAGTACCAGCGCCGCCAGTAACAGTGAGCGGCGAGGCTATACACACAACGTCGCAAACATTATCTTCCGTGTCACACAGCCCTTCATCATTATGCCGCGAGTGAAGGATGGCGGGAATTATATAACGCGCATATAAAGAAATGTGCCCACTGAATGACACACACAAAACACACACACACACACACACGCGCGCGCACACACACACACACACACACACACACACACACACACACACACACACACAAGACACGCAATCTATCAGCTTAGACAGCATGTGTGTGGCACACTTGAAACCTGTCCATCACCAAAAACCACCCACCCACCCATCTACCCGAGCACGCCCCACCTACGCTTTTGCAGAGAGGGGGCTGTCGTTACCGGCTTTCAAGCAATCCCCCCCCCCCCCCCCCCCCCCCACTCCCAAGAAGAAGGGGGCGCAGGGAGTCATTTGCTAATTGGTTTTTGCAGTGGGAGTGCAGCGGCAGCGGCGGCAGCGTTTGCCCGCCTCTCTTTCTCCTCAATACCCCAGGGTTCCCTCGCCTCTCTTTAGATGATCGCCCCCCTCCCGTTCGTCTCCCTCCATAGCTCAGTCAGCTTCCTTGCATGAAGGGGCAGATGTAACATTTCCCAATTGGGAGGGCAAGGGAAAAAATGGTATGGGTGCGGCTTCATCGCCCGTGGCGCGAAGCAACACGGGCGATGAAGCCGCACCCATACCATTTTCGGTTACAGGACTTTTATTAGTCAAGTAAAGCATCAATACTAACATCAGTTGTTGAAGTTGCAACAGACACGCAGCATGCATAAAGGTCTGACTCAGAGAGTTTTCTGTTTTCAATGATGAAATGCTGTTGGTTTAGTGGTGCCACAGTTGTAGTTAGTTTGTAGCAGTAGTAGTGTTTCATTTTAAATATAAGCATTTGCCATCATGTTTGGTGGGGTATAGTCTGGGCATTTAGGGTGGCATTGCCCCCGCCATGCCCATGCCTAGATCCTCCCTGCTTGCATGCCGGCTCAGCCAAGCGTTCGGTCGGTTCGACAGCGCTTGTTATTTTCAGACCGCGCTGCCGCTGCTGCTGCGTGTGAAGCCTCTTTTATACCGCGACGCGCGACGGCATGAGTCACACGCACACGGGAAAAAAAAATAGCAGACGTGCAAGACCGGCGGGCGTCACGGACGCCGCTCCCTGTGAGCTTGAGGGTCTGCTGTTGGCCGTCCGCTAGAATTGGGTTTGCGGTGATACAGCCTGACATTATAGACCTCAGATGTGTGTGTGTGTGTGTGTGTGTGTGTGTGGGGGGGGGGGGGGGGGGGGGGGGGTGTGGGCAGGAAAAAGAAAAGGGAACCAGAAGGTGTAGAAGGGAAGCGGTAAATTGCCTCAGTTTTACCTTATGAATACGAGTAAATTGCTTTCACCGACTCACCCCGCCACGAGGATAAATAATAAATGCGGGGACCGCTATATGTCGCTTAAAGCCACAGTGACGGGGGTGGAAGGTTTGACTCGCATCCGAGAGGCTCTCATAAGATTGCAGGATAACATCTTGATCTTGACAACTTGGAATTGACGGAGGGGAAAAATAGTTTTGTAGTTAAATTAATTAGTTGAGAAGATTTTGTTGTGGGAGGTGTAACTGCGAGTGTAACAATGTCATATGAAAGGCATATAACTCAGGTGCAATGAGCCCTTCTCAAGACCCCATACTTTGGGGGTGGGGTTATAGGTCAAGCTTTCCTCTTCTAATGAGCCCATTGGACAAGGCTGGGTTGGGGAGGGACTTAGTAAAAGGCTAATTCCTTGTTTTCCATCTGCTAAAACATCCAGGTGGAAACCAAGGTCTAGGTTAGTTTGGAGTGTTATCAGAGATGGGAAAAGTACCCATATTTTGTACTTAAGTAAAAGTACAATTACTTCTACAATTAATTGTAAAAAGTACTTTTGTAAGAGTAAAAGTAGTCATTCAAAAAAGTAACTCAAGTAAAAGTAAAAAAAAAAAGTACTGACTCTCAAAAGTACTTTTACTGTAAAAGTAAAAAATAGTTTTAACAGACGTTTCCCTGTCATTTGTGCTTGCAATGTACAGTATAGTCTTTTCTGCTAACTGTTAATACTTAAAATCCTCATCAAACATGTCTTAAAATGTAAAAAAAAAAAAAATGTAAGTCATAGAATACTCAACAGGTGACGTTATGAGAGGGGCGGGACTGCCCGGCTCTATATTTGGTGTTCAGAAATAAAACAAAATCGACATGACGGTAGGAAAGTTGCTTATTTTGGACTGTATACAGACTATATATACTGTATGACTGGAGGCTTTTTCCCAGCATATGGCATGGACTGCTTTATACAGTTGCTTTCTGGGAAAACATGTAAAAGCCTGCGGACAAAACAAAAACAAACAAAAACAAACAAACTAGAAAGCAACTCGAGCAGAAGTTTCTTTTTAAAAATAAAAGACATCTTTGCCAACTCAAGTGCAGCTGTATACAGTGTGCATACTGTACAGTCGGTTTACTTTTGAACCTTTTGCATTCCCCCTCGCTCATTCCTGTATGAAGACAAAAAACAAACCACAGGTGAGCATGTCTGCTTCGGGCGGTTTTGGAAGCTTGTGGAATACAGGGGCGGATCTAGGCATGAGCATGGGGGGGCAATGCCCCCCTAAATGCCCAGACTGCCCCACCAAACATGATGGCATTCAAAACAACCCATGATATTTCAAATTAAAGTGCTTATATTTAAAATGATTTGAACCACTACTACTGCTTCTAACTAACTACAGTTGTGTCACCACTAAACCAACAGCATTTCATCATTGAAAACAGAAAACTCTGAGTCAGACCTTTAGCTTTATGCATGCTACGTGTCTGTTGCAACTTCAACAACTGATGTTATTATTGATGCTTTACTTGCCTAAAAAAAGTCCTATAACCAAAAATGTTAAGGGTGCAAGTTCATCGATGAAGCCGCCACCTTAACATTTTCTTTCATTTTCCTGCCCCCCCCCCCCCCCCAATTGGGAAATGTTACATCCGCCCCTGGCGGAATATAAAAACAGTGATTTTTTTTTTTCATGTGTGTGTGTGTGTGTGTGTGTGTGTGTGTGTGTGTGTGTGTGTGTGTGTAGGGGGGAGGTGCATCATGGAAGAGACTGTTGTTGTTCCCTCATCAGATCATCTGCCATTACTCAAGGCTGGTGTCATCACTAAGGCCTAGCCACTATTAGTTTGGTCAAAACAAAGGTTGCAAGGCATATGGGTTCAAAACTCAAATTAAATTATTATTAGTAGAATTAGAATTATTATTATTATTAGTAGCCCCTAATAGAACTACGGTAGTAGTAAAAAATGCAGCGAAATGGTGGATACATGTCTTTTCAAATTTGTTCTATATTTAGGAAAAGGGTGGTGATGGGGCTATATCTCGTTTTCGTGGAAAAGGCTTGAATTCGAAAATAAAGTTTGAAATTCATCTCACTCAATGGGTATACAATTGGGGTGTAACCGAACAATACTCGAAACGTTTAGGACGTTTATAGGAGCCACTCAAAACGTTTAGGAGGTTTCTATGGTTGAGCGTATAAAGCATTGAGCCATTTTTGTGCAACTCCCCAACGTGCATGTGTTGCGTTGTGTGCACTGTAGCATAGCATCAATTGGTTGCAGCCCCAGCTGCTCGGTCCTTAAGTCGAGATAACGGACTGCTCAGCATGGCACTTAAGTTGTCAATCAAGCTGTCATCCCCTCCATCAGTTTGTCAATAAACGCAATTATCTCAGTCAATGGCCTATAATACAAAACCGCTCCCAGGACAAAAAAAAAACACAAACAAAAAAAGGGTATTGTGACATTGTGATGGGTATTGTGATGACAGAGCCTGGGGTTATAACAGACAGATGTGGGGAAATTCAGGGCTCAAGGCTTTTCCTTGGCCCCTAGGGAAGCGTGCATTACGAACAGATCTATACATCGTGCAGATCTATAAGGGTCTATTTGGTCAAGGAAGGAGGACTCTATCATAGGAGGAAAAAAGGTGAAAAACGAGGGTTTTATCTCTGGCGCCTGTCAAACAATTTCGCCCCAACTCACCAGCAAAAAAGCACTAGATTTTCCGCCATGAGTTTTTCACTAATTTTGGCGCTATAGGGGTTCCGGAAAAAAGCTAAATATAGCGACAAATGTGCCAAGTTGGCAAAACTGCACTCAGCTCATCATGTCAGGTTATACATGGCATGGCATAGGCGGGAGGAGACGTGTTTCTTTGTATTATTTTTTATTACATTACGTAACGTGAGTAACTACTAATTCATCCATTGGAAATGGAAAAACGTAAAGAACTACTTAACAAGTTACTGCAAAACGTAGTCCCTTGCATAAGGCGACGTCATAGTCACCAGCACTGGTGAACATTGATGCTCCAGTAGCAGCATGCATGCATGCTTGCGTGTCTTAATGTGGCGACGGTCTGCTGCGCCTCGTTTTGGGCCAAATGGAAGTAGCGATCTCCATGAATGCTGCAATCTCAACAAATAGCTCTTCACAAGGCCCATCACGCTCCCACTGTCTGTGACCGTCGCGTGACTGTCTGGCTCATTGTTGGGTGACAGACAGCGGTGTTGGTGCATTTGTTTGCCTCAGGGCCGTGTATCTCTCTCTCTCTGTCTCTCTGTCTCTCTGTCTCTCTCTCTCTCTCTCTCTCTCTCTCTCTCTCTCTCTCTCTCTCTCTCTCTCTCTCTCTCTCTCTCGAATACTCTCTATTTGGTAGGCTATAGGGACCGCCACAGACCACCATTCGATGATATTTTAGCCCAAGGACCCGAAACTAAACATTTCTTTTGTCCACAATCCCATCCAGGATTTCCGAAACAAAACAGTCCAACATACAGATCAAAATGACCATTAATCTTTCAACATTCTCTAGTTGTGTAGACTTGGGCTAATTCAGACAACAAATATTTTAACTCTTGAGAGTGTAAACATGAAACCAAATGGACCCGAAGGGTCCATCATTTAGCCTGGGGACCACGTGGAACCCTCTCCAAGACCACTAGTGGTCCCCGGACCACTGGTTGAAAACCCCTGGGGCTAGCATATCATCTGCCTGATCATACAAATGCAGAGATACACAACACCATTCATAGTCAATGGAAGCCAGCGACATAAGATGCAAAGATGCGTCGGACGTTCGTAGCTGCTGCAACACAGTGACCTACCAGATGCAAAGCTATGGTATATGCAACGCACATTACAGTATAAAACAGGTTGAGGCTTCACAGATACAGTAGCTGTGGCAGAGTAAACAACTCTGACGCTGTACAGGGGACATTTGTGATGTGTTTGACATGGTTTCTGTGGAAACGGCCACCCACGCAAACCCTCGCCAACCCGATGCCGATTGCGTCTACTCCTCCTCGGAGTGATGATGAAATTAATTAGGACGCGTTACACGGTGGGAGAAGCGGTGCACAAACATGCTGGGGAAAATTATACTCTATGGCTGACATTTTGGCATTTTGCCCCGGCCTATACCTGTCTCTCTCCTAGGGCTCCAGCTTTATTCTTGGTTCTCAAAGCTATTTTTTATTTTTATTTTATTATTTTTTTCCACATCCCACTTCTGAATCGTCCTCCACAAACAACGGGTGTCTTGATTACAGTCAGAAATACCCCGCATCTGAGTGTATTACTCGGTTTAAACTCAATCATCGTGTTAGAATTTATATCTGAAACATTATATGGTAGAAATAAGCCACATAGCATGAGTGGCAGAGCTGAGTGACTATTGTAAACAAAGAGTCTATGTGTCGCATGTACTATAACTCAGCGTGGGATGCATGCTCTGATTGGTCAGAAACCCTCTGTGCCAGATAATTGGGTGGAATTTCTTGAAAAAAGAAAATCTTAAAAAAATAAATAAATAAAAAAAGAAAGAATGTCTGGGACTTTTTTTTATTATTTCCACAGAACATCTCTCCCCTGCTGGCGATGGCACAGCCAACACCGATGCCGAAAAATGCCACTCACTCCTTCTGAATACTCAATTCAGAATGCACTGTATCTGCCATTAGGACTCACTTGAGTGCCACGTGGGTTGCCAGCATGCGCAAACCCTCTAAGATTTTAAGGTGGGTGTTCATTGTTCCATAGCACCCCTGCATTAGGACAGGGACCCCATGTTCATAAGAAGAGTATCATATAAAGCGTTCATTTAAGCCTTTAAATCCATGAGCGCAGCATACAAGCAGGCTGTCAGGCGCTCCGGCAGTCGCTGACAGTGTGTGTGATTTGTACACTCTCTGTGAGCTGCATTTGCTTCCTGTCGTACGGCTGAGTTAATTGGCATTCATTATCGGAACAATCACTACTCACTCCAGGAGCGTGGCCGAGAGTGGTCAGAGCTCATTTAGTTCTGCGCCTCAGTTACAGGCATGGACTTTGAAATGTGCTATATAAATCCTATGTATTATGTAACATTAACATATACTGAAGCGTCCATGTGGGCTGTCATCTATGGCAGTGGTTTTCAACGAGTGGTCCATGAGAGGACTCCAGGTGGTCCCTAGCTAAATGATGGACAGTTGGTAGCCAAATGGACCTTAACAGATCTGTAACTCTTGAGAGCGCAAAATTAAGCCAAATGGACTCAGATTGTAAAATGCTCTCAAGAGATATGTTATATTAATACTTGAATTACTTAATTCGCAAGAATGTACACATTTGGAAAATGTAGAAGAATTGTTATTTTGACCGACATTTTGCCAGTTACAGTATCTCACTTAAATTGTGGAGACAAAGTTGAAAATCCTTGGTTTCGGTTCAGAGATACTAAACTCAACATCAAATGGTGGTCCGTGGCTCAAGCGCAGAATATGCGGTATAGTGGGCCCTGGTATGAGAATGGTTGAAAACCACTGACCTATGGTGCTGCCTGCTGGCACCCTTACCTGTCCCGCTCCATGCCGGTGGTTAATGGCCGGCAGGTACAGTGTTTAGTGTTGAGGGGTGGAGGGGCAGATCCATAGAATAAGACAGAGTTCTGACAACTCCCTTCAGCTCATGGGCCAGTCCAATGGCGGCTCTTCGACTTCTGTTGGCAAAGAGCATAGCAAATAGTTACTGTAGGTCACCAATTCCTGAACCAGAAGTTTGCAGACATCATTGGCAACATCTCAGCTTTAATGATCTTAAATTATTATATTTATATATAAAAATCCGTTTTTAGTAATAGCACAAGATGTACTGTACATTACAATGAATTTAGTTGTCACCATGTACTAGAGATGCGCAGTGACGTCACCGCCCCGGTTCCGGAAGTCTTTTCCCCATTCATTTTTCTCATAGACTTTTCGAAAATAATTTATATCAAGACGATTATGCCGCGGACGAAGCCAACTCGAGTCGTGACGAATCATGATGACACACACAAACTTTTGGGACAATAAAATAATTTCTAAGATGAAAAACGAAACAAAAAGTCTTGTATCATGCCGTTTTCTACTTCTTCCTAATTATATATTATATGACGATATTGTGTTTGTTGACATGATTTGTCACGACCCGAGTTGGCTTTGGCCGCGGCGCAATCGTGTTTTTATTAACCATTTTCGAAAAGTCTATGAAAAAAATGAATGAGGAAAAGACTTCCGGAACCGGGGCGGTGACGTCACTGCGCATCTCTATACCACATGGGACTAAAACTGCTGATATTTGGCGCTGCCCTCGTTGAAAACTATGCAAACTCCAGCTTGTCCCAGTTCAGGCTGCACAAACGACACTCGAGCGCTCAGTTTTCTGCCCCCTCGATGTCGTGACTCTGTCTTACTCTTCTATATGGCTCTCTGGAGGGGGTGTGTGAGGAGGTGAAGGGGTAGAGCTCATTTGCTGATTCCACATGACTACATTTCTTGAAACGCATTCTAATCAGTGTGCCTGAACACTGCGAAGGGGGCCGTTATAGTACCGTACCATGTCGCCAGCTCGCGTGACGGATTGCATATGTATATAATAGTGGTGAGGTCCTTAGGCCCGTCCGTTTTTACAAGCACGCGGTTGACTGTTTGTTTGATGGGCCGTGTATTATCTGACAGTGGCGTCGGGGCTCTACAGTATGCGGTCGATGTCGGTGTCAAAAGGTTTGCATTCGAAAGGTGCGTGTTCACTAAATAATTTACAGTCGGCTATATAAATGTTGCATCGCTCACACATGATCCCAACGGTTCTTCACACACATTCAATGTTTCATAGTGGTTACATGCTGCTCACCATCGACTGCACCTGCCCGTGGATGTGTGTTCTGAATTCGTCATTACTTTTTTCTATCGTTTGACGTTTCCATTTACATTTTTCATTTTCATCAAAGTTCAATAGCAACAATGCTTATTGTGATTCTACTTCTTCCATAGAAATGTCGGGAAATGTTATACTGTACATTATTTTAAGCCTGGAACCATACAGCCCAGGAGTCTGTTTTTTTAATCACAACCATAAAACATTTTATTCTGTCTGAAAAAATAATACTAATATTTTAATGATAGTATATTATATTTAATAATTACGCTTTCCTTGCGGTCTTCACATTACATTGTTTATAATCACATTTTATGAGTCACGATTCACCAATTGATATAAATATTTGAAAATATTGAACATTTATATGGTATTTGAATCTGTGGCGGCACATAATGGCTGCAATCTACTATTGCAGGGTAGATGGCAGTTGACTATGTTAGAGTGACAATGACAGTGAAAAAAGGAATAATAATCATCTCATTTATTTGACTCGCTAGGATTCAAAAGATAATGTAATTTAGTGCAGGATTCATGATCCAAAAATGGTGTTTCGTAGGACTGGTTGACTGTTGCTCTGTAGCCATTATGCTCTACAAGCCTCAAGAAAGCAGAGGCAGTGCATATACTACTTGTGAAAGGATCTCTCCGTCTCCCATGTTGTGAACGAAATAATGTACAAAATCACGCGGGAAGACGCTCATTAGTATGAGTGGCTTCACTTTCCATTGCTACCCTTCCTCTCCGATCCAAGGGAAAAGCTTTGAATAGCGCGGAAAATTAACATATCGGTATTCTTAAGCCACGGGCTTTGGCTCAAACAACTTCGGTTGAGTAACAGTTTGTTGAATGGTTAATAATTATTCCGCCTGCTCGTGCGCACACAGGCACGGTCCGTCACACGTGCATTCGCACACGCCCACGCACTCGTGAAGTGTGTTATTACGGTACCCGTGAGGATGCGGCATTGAAAATACCCAAACGCCTATGTGAAATACCAGATCTAACGCATGTGTGAGACAACCGCTACTATAATGATAACGAACAAATCAGGCATACCATTAACCTAACCTTTAAATCGCTTAAATGTCCATTCCTGACTTTAACTGCAACATTAAACCTTTGCGAATTGCAAGCCCAACTGACAACCTTTATTTAAAAACAAAACAACCATTCATCTTGTCTTGAGGATGAGGGAAAATGGTCCTAATAATACGAACGTTTCTAATTCTACTATACTTAAAGGGACGTTTGGTGCTCACAAGTATAGTGATAATACCAGTGTGTGAGTGAATGTGCACACACACGCACACACACGCACACACACACACACACGCACGCACACACACACTCCTATCCTCTTACAGACGCAAAGAGGCACACAGACATGCGATAATGTGCACACAGACCCGGAGCGCTCAGACAGCCACTCTCTTCCAGGCAATTTGACTCCGACAAAAGCTGCATTAACTAGTAATCCTCCCTGTCTTCACTTTCCCTCGCGTCCCACCGGAGCCACTTTTCTTCTCCATCCCCGAGAAGCATCCGCTTGAAACACGACTGTGTTTACAACAAATCACCCGCCGCCGTACCCAGCCGCCGCCGCCGCCGCTGGATATATCCGCGCATCAGTACATTAGTCTGTTTTAAGCCATTGTGTCCTCATCAGATTCTAGTTTCTGATGCTAGATTCTAGTTCACAGCGCTAGATTCTAGTTTCCGATGCTAGATTCTAGTTCCCCACAGTAGATTCTAGTTCCTCTCAGTAGACTGTAGTTTCTGAAGTTAGATTCTAGTTTCTTAGACTAGATTCTAGTTCCCGACACTAAATTCTATAGTCCCTGGCGTGGGATTCTAGTTTTTCTGGAGAAATCTCTTTCTGTGTCAGTGATGCTCAACATATTTCATAGGAAGGACGCCCAGAAATATTAGCTGCAGAACTTATTTAGCTGCAGAACCTCCTCTGAAAACATGTTGTTCTAGGGATCCCCCAGAAGCAAAGATTTGAGTTAAAAATGTTTGCTTCCGAAATAATGTATTCAAAGACTTGCACCACATTTTCACAATTTTTCAAAAATAGCAGAACTACAAGCTCATATCGCGCCACTCGGTGGCGCGATATGAGCTTGTAGATCTGCTATTTTTCAACAGCTAAAACACCAAAACGCGTTCGGTAGAGAAAGGGTTAAGCTGTGAAAGTGACAAAAGTTAAGCACCCGACTTTACTTCCAGGAAAGAAAAGAAAAAAACACAGCGGTTTTGATAAAAGCCGTTTTTTCCCCCCTGTGTTTAACATATCCTGGTAATTATTTCAACGTCTCGGGGAAAAAATGCTAATATCCCAAAGTACACAGCAACTGTGCACTAATATGACAATACGCTCCGCAACAGTTTCCTCCTATTTTCCACAATACCCGTTTATTACTATGCTGATGTGATATCACCCCGGGCAAAACTTTGTTGCGGCTTCCAGGTTTACTTTGCACCGACAGCGAACCTCGTCCTCATCCGACCTCGGGGCATATAGCTGCGCGATAAGCCTGCCCTCGAGGTTGACGCCTGGTGACGATTTGTTCCTCGCGCGGAACAGCTTTTATTTATTCACAACGACGAGCGGACGATAGGGGCCTGATCGGTCCCGCTGGGACATTTCCTGACAGCATGGGATTGCAGATTGCCTCGTCGTCATTGTGCATCCCTCCCAGAAACGGTCGAAGGTCACTGGTTGTTTTCCCCACCGTGCTTTTTACTTTTTGGTCCCCCCGCTCTTTTCAATGTTCTACGCACAACCCAGGGGCGGATCTAAACATGGGCATGGGGGGACATTGCCCCCCCCTACATGCCCAATCTGCCCCACCAAACACGATGGCATGCAAAACAACCCAAGATATTTCAACTTTACTTGACTAATAAAAGTCCTGTAACTGAAAATGGTATGGGTGTGGCGCTTCATCGCCTGTGAAGCGTCACAGGCGATGAAGCCGCATCCATATAATTTTCTCCCCCAATTGGGAAATGTTACATCCGCCCCTGCGCAAACCCCGTTGCTGCTGAAAGAGTTCTCAACAAGCCTGAAAATTAAAGGTAAGAGAGGCAACTTTAGTGTGTACGAACACTGTTTGTGAACAGATTTAAAAAAACAGAATCTAACTCCACCTCACCTTCACTCCATTGGCTCATTATGATTCTGCTGGAGACCGCTGTGCTGTGATTGGCTAAAACGGACAATGTTTTCAGACAATGTTTTGTTTTCATGATTTGTTGACAACAACAAAGTTCTGGACCGTCTGCAGGACCAAGCAAGTGTCTGTCTGCAGGGAAACAGCTACAGCATCAAAGTAGGAGCAACGTAGAGGGGAAAAGGCAAAATGGTGGCAATGACTTTACAGATTTCACACAGGCCTAACCAACAAAATACTGAACCTGAAACAGAAAGTAAGTAAATTATGGAAACAAACCCAGGACGTAATGGACTTTAGGCTATAAAGTCTTTCATTACGGCCGTGCTAGCAGCTCTCCCTGGGTGTAACCTGGTTGCCTCAAGCTGAGCTAACTAACTGCCCATGCAGCCTCCCTCTTATACTAGACAAGACCAACACAAGGAGTTGTTCTGCAATTGGTAACCCTTTCACTTCACATATGCCCATGATTTACACAACTTACACAATTACCCGGTTTTACTAAACCAACTCCCAATAGCTTTCAGATATGCGGCACAACATCAACATAAACAGAACATAAACACAAAACAGACACCCCTCCTGCTCTATGCCACTTGGTACCTTCCCCCACTAATCAAAGAGGATCACCAGTACTGCAAGAGAGCCAGGTGCCAGACAACCCTAATTAAACACAATTGACAATAAAGTGGAAAATCTGTGCAAGGATTTGTGTTCTCATTCACAATTCACCTAGTTACAAAAACAAAACAAAACCCTCAAGACAGACACGCTTGATAACTAGCGAGTACAAAATGTATTCCATATGTTGACCTTATATGCCAAAGCGCCGGCGCAGATCTCCCAGCAGTCTTCCCAAGCGGATGCTTGTGCTTCTCATTCCTTGTATTTGTATGAGCAATCATGACAAATAAACTACTCTTTTGTTTACCCGCCCCGAAGCCATTACCTATTCCGGGTGATGTCATGGTAGGCGAACATTCCGCGTAAACAGCTGATCTATTCTTGCTCACAACACAACACTTCACAATGTTATGAGTGTGTATGAGGATAGGCTTTTTTCCCTTAATGAGGGGAAAAAGGGAAGACAGTAACATACTATAAGCCTGGGGGGGAGGAGGTCAACAATGTAAAGGATTTAAATGGCGATACGCCAGTGCCTCTAACAAGCCGAGAGTTCTACGTGAAGTCACCGTGTTTGCCGGGCCAAGTGTCATCCATGCACCCCATGGTGAGTCCCATATGTAGCGCGGCTGCTGGAACTTTAGCTGTGCTAATTGGTGACCGGTCAGGTGACAAATATAAGGGCTCCATTTTTGTCACGAATATCACGATATTTGCTGAGGAATAATTTCTGGGAGGAAAAACGGGTTGCAGAACTAAAATGTAAAGCTGCTATATAAAAACAAACACAAGATTAAAAACAAAAAGCCTGGCATGAGAATCAGTTGAGACAAATAAAAGCGAAGATTAATAATTGAGGATATACATTAGTAAGTTCTGATTTTTACCTTTTAGTTTTTTATTCATTCATTTATTGTTTTTAGTTTTTGTTTTTCAGCTGCAGTTACAGTATCATGATATATCGTTGATGAATTTCATGCAATATATTGATATATCGCAAATATCGCAATATATCAAGTATCATGATATATTCATTATCGAAGGCCTAATATCGCCACCTATATCGTATCGTGAGGGACCAATGTCGTCCCAGCCCTATTAGCCAATCAACATTGTGACGTCATGGGCTTGTAGATTATCCATTTTAACTATTCGAAAATATTTTTCACAATAGCACAAAAAAGCCAAAGATGTTTGGAGTGAGCCCCTATAGTATAGTGTGTACAGCTTCTCAGAGGTTATCTAAATGCACCCGGTTTAGGGTGTTTCATCTCCCTCTCTGTCCTTTTACAATTCCCCTCACCCAGGGCTAATAAAGCTGTGTAATGTGATAAATATGCAACTATTATTAGTTCAGTTGGCTGTTAAGGCAACACTAGAGAACAATGCCGTTTTAACAAAGTACTGTTCATGCATGGAAGAAAGAGCACAAGACAATCTGTGCACAGGGGCAGATGTAACATGTCCCATTTGGGGGGGCAAGAGAACATGTTGGAGGGGCAAGAGAAAATGGTATGGGTGCGACTTCATCGCCCGTGGCGCGAAGCGTCACGGGCGATGAAGTCGCACCCATACCATTTTCGGTTACAGGACTTTTATTAGTCAAGTAAAGCATCAATAATAACATCAGTTGTTGTTGAAGTTGCAACAGACACACAGCATGCATAAAGCTAAAGGTCTGACTCAGAGAGTTTTCTGTTTTCAATGATGAAATGCTGTTGCTTTAGTGGTGCCAAAATTGTAGTTAGTGGCAGTAGTAGTGTTTCAAATCATTTTAAATATAAGCACTTTAATTTGAAATATCTTGGGTTGTTTTGCATGGCATCGTGTTTGGGGGGGCAGACTGGGTATTTAGGGGGGCATTGCCCCCCCCCCATGCCCATGCCTAGATCCGCCCCTGTCTGTGCATGAGCACGGTGTGTTCCTTACATAGGTCACATTTGGGGACAGAGTCTTGCGCAAAACAATGAGATGGAATGTCAAAAAGGGGATGAAACCGTGTCCCCAATTAGTTTTTACTGCAGTGTCATGAGGTTAGGGGTTAGACCGGTTACAGCTATAATAGAAGCCGGCCAAAATTAAATCAATGTAAGCCGACGCAATTGTCCCCCAAAGAGTGATAAGCAGGTGCGCGTGCGACGTGCATGAAGGTCTTAAAAACCCTTAAAGGGATAGTTTAACTTGCATGGAATTCTTGCGATGAATAAAGTGAAAGTAACTGTAGTCCTATGAGTCCTATGATGGGTGTTCTGTTCTGGTTTTGGCTAAGTATGAAGTAGTCTCAGACATATTAAATTAAAAGTAAATTAAAACACTAAACTATCTTAATTGGTATTGTTGACCTATTTCTAGTCCCATATAGAAGGGTGTAGAGGGGTCAAAAATTTAGAAATTTTAGAAATGGGTCAACAATACAAATTACGTTGAATTTTGTGAATTAACTTACTTTAAATGCGTGGACTCCTGCCCCCGCCCACAAAATGACCGCAACTACTTAATATTACACCAAAACCAAGAGCAGAACTTCCACCACGGGGCTTTGGCAAATTAATAAATGCAGTTGCAATTACTATATTAATGCTAAGTACAGTATTTCATTCAACTTAAGTTGAATATCTCCGCACTATTGTCCCAATGTCCCCACAATTAAAGGAGGATTTGAGAAATGCACATAGGATCAATACACAATGTTGGAGTTTAGACAGACAGACAGACAGACAGACAGACAGACAGACAGACAGACAGACAGACAGACAGACAGACAGACAGACAGACAGACAGACAGACAGACAGACAGACAGACAGACAGGTTTACAGACCATATTCCAGAAGGTAGGAGAGTGAGTCCATTACTAGGATGTCTCCTGATACTCTGGGTTTAGTCCTTGGGGTGTGTGGAGAGTTCAGTTCAGGTGATGTTGTCCTGCTATTTTAACTACACCCTCTGTAGAGCCTTGCGGTCGTGTTTTGAGCCTTCGTTTGCCCTACCTACCAAACGGTGATACAAGCCAAGTCAGTAGTATACCATACCTAGCTCTATGAGCCGTGGTCCTCAAAACAGTCTCAATGTCAAGGACCTCAACCGACATTAATATGCATTAGGCCATGGAGGAAAGGTTTCTAAATTATTCAATTCTTTTCCGAGATTTTTTTTTATATTCAATGAATAATTAATAATATAAAATATCCAATGTACTGTGTACAGGGCTAAAGTGGTTAAACTCAATGTAAAAGTGGCATTGGAAAGAGATCCATTAGATACAGCTATGTCAAACTGGAATCAAATTAGAATTGAGTGCATATAAACCACACATGTAAAACCCTAACCTAATTGGCTGCTATAGAGTTCATTAACTTCCTGTCCAAGAGGCCAATGGCAAGAGAGGCTGGCCTGCTTTACTTCCCTTAGAGGCAGACCAGAAGAATGTTGGAGTCTATTCATTTCCAATGGTAGAATGTACCTGAACACAGCTCATGAACCATTCCTAAACCATACAGATCCGAACCCAAATACTGGACCCAGCCATCACAAGCCATACAATATTACAGAACAGTTAACAGATGACGATGATATACACAGACAGTGCTGTAAGTTGTATCCACAGGCAAACACCCTGGCACGTAAGTTTAGTATATGTTCTGAAGCAGTTAAGATTACTCTGTTTAGAGCTTACTGCACACCACTTTACACTGCCCACCTGTGGTCAAACTTCAAAAAAGCAGGTATTCATAAACTCCAAGTAGCATAATGATGCCATGAGAATTTTACTCAAAAGACCTAGATGGTGTAGTGCCAGTGAGATGTTTGTTGCTGCAAGAGTCCATACTTTTCAAGCTGTTCTCCGGAACTTAATATATAGATTCATGTGTCGCTTAGATGAGTCTGTGAATAGCATCATCGTCAGTTTAAATGACCCTGCTAAAAGTTGCACTAGATACTCTTCTAGCCTGAGAAAACACTGGCTTAAAAGTCTCTATTTATAATTGTCTCAAATGTTTTTAACCTTTACATTTGGACTGTCTTCTACTGAATGTTTTGTGTATTGTATTATGTCGTTTGTGTCTGTCTTTTCTCTATGGACCCTGAGTCTGAAATAAAGGCATTCATTCAATATTTACCAGCTCAGTGGCCTTGTGGTTAGAGTGTCCGCCCTGAGACTGGGAGGTCGGGGTTCGATTCCCGGCCGGGTCATACCAAAGACTCTAAAAATGGGACCCAATGCCTCCCTGCTTGGCACTCAGCATCAAGGGTTGGATTGGGGGTAAGTCCCTGCGATATACTAGCGTCATGTCCAGGGGGTGTACTTGTACATCAAGCTGCCTCACGCTACAGAAACAGGAGATAAGCTCCTGACCTATATGGGCCTCAATGGCTCAGCTGGGCCTCCTGACATCATGGCCTGGCAAGGCTACTACTTATTCAATGTTTACAACATATTCATATTAAAATGGCTTCTATTTTCCTTTATTCCAGCAACAAACAGATTTGAGAGCAGTCAGAAAGACTCTGTCCATCTGCAATTTGATGGACAACATGTAGTAGTGAGCTAGGCTTTGTCCGTTGTACGAGTTGGCCTCAGTGTTGCCAACTTGGCGCATTTGTCATATATTTAGTTTTTTTTTTCAGACCCCCTACAGCGCCAACATTAGTGAAAAACTCCTGGCGGAAAATCTAGTGCTTTTTTTTTACTGGTGAGTTGGGGCGAGATTGATTGACAGACCATTTTTCCTCCTATGATGGTGGTTTTCAACCAGTGGTCCCCAGGCTAAATGATGGACAGCTGGTTAACCAGGTGTAACTCTTTGAGGGCGTAAAAATGAAACCAAATGGACCCTTGCGGGTCCATTTGGTTTCATTTTTACACCCACAAGAGTTAAGATATTCATCATGCGAATTAGCCCAACTTAGTCTACACAACTAGAGAATGTAGAAGATTAATGGTCATTTTGATCTGTATGTTCCAGGCGAGCATCTAGCGCATTCTAGTGCATTTTGGAAGTGCCACTAGTGCATTTTGGATTTTGGCAGTTGGCAACACTGGTTGGCCTATCTTCATATTCAATCCTATCAAACTGACTACTGACCAATCACAGTGTGGAAGGCACGCTGCCAATCAAAATGACTACGGGCCAATCACAGCACATCTTTTCTGTGGGACGTATGATTGTACACACGCTTGGCATGAGCTACGCTGGCAGACACTGGTGGGATTTGGGCGGGTTTTGGATGTTGTTCTGAGTGTCGCGATTGGCCCAAAACAATATTTGTCATCGTTATTATCTTTAACAGTAGATCAGCTGTTTGAAATCGCAATGGGAACATTACACTGCGATGTTTGTGCGATACGCCTACAGCGAGTGTGAATAAACGCACCCACGTCATAATAATTGTATGTTTTTTCTTTTCTTTTTTT
This sequence comes from Benthosema pterotum, assembly GCA_039105355.1. NCBI lineage: Eukaryota > Metazoa > Chordata > Actinopteri > Myctophiformes > Myctophidae > Benthosema > Benthosema pterotum. The sequence goes on along the minus strand of CM076988.1, from coordinate 8,917,536 downwards.
CCTGCCCCTTATTTTCTCTTCTCTCTGTCGAGTTATTTCAGGCTCGGTTCAGTGAAAATTATTCATGACCAAGGACAGGCTGTATATCTCACCATGGAAACTAGAGACAGCTGGAAATTAAGAAAAAAAAAGTCTTCCCTGGCCAGTGAAGACCGTAATGTCTTTCGCCAACGCAGCACAGATATAAAATTGAACCACTTGACCTCAGTCAAGATTGCCATAGATTCCTGAAGGGATAATTGTTCATTAAAAAAGAAAGAACAAAGAAGGAAAGAGAAAAGATCGGGGCTCATGAAACACTACCCATTTTTTTTTTACCAGCTCAGACCATAGTGTTTGACGTCATTCAGTCTCAGTGGATACTTTGGTTTTGGCCTTTGCTTTTGGCCTTGCCTAAACCTGCATCTGGCTGTCTGGCTGCCTGACTTACTTTCTGACCTACTTCTTTCACCGAAAACTCAATGGAAACTAAAGTGAAACTACTGTAAGCTATGATGATTAGAATACACTAAAATACAACATATATTGACAATTTTGTCAACAAATAAAAGCTAGACTAAAATGTTAAGGGACTAGTGGACAAGAGAACCATAATAAGCAAAAAAAAACTGAAAAACTGCCGACCTACCAGCTCACAACATGGGACACTGAATTTGTAGATTGGCTACGTTTTCAGTGTCAAATCAACCACCACGACAGCATCAGGGCCTGCCAAAAAATCACTAACTCTAATACATTCCAGGTAACTAAAATGGGACCAAACCTAAACAAGAAAAGACTATGATTAAAACCCCAAAATCAAAATCTGCCATCAAAATAAACACTTCCATGGCTGGCTCCACTCGGCTCTCGCCATGCACCGTGGGTACGATACTGTGTTGGGTTTAGGAAGTCTGTCCTCATGCATTTCTTTACAGACGGCAATGAGGCGACAAGCCCCAACAGCAGATAGAAAATGACCTTGCGACGACCTGGCAAGCCACAGTTGGCCGGCTCCAATCTATTCGGGAGCTGAGGGAAGTGCATCCGCGGAATAAGAGTGGTAGATACAATCTCGCCCTCCTCTCAACAACTACTTCTGGACTTGCTGTCAAGTCTAGCCGCCCCTACCTGCTCCAGTGGAGCTGCTCAGAGCTGTACGACTCCCTTCTCTTGTAACCAACTTGTCCGCTCTCCCTCGCCTCGTTGATAAGAAGCAGAAGAGTGTGTCCTGCAGTGAAACAAAGTACTAAATGTGCTGGCCTCGGTATAAAACAAAGCCCCGCGTCCCCTTGAACTTGCCCCGTCACATTCTCACTCTCAGCAGTCTCGAGTCGGAGGCCCCACTAGCTGTGGCACACATAAGCAACCGTTGCATCACCCGGTTGACACCACGCCTGCCCTGCACTCGCTTGTCACATCGTTTGACGTCTCCTGGTAGTTCCGGCAACTGCATTTTAGAAGTGCCGTTCTCGGTACCGACTCAGAATTAGTTAAAGGCATGTAATAGGGGAAAAAATAGATATATACATGTAGCTATATTTTTTTTTGCGTTTTCCCCTTCGGCGTTGCTTCTACTTTGATGCTGCGGCTGTTTTCATTGCAGACAGACACTTGCTTCGTCCTGCAGACGGTCCAGAACTTTGTTGTCGTTAACAAATCGTGAAGACGAAACATGGGTTCGGCTCATGTGTGAGGGAGAGAGGGGTTGTGTGGGGTGAGGCGGCTTTTTTTGCCAATCACTGCACAACGCAGTCTCCAGCAGTTTCATAATGAGCCAATAGAGTGGAGGTGAGGTGGAGTTAGATTCTGTTTTTAAACAAATCTTAGAACAGGCTTGGGGACCCCCGTGCAGAGCAGCATGACTCACTTCACACAGGAGTGATATTTTTTTTTCCTTTTCATCAACACGTTTGACCGTCAAGGTTTCAGCTTCCATGGAGTGAAACCCTGGGAAGACGTCATTGCACACAACAACAAGGACCACACAAAAGGGCCGAATGACACACTCGTCACAAAAGAATACAATACGAATCGCGGCGCTCCATCTCAAAACGGCATTGACTTATAGTTGCCATGGTTATAACTTGAACATAAGTGACTGGCAGTACAAGTGAGTCATGAAAGTACTCCCCCCCCATCAACAGCCATTACAGTCATCAGTGGATCGATTGCTCTCATGCGCTGCGATACTACAAAGTGATGTCGGCACCCTTTGGCACACGCCGCACTTAATCTCACCACGCCTAGAACGTTTTCGCCGGCTTTTCGAACAAAAGCCGCGCTGCTGTGTGCGCCGTCGAGTGCACTACTCTCTTGGCAACAAAAGTGGGTACATTTTGGGCCAGAGGAGGATGACTTTGCTGTAAAGGAAAAAGAAGAAAAAAACATCCAGCAAGGTCAAGTCACATACTGTGTCGGGGAGGCAGAGAGCTGCTGACTCTCCACACACAGGGAGCCAGTGTTCACCTCTGCGGCAGAACGGAGTCTCCTTCACAGTGTTGCCAACTTGGCGCATTTGTTGGGATATTTAGCTTTTTTTTTTCAGACCCCCATAGCGCCAAAATTAGTGAAAAGCTCCTGGTGGAAAATCTAGTGTTTTTTTTTTTTTGCTGGTGAGTTGGGGTGAAATTGATTGACAGGTGCGAGAGATAAAAACCTAATTTTCACCATTTTTCCTCCTATGATCCCCCAGGCTAAATGATAGCTGGGGGTTAAACAGATGTACTGTAACTCTTTGAGAGCGTAAAAAATGAATTGCCGGTCCAATTGGTTTCATTTATTCACTCTCAAGAGTTAAAATATGCATCATGTGAAGGGAATATATACAGCAGTGGTTTTCAACCAGTGGTCCGGGGACCACCAGTGGTCCCTGAGAGGATTCCAGATGGTCCCCAGGCTAAATGATGGAAAGTTGGTTAACCAGGTGTAACTCTTTGAGAGTGTAAAAATGAAACCAAATGGACCCTTGTGGGTCCATTTGGTTTCATGTTTACACCCTCAAGAGTTAAAACATTCATCATGTGAATTATCCCAAGTCTACACAACTAGAGAATGTAGAAGATTAATGGTCATTTTTGATCTGTATGTTTGACTGTTTTGTTTCGCAAATCCAGCCTGGAATTGTTGACAAAACCAAAAGCAATCTTTAGTTTTGGGGTCTGTGGCGTGTCAAAAAGGTTGAAAACCCCTGATAGACACCAACAGGATCCAACCACAACAGACAATTGGACGGCCATTATTCTAGTGCATTTTGGAAGTGCCACTAGTGCGTTTTGGATTTTGGCAGTTGGCAACACTGCTCCTTCACAATGAAGGGGGGAAGAAAGGGTAGGGGACGGTGTGTATTGAAGCTTACGCCTTCTGACTTGTGGAACACGTCTCTGGGGTGGCGCTGCGTGTTAACACTACCGAGTGTCAGACTCGGGAGGTTTTTGTTTTTTCTTGCAACCCAACATTCTCTTATCCTCAAACCACCCTCCGTGTGCACTCCCCTCACCCTGAAGTAAAACACCCAACGGGGGGGAATGAAAAACCCATCCCCTCAGCCACTCGGTGCCGTGCTTTGAGTCCACAAGGAGACCGACAATAAAAAAAAAAGATTGTTTATCTAAGATGACAGGTGGAATCGCCTGTGACAGGTAATTATGATGATGCCGTTATCGAGCATCGGGCGCGGGCCAAAGGAAAAAGGGGGGCCCTGTTTTCTCCTAACCTGACAATTCAGTGTCCTTGTCATGTGCGGAGAGCAGAATCACAATGCTATACTGTATACGAGTCCCTGGGCTGCTGTCAGGAGAAGACCGGGCCTCAGCACTATACAGTACACTGTACTGCAGCTAGAAGGCCTCCCAGGGTGCTTTGGACATGGTGAAAATGTTCCCTTTGCTTCATTTTTAATCTGCATCAACAATTCCAGAAAATAGCATGGAAAGGCAGATTTCCAGAAGTGCCATGGTGAAAACTAAGGCATTGATAGGTGTGTGTGCGTGTGTGTGTGTGTGTGTGTGTGTGTGTGTGCGTGTGCGTGCGTGTGTGTGTGTGTGCGTGTGTGCGTGCGTGTGTGTGCGGGTGCGTGCACGTCTGTGCGCAAATTCTATGCCCACTGGGCTGCATTCGACTCTTTTTCCACTTGATTTGCTGGCTGGGTCAACTTGGCATTGAATCAGTTATTTGTTTGCCCCCAAAAAACCTTTAATTAAAGCTGCTATTGATTTGGGATCCATTTTTTTTTTCTTTACTTCAGTTTAGCATTTAACAAACGGAGAGATTACTTCCTTGGGCCTTGGGCTTTTCTGGCTCAATCGGAGCGGCTTTGTCAACTTTTCTCTGTCATTTTGGCAAATCACTCCGGTAAATATCCACTTTCAAGATCAATAACGACATGGCTGTTATTCTGGTATTATTTTCTTATTTTTTCTTTAGATCAATCGACGGGTTCTTGACGGAGCCTGTGTAATTAAAGCGCTGTGGAACGTTGCTCAATAATCCTCCCCAGAAGATCTCTTCAATAGGACAAGAACAAAAGGGTAGAAAATACTTTTGTAGCACACACACACACACACACGCACACGCGCACACGCACACGCACACACACACACACGAAGACATGCCATTACTGCCTCATAGTGTCAGCGGAGTGCTTTGTGCGTGGCATATTAATTCCATTCTCTGTGAATCTAGGGCGTTAAAACCCCCAAAATGTAGACGGGAGTGCAGGACACAAAATCAATATTTCCCTGTCACTGATATGATATGCCCATAGTCGCCATTTCCGTGGTAGGCTTACAGCTTCAAGTAGTGTAATTGCCGTTAGTGCTCATCTTAACTGGTATTTGCAGAAGGTTTTTCGGTAAAAATGTCTTGAGTGTCCCTCAGGAACGTGCCGTTTTAATTTGACAACCATTAATCTGTACTTTATTTTTGGCTTATGCAGAGTTCATCTTGACTCTAAAATGACCCCATGTTGTAAAAGAGTTCCGATCGTCACGCCGATTAAAAGGCTGGCATAATCTTTACGGGTGAAATGAAGGATCAAATAGTATACAAATAAATGCACTGCAGAAAAGTGCATAATCTCCTTCGTCACGGTGTGCTGTTGTTTTGCATTAACGGTATCCCACCCAGGGGCGGATGTAGCATTTCCCAATTGGGGGGGGCAGGCGAAAATGGTAAGGGAGTGACTTCATCGCCCGTGACGCTTCGCGCCACGGGGGATGAAGTCTCACCCATACCATTTTCTGTTACAGGACTTTTATTAGGCAAGTAAAGCATCAATAATAACATCAGTTGTTGTTGTTGAAGCTGCAACAGACAAGCAACAGCATGCATAAAGCTAAAGGTCTGACTCAGAGAGTTTTCTGTTTTCATTGTTGGTTTAGTGGTGACACAGCTGTAGTTAGTTAGTAGCAGTAGTAGTGTTTCAAATCATTTTAATTATAAGCACTTAAATTTGAAATATCTTTGAAATTTGGGTTTGTTTTGCATGCCATCATGTTTGGTGGGGCAGTTAGGACATTTAGGGGGGCATTGCCCCCCCATGCCCATGCCTAGATCCGCCCCTGATCCCACCTCTACCGAAGAGCACTTTGCTGGATTTTTACTCGCAGTATAAAAAGAAAAGAAAAAAAAAGTTTGGGATGTCAAATCCAAGGACTTGCATAACCTATTAAAGCCATTTAGCAGCTGATCATTTCTACAGCGGTTTACAAGGTGGGGTGTTTGTCAAACAACAACAGGGCAGGTGTCCAAGGACTTTCGCGTGGACCGGGTGCAGTCGGAGAACAAGGAAATGAGTAAACACGCCGATCATTTATCTAAATAATTGAGCAGGGAGCGCACAAAGGCAGCTGTACTATTTCAGTCATTAGCCCTACAGTACACCACCATCCTGCACTATCCTTCCTTATTAGTAGAGGACCTGCTAAGCTATATATGTACCTCATATAGGAGGTTGTTGGCGAATATGGCCCCAGGGAACAACTTGTGTTATATGAGGAAATAGACCTTTAGCTAAGCCCCGCCCTCTTGTCCACCCTCGGACACTTTCCAGCCAGGGCTCATTCATTCCAATGTAAATATCATGGACTTTACATAGTAAATACTGGTTCATTTTTGGAACCAGACCTTCAAAATCTCTTCTAAATCCATCAAAAAGGCATGCCCTATGCAGTGGAAAAATGTGTGTGTGACATTTATTTTTAAAAACAATGGTTTATAGGAAAGCTATTGGTGGAGAGGTTTGTCTATCACATGTTATGCTTAGCTGCGATTGGACCATAGCAGTTTGGGGAGGAGGATACTGAAATGTCTATTCTCAATCTGAGGGGAAGTTCCTTGAAAATTAGGGATGGGCAGATATTATCGGCCGATGAAGTCGGCTGGTAAACTATTACAATGTATGTGCAAATCAAGTTGAAAACTGAGTAGACAGAAATGCTACCATATCATGTGCATAAGTGTGGACCAAACCGATTATGAGAAGCTATAGGTACAGATTGATGGTGAACGTCATCCTATAATGGTAAGTGAAAAAAAAAACAGATAGCTTATTTCTACCCGGAGCTAACTGGGAAGCAAAGCGATTTGATGGTAAATAACCCTGGCCTCAACGGGGCGTCACGCTCCCAGCGAGTCTCCAAGAGGCGTGTCAAATGCCTCCTCATTGTACATTTACAACCCAGAGAGCTCTGGGCTGACGTGCTGCACCTGAGCCATTTACAGCAAAGGAACAAGCCTCCATTCCTAGATCATCCATATTGCAGGAAATCAATACAGGAGGATTCCATGGGTGCTCCGAAATGATTCAGTGGCCCGCTGAATATCAGAGAAAAGGAGAATGGAGGCACAGGAATTGGGTAGTACGTCTAGAGCAGGGGTGCGCAAAAGGTAGATGTACCAGATCTACCAGTAGATCACACAGGCCATGCAGGTAGATCACATGACAGTCCCCTAAAATGTATAGATCTGTAACTCTTGAGAGCGTTAAAATGAAACCAAATGGACCCTTACGGGTTTCACATTCAGTAGATTTCGAGCAAGTGCTCCAACAAGAGCTCTGGTTTACATTCTGAATGGGATTCAACATTCTGCAAATCCCATATGCTGGTACGTCAATGGGATTTGCCTGCAGATGCTCACTGCTTCCACTGTTTTTTCATTGCAGCTCAAAAGCCTTCCAGCCTTCCATCTATCTATCTAACAGTGATCCTTCGTGCGTTTGTATTGCAATAACTTTTTTTTTTTTGCCAAAGGGACCACCTATTGATTCTGAATGGTTTAATCATTGAATCAATACTCAATTGTCACACTACAGTGTACAGCTGTGCATCCCATATGCCTCTTCTGTCATCTCTGCCTATAGAGAAACACGCACACGCACACGCACACGCACACGCACACACACACACCCTGGCAGTGCTCACACATGGAGTGAGCGTGCCTCTCAGCAATCACCTCATTTCTCACCGTGATAATACAGTGCTCTGCGTGGAGCATGCCGATGACTATCTCGAAACCATCTCCACCACTGCAACCCATCACACCGTCTCCGCACTACAAGGTGGAAGAAGTACTTACACTTTAACTCAAAACAAAACCGCATCCGTGCAAAGTAAGTGGTGCATAAGTGACACCTGGTAGTGAGAAGTGTGTGTTGACGTGAGATCAACTAATGGAAATGTTATCGGAATGTCATTTGAACAGGTCACCTCCAGATCTAAGCAGTGTGCCGATCTAAAATGTCCGGCCGGAAACATAGACCAAAATATGAAACATGATTTTTTTTACATAGAAATTGCTGGCAGAGAAAGCATTAACTTCCACGATGTGAAAATGCCCCAATTTCATCATTTTTTTCAAAATGAATAAAATGCAATTTAGAAGAAGACATACTATTCAATTTCCAGACGTGGCAACGAATATTAAACATGCATGTTCAAGGGGCGCTAGGCCGTAATATTAAGGCTTGCGATTTTTATTAAATTTTTATTAAATTCTCATGAATTATTCTGCCGTTGCCCCCCTGTCGGCCCGCACATGGCATGTCACTGTCACTGTACATCGGTGCTGAACCGTTCACCAATCGATAAAGAGTGGCAGAGTGACGCGGCGCCGTCCTTGGGTTTTTTTTTTCGTCCATTGCATCGCGACCGGCAACCGGTTTTTACTTCCATGTCCTTGCTTGACCCGCGGCTCGGCCTGCCTCGATAAGTGACAATTTGTGTTCTGATTTAATGTCAGAAGGGCCTACGGGGAGTGCTCTGCTCCCCCTCTGTGGACAGAATTTGCGGTTTGGAAAGCTGCACACGCTAGACCTATACTGCAGCGAGTCATGATGTATTCATTATGCATACATCCATCTCCACCACCATCCTCATCATCATCATCATCATCTCTATTGCACTATAACACTGATTTTCAACCATTTTTCATATCAAGGCCCATTGTTTATTCGGCATTTGAGCCACAGACACCACCATTTGAAGAGAGCTTTAGCCTTGCAGACCCAAAACTAATGAATATTTTGTCATGGCTAGCATTGATCAAAACAACAGCTCTTCTATGATCTCGAATTGACTTTTTGTTAGCTATAATGGCAGGTGTTTAACAATAATTAAACTTGTTCTCAGGAATTAAAAAAAAATCTATAAGGGTCCATTTGGTTACAAACTCTCCATCATTGAGCTGGGGACCATCCTGGAAACCCCTGAAGGCCGGCTGGTGGTCCCCGGACGACTGGTTGAAAACCACAGTTCCATATTTACGAACCATTTAATTCTAGAAAACGTCAAAGTGGTGCAGTTTTTTTGGTGCATGCGCAATTCTTTTAGCCTATAGTTAACCCCTTGAAACCTGCAGCCGTCCACGTCTGACACACAAACGAAACACACAGACAACGGTTAATGCTATTCCTTGACCTGCGTTTTACCTGTCAACATGTCTGCTGTCAAGAGGTTGCATTGCTCCACTGGAGGGACTCGACATTAGATGACTCTGAGAGAGAGAGAGAGAGAGAGAGAGAGAGAGAGAGAGAGAGAGAGAGAGAGAGAGAGAGAGAGAGAGAGAGACAGACAGACAGACAGAGAGAGTATGTTACTCAGGACTGTATTACTTTGCAGCTGTTTTTAGTCAGTTACTGCGAAAGTGGGATCGAGCCAACACCAACTCAAGATTCCTGGAACACTGCCCTCCTCAATTTCCTATCTAACATCAAGTTTCTTGAGTTCTCTGCAGTGTAGTTAGCTAAGCTGTCCCAGCGCAGTATGTCTACACATACTGTAGGTGCCTGCTGTGCTTCTTTCTCCTCCTGGCTTTGTCCATACTGTAGGTGCCTGGTAAGTAGAGTCTACTGTATGGACAAAGCCAGGAGGCTCCAATACAGAGTCCAGGGGTTGACACTAAGGTCTCCGAGGCACTTGCCCATCGGGAAAGTGCAAGTCAGGTTCTACTTGCCCTCAGGTCATGGTCACTTGCCCCCCAGGTTCCAGGTGGTCCCCAGTTAAGTTGGTTAACCAGATGTAACTCTTGAGAACGTAAAAATGAAACCAAATGGACCCTTGCGGGTCCATTTGGTTTCATTTTTACACTCTCAAGAGTTAAAATTCATCATCTTAATTAGCCCAGGTTTACACTGTAGAAGATTAATGGTCACTTTGATGTGTTAATTTGCCTGTTTTGTTTCCCAAATCCAGCCTGGAATTGTGGATAGCTAGAAAGCAAGCAGGGAAAGACACAGAGGCAGAGTGCAATGACTGCCTTCAAGACAAATTTATCTTGTGTTGTGTTATAGTGCACTAAGTTGCACACTTGCCCGATCGGGCAACCAGGTAGCAGTCTTCACTTGCCCCACCATTTTTTTTTTACTTGCCCCGGGCAAGTGGGCAAGTGTTAGTGTCAAACCCTGGAGTCAATTACACGCCTCAAGTTCTGACGTGTGCCTGACGCAGTGCCCTGCATGCCAGCCTCATCTTTCTTTCTCTGACTTTGTCCGTGACCTACCTGCGTGGTAGATCCACAGGCGGTGCATCTTTGTGCCTAGTGCCTTTCGTAGCATTCTTGTGTTGATAAATACCCTCGGTGACTTTAGACATTGCACGATCCCAGTGTCTAAGAGGTTGCCCAAATGTTTGCGACATTAAGGGCTGACAAACTGGAATTGGGAATTTCATTAATTTTCACGAGGGCGGCAAGTGAGCGGAGATGTCATAACTCTGTCTATTCTCTAAGACAGTGGTTTTCAACCTTTTTTCCATAGCTACTATTTATTCAGAATTTGAGCCACGGACACATGGTAACATTTTAGTCCACAGACCCTAAAATCAAAGTGTTTATTTTGCTTTTGTCCACAATTCGAGCCTGGATTTAGGAGAAAACAAAACAGTCAAACATACAGATCAAAATGACCATTAATCGTCTACATTCTCTAGTTGTGTTACTTACTTACTTACTTACGCCTATCGCCCAGTTTTGGGCATAGGCCACGAACAAGAGCTCTCCAGGCATCCCGGTCCTGGGCCATCCTCTCCAGCTGTCCCCATGTATGGCCAGATCTCTTCACATCTGCCTCCAGGTCACGCCGCCAGGTGTTCCTTGGTCTTCCTCTCTTCCTTCTCCCTTGCGGGTTCCAGGACAGAGCGTGTCTTGTGATGCTAGACGCAGGCTTGCGAAGGGTGTGGCCAATCCACCGCCACCGTCTTTGGAGAATCTCTTCTTCCACAGGGTGTTGGCCCGTTAGCTGCCACAGTTCCAGGTTGCTGATTGTGTTTGGCCATCGGATTCGGAGTATTCTCCTCAGGCAGGTGTTTATGAATGTTTGGATTTTCTTTATGGTGTTGACAGTTGTTCTCCAAGTTTCTGCTCCGTACAGTAGAACAGGCTTAACCATGGAGTTGAAAATCCTGATCTTTGTTTTTAATGGAAGATCTGAGGATCCCCAGACATTTCTCAGCTGATGGAAAGCTGTTCTTGCTTTTCCCATCCTAACCTTCATGTCAGCATCTGTCCCTCCATGTTTGTCCATGACACTCTAGTTGTGTAGACTTGGGCTAATTCAGAAGGTGAATATTTTATGTTTTACGCCACCTCTAAAAGGTTTCATTAACTCTATGAGAGCTATCCATTCTGGGAAAACAGGTGGAAGTACTGTGCTAAGCATTTTGAGTGATGTCACTAGGGATGTCACTAATTTAAAACAAGGCCAATAAAAAACAAAGTCCTATAGCGACATTTACATGCCATATACCGTCTGAAAGAGCACACTGGCTGCTTTCACAAGAAAAAAAAAAAAGCATTCATACCACCTATTGTTCAGGACTTATTGCCATTTGAATGCAATAGAGACATGAGCAGTCTTGTAAAAATACATTGTATAGAGACATTGACAGACAAATATATATATGAACCAAATAAAGATATTGTACATGCTATACACCGATTGACAGCCCTTTTTGTCCATTTTTAGGGGGAAAAAAAATTACATTCCTCCCATCTTCCGTTCGTCTGTAATTGTCATTTGAATTCAACTTGCGTTGTGGGCCAACACCATATCATTTATGGAATAATATTTTTCAGGTCTATATAATATAATTATGTTGACAGTAATATATAAAAAACCATATACCATATGAAAGGGCACACCCTCTGCTCCAATAAGAAAAAAGAAAAAAAAAATATGCCATCTATAGTTCACCAATTATTGGGGATTTTATGTCAGAATCCCTGCAATAGTCAGAGAAATGCCTCAGATCTGTTGCGTGTGCGCACGTGTGTGTGCGCACGTGTGTGTGCGCACGTGTGTGTGTGTGTGCGCGTGTGTGTGCGTGTGTGTGCGCGCGCGTGTGTGTGTGTGTGTGTGTGTGTGTGTGTGGGAGGGGGGGGGGCTGTTGTGCTTTCTTTGCAAAGACGTTTAGCGTAGCATAACTTGAAGACCACACACACGCACACACACACACACACACACACACACACACACACACACACACACACACACACCCAACACACACGCGCGAACGACCCAGATTTTCCTAACGATCATTAGCGAGCTGCAGGTGCCTGCCTGACTGCTCTTCCATAACGCCCCTCTGCCTCCGACAGAGAGAGAGAGAGAGAGAGAGAAATAGAGAAAGAAAGAATGCAATCCCCATGCGAGTGCAGTCACACTGTGTCCAGATGACTAAAGTAAAATAGCCTCTTGCATTTGATGAAAAAAAAAACAAGCGATCGCTTCACAATGCTGTTTTGCTAAGAGTAGAGAGAGAGAGAGAGTGCAGGGGACTGACGAGTGCTAAGGCTCTGCTACGTCCAGCTGTCTCTCCTTGTGTTTACTTCCTCAAAGCAGGGAAAAAAATGGGTAGGGGGGCGGAGTATTGGTTGTGACGTCGTCAGGGCCTTAAAGCAACAGTATACTACAGCTCCATTAGGGATTTAATGCATACAGCTTGGGTTTTAATTGAAAAAAATATGATTGAATGATAAATGTCTGAA
>CM076988.1:8857574-8897574 GCA_039105355.1 Benthosema pterotum | reverse complement strand
TGCGTCCAGCCCATATAGGCCTACAAGCGCCATCTAGTGGCCTTAAAAGCCCTGCATTATAAAAGAGGATTTATGGTAGAAAAGTACAGTATAGTATAGTATAGTATAGTATAGTATAGTATTAGTATAAATATAGTATAGCATAGTATAGATTCTATGCTATAGTACAGGGGTTTTCAACAGGTGGTCCGGGGACCAGTGGTCCTTGAGAGGGTTCCAGGTGGTCCCCAGGCTAAATGATGGAAAGTTGGTTAACCAGATGTAACTCTTGAGAGTGTGAAAATGAAACCAAATGGACCCGCCAAGGGTCCAGAATATTCATCATCTGAATTAGCACTATTTAATTAAGAAGTCTACACTGTTTTGTTTGCAGAATCCTGCCTGGAATTGTCAACAAAACCAAAAGCATTCTTTAGTTTTAGGTCTTTGGGGCCAAAATGTCGTCAAATGGTGGTCCGTGACTCAAATGCTGAATAAATGGTGGTCCCTGGTATCAAAAAGGTTGAAAACCCCTGCTACAGGTATTTAAATGGCAAAGCAAAGAAGTCAAAACGTTAGCTATTGTAACATTGTAGCCTAATTTACAACCTCAAAAAGTAACCTAAAATGTAACCCATGATTCTAATGCATATACAGTGTTGTAGTGGGACTTTTAGAAGTGAGGGGACGCCTCTTAAGTGGAATTCCACCCATTTTCATTTTTTTTCTGAGAGTGTACAAATGTGAACCAAATGGACCCGCTAGGGTCCATTTGGTTCCAAAACAAAGCGGGTCCATTTGGTTCCAAGACAAAAAACATAGGCCTACTTTTGCCCCAAAAATATTTTAGATGTGAGAAGTGGGGGGACGCCATCTCCGCCGCATCCCCCCTCCACTACACTATACACGCCGCATCCCCCCCCCCACTATATATATATATATATATATATATATATATATATATATATATATATATATATATATATATATATGCCTACACACTATACCTCATCAGAGTCAATTGACATCTTTCTCAAAGTGAAGAGTAAAATTCAGGTCACACCGTCACTTTCCATTTCAGTGAAGCCATCAAACCTGGCAACACGGCAACTAGACGCAATGCAGCATTTCGACACTAGGTGTCGCCCTTGTTCATTTATACAAAATGTAAACATCAGTGAAATCCTGCCTATTGCACCTTTAATATCATATTGTATATGTCGCTCAATCTTATTTCTAATGGTTTGGGCCTCAATCACCACAATCACATTTTATAGTAGAGTCATTATAATACTGACATCCATGTCCCTTTTAAGAAATACATTGTGAGGACAATTTTCCTGGTCAATTTTCCTTTTTTGTTGCAAATAAAAAAAAAATACCAAAGCTTCAGTACACAAGTTCACAACACATTGTAGGCTTGCAGAGCAGAGTGCCCATGTTGGGTAAGTGCACACCGAAACACAGTGAAAGTATACTTGTAAAGAGCTGGTTTTGTTCACTGCATTCACCAAGAGTACTCAGCTAGGAGTGAGGTCTGAATGAGATTTTTTGAGCCTCACTATATATATAACAACAAAACAGAAACAATTACTCTTTTGTCCCTGCCTTGATTTAAGCAGTCAATGCTGCCGAAAAAAGGTAAAAGTGATGTTGATGGTGATGATGACAATGATGATGTTTTAGTACATATAGCACCTTGTCCAATTCACTCTTGGCACAATGGTCGCACTTTTATGTTGTCACTTTTTGATGCTACTGTACTTGGCTGCTACTCTTTTTTTTATCCTTTTATCAATTGCACTGCTGCTCAGGGTTATTATAGTTATAGATTTTTCATTTTAGTTTACTTTTAGTTAGTTTTGACATTTTATTTTCAAATTTAGTTAGTTTTAGTTAGTTTTTAGAGCGGGTTTGATAGTTTTTATTTAGTTATTATTTTGTTGAAAATATTTAGTTTTAGTTTTTAAAAATGAAACCAAATGGACCCGCAAGGGTCCATTTGGTTTCATTTTTACATTCTCAATAGTTACACCTGGTTAACCAACTTTCCATCCTTTAGCCTGGGGACCACCTGGAACCTTCTCAAGGACCACTGGTGGTGCCCGGACCACCTGTTGAAAACCCCTGGCCTAGTGGGAGTCAACATTTCAAATGATAGTGACGTACAGTAGCACAGCAGTGGAGGGGTGGGTGGAGGGGCCGGGGATGACGACACGTTGGTGAGATCAAATCAGCTCATTTGCCTTCCAAAAACGGAGGCTATAACATCAGCTGTTGTTGAAGTTGCAACAGGCGGCACGAAGCATGCATAAAGCGGTCTGACTTTTTTTTTTTTTTTGTGAATGATGAAATGGTCTTGGTTTAGTGGTGTGACAATTGTTGTCAGTTTGTAGTGCAGTGTTTCAAATCATATTAAATATATAAGCACTTTAATTTGAAATATCACGCTTGCAATCATGCATGGTGGTGTAGCCATGCCACATGCCACCACAGCCACTAGTGTAGGAGGAGGAGTATATATATATACTATATATACGGAGGAGACAGTGGTGTTAAAGGTGTTTGTGAGGTGAGGATGGGAGAACAGAAGTGTGCGAAGGAGGAGGAGGAAGAGTGTGTTTGATGGAGTGGGTGGATAAGTATAAAGGGACATTGGACATTGTGTGTGTGTGTGTGCGTGTGCGTGTGCGTGTGCGTGTGTGTGTGTGTGTGTGTGTGTGATGGTGGGAGGGAGGGTCATCTTGCCTCTCATGCAATTACAGGTAAAAAAATAAACCAAATGGACCCGCGTTTCATGTTTACAGTTAAAATATTCATCATCTGGATAACCCAAGTCAACACAAATAGAGAATGTAGGCGATTAATGGTCAATTTGATCTGTCTGTTTGCCTGTTTTGTTTCTGAAATTCAGCCTGGAATTGAGGACAAAAGCATAAGAAATCTTTAGTTTTGCAGTCTGTGGGGTTAAAAATGGTAGTCAGGAATAAACAGTGGACCCTGGTATGAAAAAGGTATGAAAACCCCTGCTCTAAAATCAACTTGCAGGACGTGTAGTGCACGTACGCATACATTCATTCATGCATGCGTGCGTATAACAACTGGGTCTAGTTCCCTGCTTATGTCACACCAGAATAAGCTGAGCTGCTCAGCGGCGCCTCACGCCTCACCAGTGTTTGTGTTTTTCCGTTGCGTTTGTGCGTGTGTGCACGCGCACGAGTACTGACAGGCTTCACGGAACGGAACAGTCCCCGTGGCCTGAGTGAGTCACCACCCCCACCACCCCCACCACCCCCGTCTCCTCTGAGGTTTTCCACCTGGTCCACTGGAGCAAACTTCTGATAAGACCTGACACCTGTCTGCTCCGATGGCCAGCAACAGCCCTCAGCGCCGCTCGCGTTCCGCCGCTGTCGGGGGGGGGGGGCAGAGACCTTGTTGCATATATCTCAAGGTTTCGACGTTTTAACCCATTTTGTCCCGACCGATTCTAGTTTCTGACATGAGATTCTAGTTTCTGATAGAGCCCGACCGATATATCTGTCGTACCGATATATCGGCCGATATCGATACCGATATATCGGCATCGGTATCGGTGATATTCGTACCGATATATCGTTGATACATCGGCCATTATATCGGTAAAATCTGCCCATATATCGGTAACATCGACCGATATATCGGCCGATATTTGCCTGGAACAGAAAAAGAAACACAGCAAATGGAATTATTTCACAAAAGTAAATGATGTCAATGTCGTATTCTATTGTTTACTTGAAAGAGAGAATAAATTTGACGTTTAGAAGTTTTTCAAATGTATTTTTAATTATTTTAATTAATTATTATACATCGGTCCCAAACATCGGTAACATCAGTGCAGTTTTTTCCAAAAATCGGTATCGGCATCGGCCACAAAAATATGGCATCGGTCGGGCTCTAGTTTCTGATGCCAAATTCTAGTTTTTCGACATGAGATTCTACAAAATACTTTCTGACGTTAGATTCTAGTTTGCGGCTCAAGATTCTAGTTTCTGACAGTAGATGCTATAGATTCTGACACTAGATTCTAGTTTTTGACAGTAGATCCTAGATTCTTACACTAGATTCTAGTTAATGAGACTAAATTCTAGTTCCTGATGCCACATTCTAATTTCTGACAATATATTCTAGTTTTCCTGGAAAAAAAAATACGTTCCTGTGTCAGTGATGCTCAACATATTTCATACCAAGGACCACCAGAATTATCTATATTTGGCTGCGGACCCCCATCTAAAAAAAAATGTTCTAGGGATCCCCCAGAAGCAAAGATGTGAGTTAAAAATGTTTGATTCTGAAATAATATATTCAAAGAGTTGTGCCACATTTTCATGATTTTTCAAAAATAGCAGACCTACAAGCTCATAGCGCGCCACTCGGTGGCGCGCTATGAGCTTGTAGATCTGCTATTTTTCAATAGGTAAAGCATAATGGTTTAGAACGCCAAAATGCGTTCAGTACACAAATGGGTTAACGGTCGCAGGAGAGTGTCATGCAAAGGTAACGGAAACGGCTGATCCACCGGCTTGACAGAAGCGCTGCGTGGCGTGTGAGCTGCAGAGCGGCAAACGGAACGAACCGGTTAATCTAGGATTTGACACGGTCGTAGTCCTCCTCCTGTAGCTCCAACCCAAACCCAAACCCAACCTCCCAAAAAATGCAAGGGGACACATTTTATGCACATGCTAATAAGAACGACGGATTTGTTTTTCTAATGCACATTACATCTAACTAAATCTCATATAAGCACTTTGCCCTTTTCGTACTCTTAACACATTTTGGTGTACTCTAGCTTTTGGAAAATAGCAGATCTACAAGCTCATAGCTCTATGAGCTTGTAGGTCTGCTATTTTTGAAAAAAAAAATCGTGAAAATGTGGCACAAACTTTTGATATATTATTTCGGAAGCAAACAGTTTTAAGTCATGTTTTCAGGTGGTGGTCCACAGCCAAATATATACAATTCTGGTCGTACTTTGCATAAAATGTGTTGAGCATTACAGAAACAGGAACTTTTTTTTTCCCAGAAAAACTAGAATCTATTACCAGATACTAGAATCTATTGCCAAAAAACTAGAATTAAGTGTTAAAGGACCACTTCACTTTTTAACGTATATTCATATAATAGGTCCTCACTAATGTTGATAAATTGATAAAATACCACTATTTTTTTCTACTCAGTCCGCAGATTTCTGCACCATTGATGGTGTCATTGAAAGAAGTTTCTAAACTGCCCACAGCCCTCCTGTGAGTAACAGACTAGTAGTAGAAAAAAAATAGTGGTATTTTACCATGTACATTATAGTGAGGACCTACTTTATGAAGATACATTGAAAAGTGGTGATGTGGTTCTTTAACACTCTCCGTGCCAGCCCTTTTTCATATTTTTGGAGGTAGCCAGTGCCAGTTTTTTTCATATTTCGGTCCATGTTTCCCCACGGACAAGTTAGTTGGCGACACACACTTCCGGTTCCGGTTTGGTCGGTCCTTTGTTATTGTCTATCAATGGTGGATGCGGTCGCTGCTAGCTGCTGTTAGCATGGGGATCGTATTGAACCGGCGCCGGTAAGTTACGTCACGTACAGTAGCGTTAACGTCAGCGGCATCAGTTGTTACTGTAAATCATAATGATAACAAAAGACGTAGATTCATTTCCACGGCACGAAAACTGTTAAGGACTAGAATCTAGCGTCAAGAACTAGAATGTAGCCTCAGAAACTATAATCTACAGCAGTCAGTATAAAATAGGTTGATAAAAGTGGGATCAAATCTAAAATGACGCAGATGCTTTCCCGGGTGTGCTGCATGCTATAAGGAGCCGGGCCAACCGTTTTCCCAATGCTCTTGCCAGGATGACATTTATGTCTTCACGATTCATCTGGCTGGAAAGCATGGCGTACATAAGAGTCTGGTGGTTTGCCAGTCCCTCTTATCGACGGCGACAGGGCTAGGGCGCTTTGTCGCACTCGGCTTGAAATGGGGAGGTTTCTATGGAAGTCACTGAAAGATACTCCATAGGGCCAAACCTCAAGCTTGGACTCGCCGTGATTAAACCTGTTACCGGTTTCATGTGTGAATCCTGTTGGTGTGTACGATCAGACATGTATGCGTGAGTGTACAAATCCCATACAAACCCCAAACTCGTGAAGCCCAAAATGCATTGATAAAAAAAAAAAAAAAACAGAACCCACCTCCATGTCTACCCATATGGACAATTTTATAAAATGTCGCATAGTCTTTAAAGTGGCACCTCTCATATAAGCCAGTTTGCAAAAAAAATAGATCAGATCTTATATCAGTTTTGAATGTCATGTCGATAAGAACCTTCCAGCCCGCAAATGTGTGTATGCTGAGCGCCGGTCGGAGTTTGGGCATTTAGGGGGGCATTGCCACCCCCCCCCCCATGCCTATATCCGCCCCTGCATGTGGGGGTTGACACTAATGTCTCCGAGGCACTTGCACATCGGGCAAGTGCAAGTCAGGTTCTACTTGCCCTCAGATCATGGTCACTTGCCCCCCAAAAATATATTGTAAATTTTGCATTTAAATATACTTCCTACTTGGGTGCTTTAAACCAGGGGTTTTCAACAGGTAGTCCCTGAGAGGGTTCCAGGTGGTCCCCAGTTAAGTTGGTTAACCAGATGTAACTCTTGAGAACGTAAAAATGAAACCAAATGGACCCTTGCGGGTCCATTTGGTCCATTTCATTTTGTTTCCCAAATACACTCTCAAGAGTTAAAAAATTCATCATCTTAATTAGCCCAAGTTAGAGATGTAGAGGATAAATGGTCATTTTGATGTGTTAATTTGCCTGTTTTGTTTCCCAAATCCAGCCTGGAATTGTGGATAGGTAAAAAGCAGGGAAAGACACAGAGGCAAGAGTACAATGACCACCTTCAAGACAAATATATCTTGTGTTGTGCTATAGTGCACTATGTTGCACACTTGTCCGATCGGGCAACCAGGTAGCATTCTTCACTTGCCCCACCATTTTTTTACTTGCCCCGGGCAAGTGGGCAAGTGTTAGTGTCAAGCCCTGCAATGTCCCTCTGCAGTTTGCCAGCCGAGATCAGTCAGAGCCCTGCGTGCTGCCGGATCGCTTTGGAAAGGGAATAAAAGTGAAGAGTGAAGTTGTGAGCGGGCAGTGTCCACATGCTGACGGGAGGATGACAGTGAGCCAAGAGGACAGCTTCCAGCCTGACTCCAGTCTCCAGGTGGCCTGACCCGGACAGGACCGGACAGCCCTGGGAATGGAGATGACGAGGAAGGGCTGGAGATGCCTCAGACCACTGCTTTTTGATCCCATGGAGCCCACTATTTATTAAAGGGGAACTCCACCCATTTTCAACATTTTAACCCATTGTGTCCTGTCTAGATTTCTAGTGTCTGAATAACATAATATTCAAAGATTTGCACCACGTTTTCACGATTTTTCCAAAAATAGGAGATACAAGCTCATAGCGCGCCACTCGGTGGCACGCTATGAGCTTGTAGATCTGCTATTTTTCAATAGTTAAAACATAATGCTTAGGACACCAAAACGCGTTCACTACACTAAGGGTTAATATGTCATTAATATACCTTAGAGATGTTGTGTGGACATGATAAAAAAAGTTCCCCCAATTCTATATTTCCTAAAAATGGAGGTCTGAAAAAAATCATTAACATGGTGAAATACATCTGATGACATCATCAAGATGTATTTCACCATGTTAATGATTTTTCTTTCAGACCCCTTTTTCCTGAGAGGGTGCAAATGGACCCGCTAGGGTCCATTTGGTTCACATGTATCCTCTCAGGAAATTTTTGAAAATGGGTGGAATTCTCTTTTAAGCATTTGAGCCATGGAACATCATTTAACAACATTTCTTTCACCTCACAGACCTGCAAACCTGCAAAAGATTTCTGCAAAAGATTTCTTTTGGTTTTGTCCCACAATTCCAGGATGGATTTTTTAGCAAACAAAGACAGATCAAAATGACCATTAATCTTCTACATTCTGTAATTGTGTAGACTTCTTAAGTGGTTCTAATTTAGATGATCAATATTATAACTCTCAAGAGTGTAAACATGAAACCCGCAAGGGTCCAAATTTTGGTTTCATTTGTACGCTCTCAAGAGTTACATCTGGCTAACCAGCTTTTCATCTGGTTAAGCAACTTAGCTGGGGACCACCTGGAAGCCTCTCAAGGACCTCTGGTGGTCCCCGGACCACTGGTGGAAAACCACTGCTCTACTGTACGAACGAACCAAGGTGCATATATTTGTGTGTGTGCGTGTGCGTGTGTGTGTGCACGTGTGTGTGTGTGTGTGTGTGTGTGTGTGTGTGTGTGTGTGTGTGTGTGTGTGTGTGTGTGTGTGTGTGTGTGTGCGCGCGTGCGTGCGCGTGTGCGTGTGTGTCAGACAGTACGACTAGGAAAAGAATCGCTCACGTCAGGATCGAGCCTCATTCCCGCTCTTTAGACAGCTGGTGGGTGCAAATGTAGCTCCACCCGCGAGCGAGCCAGAAAACAGGTATAAAAAACGCTTTTCGACGTGTGGGTGGTGCTCCATTTGAATCCACCAGCTGTCTAAAAGCAGGGAGGGAGACTCCTGCCTAGTCGCCTATAGCAGGGGTTTTCAACAGGTGGTCCGGGCACCACCAGTGGTCCCTGAGAGGGTTCCAGGTGGTCCCCAGCTAAGTTGTTTAACCAGATGTAACTCTTGAGAACGTAAAAATGAAACCAAATGGACCCTGGCGGGTCCATTTGGTTTCATTTTTACACTCTCAAGAGTTAAAATATTCATCATGTGAATCAGTCCCAATCTACACAACTAGAAGATTAATGGTCATGGACAGAAGCAAAGGAAATGTTTAGTTTGGGGGGGTCTGTGGGGCTAAAATGTCCTCAAATGGTGGTCCGTGGCTCAAATGCTGAATAAATGGTGGGCCCTGGAATGAAAAAGGTTGAAAACCCCTGGCCTATAGGTCTGCATGTTTACTGTCAGGGGTAATACTCGGGTAATGGAGTGGTTATTTCTATCCGCAGAGTACACCTGTCCGAGTACAGTACATATCGTCTGGCAGCCAACAGGCAGGCTGCTTTTGTTTAAAGTGGGAAATTTGGTATATAATATTAATAGGCCAATAGTTTTATTTTCTTAAAACATCGCCTGGATACTACACACATTCGTGAATTGAAGCCAACGTGCCCAAATATACCCAAATGCACCAAAAATGTGCTGACCTCTTCATTTGTGATGATTGCAATGGATGTTTCTTTGCGCAAAACCACTGCTTGTAATGGATTCAGATTCATAAAAAAAAAACTATTTATGTGATATGTTATGACATATCACATGAATGTCAAATTTTGACTATTTTTTTGCCAGTCAGCAAGTGGATTCATAAATAAAATATTTTTGGCCAATGAAAAAACAGACACAGTATTCATATAAGCCAGGGGTTTTCAACCTTTTTCATCCAAGGGCCCACCATTTATTCAGCATTTGAGCCACGGACCACCAATTGAGGATATTTTTTAGACCCACAGACCCCAAAACTAAAGATTTCTTTTGCTTCTGTCCATGACCATTAATCTTCTAGTTGTGTAGATTTGGACTAATTCGATTTTGGCTATTTTAACTCTTGAGAGTGTAATTTTTACATTCTCAAGAGTTACATTTGGTTAAACAACTTAGCTGGGGACCACCTGGAACTCTCTCAAGGACCACTGGTGGTACCCAGACCACCTGTTGAAAATTCCCACTCCACAACCCCGGCTGCCGGGGGGCTGTTAATGTTCTATGTGTCTATATGTATAGTACGTTCCTGTTATTTGGCTGGACGATTGAATGGCCAACCTGTTTCTCTAAAAAGGAAATAACGTTTGTGATTCAATACGATAGCATAATAACAATACCAGTCCAGACCCGCGGATACGCACAAACCAATTAAGGATGTAAGCAATTTTACATTTCACAAACTTTTTTCAAAAGTAATTTTCAAAGACAAAAGTGCTTTGCAAGTTTGCACACATTGAAAGCAAATACATTTATGCAAGAGCCGAACTGCTCAAGGGATAGATTAAAGCAAGGTATATGGGGGGGGGGACGTCTTCAGAATATGAGACGCCGAGAGGAAAACATACAAATCTAGGCTCAATAAATAAAAGTTTAAATAATAAAAGTTGAAAAAGTTGCAAAATTAGACCAGTAGAGACATCAAGAGGATACATTTAAAAGCAGCTTTGTAGAAATGCGCTTCAAAGTGAAACGCCTCTCTCTTATCATCTGTATCATCTCAGATTTCCGGAGGGCAGATACTGAGACACTTGAGATAATAGTAAATGATCAGAATACTGAATTCTACATACTGTATGAATTCTACTAACCTCCAAGTCATTGAGAGGGCAGTGTAAGACTATCCTGGCTAAAGCCAGACCAAATCAGCTGTAGGCAGATTGACCTGGAAGAGCTCGATTTTACACCCATTTCCTACTCCAGAAAATTGGGGTGGACACAATCAGGACACAATATGCAAATGTATTTGAATACTGTGCCCTGATTGGTCACCCCAAATCTTTGGAGTGGGAAATGGACAGACAATTGGACTTGAGTCCTACGACTCGGCTCAAGTCGAGTCCAAGTCGCATTTTTGCGGTGACTTGACTCGCTTTGGACTTGAAGGTAAAATACTTGAGACTCGGACTTGACTTGAGACAACCTGACTCGGCGACTCGTCCGAGTCATCGTCCGAGTCACCATTGCCGGGAGGCAACGGTGTGCAAATGAAACCAAATGTACCAGTCAGGGAGCTAACACGATCACCTATTTGCGGGGGTCCGGACTCACTCCGGATTCATTCCTTCCCTTTCCACCGGTACGTTCTTCTCGCTAAATAGTTTTATTTAGTCCAGTTATTATTTCGCCAGCTCTGCTCTCCGAAGGACTCCATCCCACCAAAACAAATGCACGTGTAGTCATAGACTCCAAAATGATTGAAAAAAATGATTGAAAAACTCAAGGTGATATTCACTAGATATTCATCTAGTGCTTTTATAGTGAGCTGGGTTGAAAAACACTGCTCTAGCTCCTTGTAGTGCGTTTTGGGAAGTGCCACTAGTGCATTTTGGATTTTGGCAGTTGGCAACACTGCGTGTAGTACACGAGTAGGTAGCTAACTTAGTGCCTGATGAAAAATGAACACTATGTTAAATTAATGATCCGTGTGCGTGCAGGTATGCCTGCTCTACAAAATGCTACACAAGCACAATTGTACTGTAACTCTCATCTCTATTAATACATTTTTTCTTTCATTCATATAATTCAAGCTACACACTGCAACAAAACTGATAATTGATAAAACTGATATTTTTTTTACATTTGACCGTAGGAAGTTGTAACCTGTGACTTGACTTGAAAAACAGTGACTCGACTAGAAAACATTGTGACTCGACGCGACTCGAAACAACCATGCGACTTGACTCGACTTGACTCGCCCAACTGTGTGGACTCGACTCGACTTGACTCGCCCACAACCTAAAAAAAACTTGACTTGCTTGAGACTTGGGACCAAATGACTTGCGCTTGCTTGAGACTCGGCTCGGAGGGACTTGTGCAATTGTCTGGAAATGGATGTACATAATCATTAAGACGTTACTATCATTACTATGTTAGCCAGGCAGAAATATCTGTCCGAGTGAGATTACTATGTAAGCCAGGCTGAAATATCCGTCTATCTGCGAGATTACTATGTAAGCCAGGCTGAAATATCCGTCTATCTGTCTGTCTCGCTTCCCCTTGCAAGTAAGATGTGCCGCATCTTACTGGTGTAAGCTTCTGCTTCATATGACAAACGATTATGCTGTCCAGGGACCCTTAGGATTCCTTGAAGTGATTGCTAATGGACCCTTACAGGTCTGTCAATCTTACTTAAATCTACTTAAATTAAACCAAATTACTCAATTCATGCTTTGTGTTCCACTCTCAGAGTTACAAGTCCTTGAAATAACAATGTTTGAGAACCACGGCCATAAGCAGAAGATCACAAATATTATGATAGATTCTTTTGTCTTGTCACAATAAAACTGAGCAGTGCTTACAGGGGACGTTGCCCCTGTTCCAGAAGTGGATTCATTTTTCTCATAGACTTTTCAAATGATTCATATAAAGACAGCAGACAATTACAAAGCCAACTGAGGTCGTGACAAATCATGATAACACACACAATGTTTTGGGATAATAATTGCTAAGAGGAAAAACAAAACAAAATGGGTTGTATCCTGCGTTTTTTTACTTCTTGCTAATGAGATATTGCATGATAGTATTGTGGTGGTTGTCATGATTTGTCATGACCCGAGTTGGCTTTGTCTGCGGGGTAATCATCAATATCTAATTATCAAGAAGTAAAAAACAGCAGGATACAACACAGTTTCGTTTTTGATTGTGTGTGCTATCATGATTTGTCTGCGGCGTAATCATCTTTATGTGAATCACTTACGGAAAGTCTATGAGGAAAATGAATGGGGAATCCAATTCTGGAACAGGGGCGACGTCACGAGGGGGCGGGACTGCTCAGCTCTATATTGAGGAGGTGCAGAAAGCCAGAAAGCACTGAACATAAAAAAAAAATGTTTTGATGATGTCCGACATCAACATATCTGGACAGACATTCAGCTCAGGTCTACCGTTATGCCCACAGGAATAAGGAGAGTAGACCGCTTCATGACACTGTGAGGTTAAACAGATCGTCCACAATTTATTCGACAATTTACAGACTCGGATCCGCCTGCGGATGGCGAAGAATTCAAGGACGCGCGATGTCCGGCCAGGTGGCGGTATCGGCGGCTCCGGAGGTTCTCCTACAGAGTGTTGGCTGCGCCGGAGTCATCACCCTGAACCGGCCCAGAGCCCTGAACGCCCTGAACCTGGACATGATCAGACTCATCTACGCCCAGCTAAAGAGATGGGAGTCGGCCGGGGAGACGGACTTAGTGGTCATTAAAGGAGCGGCGGGAGGCAGGGCGTTCTGCGCCGGAGGAGACGTCAGAGCCACGTCCGAAGCGTGGAAGAGCGGCGATCCCGCAGTGGCTCGGAACTTCTTCCGCGAACTGTGCATCCTCAACAACGCCATCGGTAATTATACAAAGCCTTATGTCGCCCTCGTCGACGGAATAACCATGGGAGCGGGTGTGGGTCTGTCCGGACAGATGTCCGTGCGTGGGCAGTTTCGCATCGCAACAGAGAGGACCGTCTACGCCAGTCCGGAAGCCGCCATCGGGCTGTTCCCCGCTGCGGGGGGAGGATACTTCCTGCCCAGGCTACAGGGTAAGCTGGGACTCTTCTTGGCCATGACGGGCTTCCGGCTGAACGGGCGGGACGTGCAGAGGGTCGGGGTGGCCAGTCACTTCGTGGAGTCGCGCAAGATACCCGACCTGGAGAAAGATCTGGTGCAAATGAGATCTCCTACATCTGAAGACGTCTATAATCTACTGGACGGGTACCAGTGCCAGAGCGGTCTGGACTATGACAAGCCTTTTGCCCTGGCACAGCGTGCACACGACATAGACACACTGTTCTCCGCCGGAAGCGTTGAGGAAATCTTCCACAACCTGAGCGCGCACGGCACGACGTTCGCCGCCAGGCAGATCGCGACCCTGTCCAAGATGTCCCCCACGTCTCTGAAGATCATCTTCAAGCAGCTGCACGCCGGCGCGTCCCTCAGCCTTCGGGAGGTCCTGGAGATGGAGTTCAGGCTCAGTCAGGCCTGCATGAGGGGCAGCGACTTCCACGAAGGGGTCAGGGCCGCGCTGATCGACAAGGACCGCAGTCCTCGGTGGAGGCCGTCTTCTCTGCGGGACGTGACAGATGTCAGCGTGGAGAGGTGTTTCTCTTCTCTGGGAGACGAAGACCTTCGCCTCTGAACACCAAACATCACCGCACAACACCCACAGTACACTTACTGTATGAGTATTATCTCCAGAAGGAGATTCGGCAAAACAATTATTAATTATATTTATATTATATTACCGGTATTATTAGAAATATTAACTGTTTAGATCGCTCGCTCTGCTCACGCAAGAGTGGGTCATGGCCTACTTGTGTGAAGTACACAAGTCGGCACTCTACTGTGTGCAGCTTTAGTTGACATTGATGTTTTTTCTATTTTGGCCTGTTGTGTATTTGAGTTTATTACATGGCTTGAATGAATGCTCCAATCAGAAGCCAGCGCTCTGGTCACGCAAGCGGTCACACATGTTACAGCAACTCCTGAAGGGCAGCCCCACCCGCAGGGTGACGCAACAGCATGGTGGTGATCCGTCTGTCCGTTCACACGTCCGTCTGCGCACCGGACAAGCGCGTGGTGACTATGTTTCACCGCCTGCAGTGGTGAAACATAGTCACCACCAGTGACTGTTACATCACCCACAGGGTGACGTAACAGTCTTCACCCTGACCCAAGACGGTGGAGACATGTGCCCCGAAAGGTCTAGTTATTGTGATGTGTTTTCTCTAAGCTTTTTTCATCTTCCTCTGTAACCTTTTTCACATTTCTCTGTAACCTTTTTACACCTAGTGATGATAATATATAATCATTCGATTGGCCGACCAAGGAACATCAAAATGATTTGATTGGCTGAGCAAGAAAGGTGATGTATGATGGTGTAAAACTTTCTTTTACCATGTCATCACGTCAGACTCATCATTACAACATCATCGGGGCAACCCCACATTCCCCCCACATTCTAGTTAGTTGTTTATTAATGTATTAAACCATGTAATAAGCGATAACACCAAACTCACCGGTTCGTCGGGTGTTATCCCTTACTTAACATCCCCTGACGTAGGATATGGGCACTGATGACTAACACTTCAAAAGCGACATTTGAAGGCTGATTACATCACAGCACCGCGTCGAGACCTTTCCCGCTAAGCTCCTTTTAAAGCACCCTTCAAGTGCAGTCTGCTCGATCTACCCCAATTTGAAGGCTGCCTGTAATGCACACTTCAGACTACTTTAGAACACTTCCCAGAACACTTTTCACCCATGAAACTAATGATGGAGGCAAAAAAAACACTCACAGCTGTAAATGTGACGTTTTTATTTGCTGTGATATACATTGGGAAATAACTACAGAAGGTAGTATGGAGTTGAGAGCAAGTATGTACAAAACTGTCCCCAATTCCGTTGAAGTTGGGACGTGGTGTAAAATGTAAATAAAAACAGAATGCATTGATTTGCAAATCGTTTTCAACCTCTATTCAGTTGAATACACCACAAAGAGACTATATTTAATGTTCAAACTGATAAAATGTATTGTTTTTTGAAATTATACAATCTTTTGTAAATTGATCCCTGCAACATGCACCAAAAAAGTTGGGACGGGGGCAACAAAAGACTGGGAAAGATGATGAATGCACAAATAACGCCTGTTTGAAACATTCCACAGCTAAACAGGTTAATCTTAAACAATTTAATATCGTGGTTGGGTATAACAGGACCATCCCAGTCGTTCACAATCAAAGATGGGGCGAGGTTCACCACTTTGTGAACAATTCTGTGAGAAAATCATCCAACGGTTTAAAGACAATGTTTCTCAACATTCAATTGCAAGGAATTTGGTGATTTCATCATCTACAGTCCATAATATAATCAAAACATTCAAAGAATCTGAAGAACTTGCTATACTAAAGCGACAAGGCCGAAAACCAACACCGAACACTTGTGACCTTTGATCCCTCAGGTGGCTCTGCATTAAAAACTGACATCATTGTGTAAAGGATGTTACTGTGAGGACTCAGGAACACTCAGAAAACCATTGTCAGTTTACATAAGTTGTCGCTACACCTGCGATTGCAAGTTAAAACTCTACCATGCAAAGCAAAGCCATACATCAGAAAGGTTGGTTTGAAAAGACAACCAGAAAAACAACCTTCTCTGGGTACAATATCATTTGAAATGGTTAGACACAAAGTGGAAAAGTGTGTTGTGGTCTGATGAGTCCACATTTCTAATGATAGTGGACCCAGAGAAGGCATTTCTGGTTGTTTTTCAAACCAACCTTTCTGATGTATGGCTTTGCTTTGCATGGTAGAGTTTTAACTTGCACTCGCAGGCGTAGCGACAAATTATGTAAACTGACAATGGTTTTCTGAGTGTTCCTGAGTCCTCACAGTAATATCCTTTACACAATGACGTCAGTTTTTAATGCAGAGCCACCTGAGGGATCAAAGGTCACAAGTATTCTGTGTTGTTTTTCAGCCTTGTCGCTTTAGTATAGCAAGTTCTTCAGATTCTTTGAACGTTTTGATAATATTATGGACTGTAGATGATGAAATCACCAAATTCCTTGCAATTGAATGTTCAGAAACATTGTTTTTAAACCATTGGATGATTTTCTCACAGAATTGTTCACAAAGTGGTGAACCTCGCCCCATCTTTGATTGTGAACGACTGGGATGGTCCTGTTATACCCAATCACGATATTAAACTGTTTAAGATTAACCTGTTTACCTGTGGAATGTTCCAAACAGGCATTATTTGTGCATTCATGACCTTTCCCAGTCTTTTGTTGCCCCCGTCCCAACTTTTTTGGTACGTGTTGCAGGGATCAATTTACAAAAGATTGTATAATTTCAAAAAACAATAAAGTTTATCAGTTTGAACATTAAATATATTGTCTTTGTGGTGTATTCAACTGAATAGAGGTTGAAAACGATTTGCAAATCAATGCATTCTGTTTTTATTTACATTTTACACCACGTCCCAACTTCAACGGAATTGGGGTTGTACAAAACTGTTACTTATTCAGGAGGCACGGATAAGTAATAGTACTTATTTAGGAGGTACGTTAAGTGTGGGACGCTTTTATCATTATACATCATCATATTCAGCCATTTACAAGATGACTGAATTTAAGTCACTGGTTAGCCAATCTGACATTTGTGCAGAGGTATGTTTGTGCGTTTGTTTTGTGCTTTTAGTTTAACTTTGTGCAACTTTGTGTAACTTTAATCTTATTTAAAAAATATTTTTAATCACCTTTTTTATTTTTTTACTTTCTAATTTACTTACTTAATTTACTTTAGCTTGTATTGTCTATTTTCAGAGTATATAGTATATAGCCCTGGGGTGACCAACAGCCAATAGGGGGTTTTAATCAGGCTTTCTGGCTTGATGAAGCAGAAAAACTCCCTGACAAGTCTCATTGTTTTATCGTGGAGTTTATGATCCTTTGGGTCATTGGATTAGAGAATAAATAAAAGATAGAAATAGAGCCTTTTGTGTCCTCAAATACAGCAGCACCTGGCAAAACATTAACCCATTAACACATGGTTATAGAATTGTCTTCTAAATCAGAGGTTTTCAACCTTTTTGATACCAAGGCCCACTATTTATTTAGAATTTGAGCCGCGGATCACCATTTGATGACATGTTAGCCCCACAGACCCAACACCAAAACTAAAGATTTCTTTTGCTTTTGTCGACAATTCTAGGCTGATTTCGGAGAAAACAAAACAGTCCAAGATACAGATCAAAATGATCATTAATCTTCTACATTCTCTAGTTGTGTAGACTTGGGCTAATTCACATGGTGAATATTTTAACTCTTGAGAGTGTAAAACGTAAAAATGAAAAGAGTGTAAAATAAAATGTAAAAATGAAAAGCGTAAAAAAAATAAACCAAATGGACCCTTGTGGTTCCATTTGTTTCATGTTTATGCTCTCAAAGAGTTACGCCTGGTTAACCAACTTTCCATCATTTAAACTGGGGACCACCTGGATCCTTCTCAAGGACCACTGGTGGTCCTCGGACCACTGGTTGAAAACCACTGTTCTAAATCCATAAATGATTTCATTTCACAGACTCCTAGAATGATATGTATATGCAGTAATTTGGCTGCCAACTTCCATCTCAATATTTGGTTCCTTTAAGCTAACGGCTGTGTTTTTAAGACCCGCATGGGGCCCATGTTTGGAAAGCTGGTGCATTTTGTGAGTCTTCCCAATATCTTCCGCCATGAAATAATAATTAGTCTAACAAATATTGGTACAGCTCTTTTAGGCTTTCGTTAGCTAAATAAATGTGATTACAGTGTGTACAGCAGGGATGTTTAACTCAAATACACAGTAAAACAACAAAAAAAGCGATTTTCCTCAAAAATTGTCCATTAATAGCAAGATAAATTGCTAAACTGCAGGCATTAAAAACTGAAACCGATCATTTTCCTGTTTCCTGTTTCCTGATGTGTGCAATATAACCAGAGGGTCGTTTCTAATAGTAATTAAATATCATCATGTGCAGGGCCAAAAATAACTCCTTCACATTGGCACCCGGGCTTTGAGTTTGACATATGATGCACAGTAGTCTGACTATTGTGTCCAAGTCAATTTCAACCACAATAGGTGAAAAGTATTGCGTTTGAATATGCATCTTGCTTAATTGACGACTTCAATGGCTAAGTTGCATTTGTTGACAACAACAAAGTTCTTCCTGGTCAATATACTTGGAAAGCAAACACTGTACTTCAGCGAAGTTCCGCCTATAGATGTTTTCGTATCCTCTCCGTTTTTTTACTCAGGCGGCTTGTTATTTCTCTGCACTGTTTTTTTTTCTTTGGGGGGAGGGGTGTTTGGTCTTCCCTATGTGTTTCTCCTCGCTTGCATCGTCAGCTGTTAACCGTCGTCATTCTTTTCCCCTTCATGTGCATTTTTTTATGAAACGTGTTCCCTTCCGTTTCCCCGTTTTTTACCCGTAGCGTCTCTCGGTTATTTCCTGACAGTTTTTTGTGGCGTTTTGTCTCTTGGTTTCCTTCCAGTTTTCGCCACGCGGTCTATACCCCTGCTCGTTTTGCCACAGCTGTCTGGCATTTACAATCAGGCCTGCTGTTTCCTCGCCTCCAGTGCCAGATTGTCTGAACCCAAGCCTAGCATCTTCCACAGTTGTTTTTACCCATTTTGTTACCAGCTAGTGAGCTTTCTCCACCAGTTTCCACCAGTTTCCACCATTTCCGCACAATTGTTTTTTGTACTTTTGGATTGACCTTGCCTTCTCTGTGTTTTGTGCCTCCAGCCTAGAAACTGTCTTTGTACTTTCCGCCCGTCGCATTGACTTCAACCTAGCCTTTCTCTCTTGCTTGTCCTCCTTCCGTCTTTGTATACTTTTTTCTGTGTCAGATTCACTATATATTCCATTTTGTACCGCTGCCTTCTTAGGCTGGATTTTTGCTAACAAAACAGGCAAACATTCAGTAGCTTAAATCAAAATGATCATTAATCTTCTATATTCTCTAGTTGTGTAGACCTGGGCTAATTCAGATGATGAATATTTTAACTCTTGACAGTGTGAACATGAAACCAAATGGACCTGCATGGGGTCCATTTGGTTTCATTGGGGACCACATGGAACCCTCTGTATCTGGAACCCTCTGTACACCTGCTCTGTACCTTACCTCGACAATTATTTCCAAGCAAAGTCTGTTGACCTTCAGCCTGTCTAGCGTGTCTGCATTTGGTTTCACACGCCGTCCTCAAATTGACACCTCATTATGGTTTTTCTTTGCACGTTACCTTGCTAGTTCCGCCACAATGGAAGAAAGGAATTAAACTCGATTCGCACCGAACGCACGCACACGGGTGCGGAGGTGCGTGCATGTGTGTGGCTACACACAAACACACACACACACACACACACACACACGGCAACACTGAACAAACAGGTCATTGATTTCCAAGTCATTGTCCAAACACACAGAATGTACAACCCCCCCCCGACACACACACGCACACACACACACACTTTCTGCAGTGTGTATGCACAGACTGACAAGGCAGAGGTTATTGAAAAGCAGTAATTGGCTGGGTATTATAGGAATCCTTTAAGCTCACGCCTCCGATAACGTGCTAATTGGTCGGCATTGTGATTATATATTAAAAGGTGGAGAGCTACAAGTTCCATAGTGGGTAGAGGGGCTTGTGGCTGTCTCATTGCAGCAGAGGTTCTCAGACGTTGTTGTGTCGCCGATACCCACACTGATATGAATTTGGACCCCCTGGACACGTACTGCAGGCCGATGCCACATTGGGCACAATTAGGGGTTGTGTCTTGCTCAAGGACACTTCGATACTAGCCTTGATAACCCAGGCTTTCACTTTCATCCACACTGCGCGACAAAAAGTCAAAGGCCGGACTAAATAATTGGCCACAGTGAACTCCAAGAGGAGGGGGCTGGGGTTGGCTGACAGAAAGGGGATATCCAATCAGGGCAATCCGCCTATCTGAGTCGGTTCCCGCCTCCCTAGGCCAAAGCGCTTTCAGGTTAGCTCAGGCTACTTTTATAGCCCGCGGGTTCGAAACAGCAACTGCCGCCATAAGAGACTGTTTACGTGATGAAATTAAATCACACCAGTGTGTAGAGAACGGCACTTATCATAAAAAATGTTTTGATGCAAATGACTACATTGTTCCACATTTTTCTAAATAGTGGATCAACTGTACAATCTCATAACTTGCTGTTACGCCAAGCACTGTGAGCTTGGTGATCCATCGTTTGGTCTTAATTCAGTAGCCCAGTCATAAAATAGGGTTAAAGCGATTAAACAGATTGTGATGATACTGTACGTCCATAGACGGGGCTTGACACTAACACTTGCCCGCTTGCCCGGGGCAAGTAAAAAAAAATGGTCGGGCAAGTGAAGGGGGTTGGGCAATTTACAGTAGTGCGCTATAACACAACACAAGATATATTTGTCTTAAAGGTGGTCATTGCACTCTGCCTCTGGGTCTTTTCCTGCTTTCTAGCTATCTATCCTATCTCTCTCCCAGGTCCATTTGGTTCCAAACTATAATTTTGCTGGCATCACAGTCCCCTGAGCCTGTTACCACTATGGGAACCACTGTGGGAACCACTGATTTACACTGATTTGCAAGTTGACTATTTATTTTGTAGCTGATTGTGACTTAAACAAAACATACCTGTAGTCTTCGACTGCAAAAGGAAATGTTTAAAGCACCCAAGTGGAAAGTAAATTTAAATGCAAAATGTACGATATACTTTGGGGGCAAGTGACCATGACCTGAGGGCAAGTTGAACCTGACTTGCCTCGGAGACCTTAGTGTCAGACCCTGCGTAGACATAATCGTCAAAAGCCTCTCTCGATTGATCGATCATGCCAATCGATGATGCCCATTCTGAGCAGCAACTGGGAACAACACGCCCCCTTGCTTCCCTCAACAACCACAACATTAACATTACAGATGTGTTGTTGACCTATAGCACTGCCATTGGGGACTTGGATGCAATATGATGTTTAGACGAGACAGGCAGTACACAAAATGTGCTTCACATGGCCAGATAACCATCATCATGTTAAATGCTTCACATCTACCCTTTATACGAAGTGATTAACCTTGACGATGTGGTGGCCGTGATCCGATCTGTGCAAAGAAAAAAAAAAATAAATAAACAACATTTTGTTCCGGATAAATTTGCATTCGTCATACTCAGCTTAAATTGTTGCAGGATGCACGCCGTGGTTAAATATTAAAAGGGGCAACAGTGGTGGATCTGACAACCAGAAAGCCTGGTATAATTTAATATTCACTGCAGGGCGGAAAACAGTGCCAAACAGAGGGGCTGGAAAAATCCATGTTTTTTTTTCTTTGCCAGCATGCCAATGCAATCAATGCTGTAGTCGGGGAAACGAGCATTTTCAAATATTTAGCTGCTGGCTAGCCGAGCCGTTTCCAACTGTTTCGTCTGGCGGCGCCCGAACAATACCCCGCGACCTGCTGACAGATTGACCAACATCAGGTGAAAAAAAAGCAGGCCAGGCACCAGGGGCGGATGTAACATTTCCCAATTGGGGGGGGGGGGGGGGGGCAGAAGAAAATGGTAAGGGGCGGCTTCATCGCGCGAAGCGACACGGGCGATGAAGCTGGCCCCTTACCATTTTCAGTAGTGTTTCAAATACTTTTAAATATGAGCACTGAAATATCTTGGGTTGTTTTGCATGCCATCATGTTTGGTGGGGCAGACTGGGCATTTAGGGGGGCGTTGCCCCCCCCCATGCCTATGCCTAGATCCGGCCCTGCCAGGCACACAGCCCTGCCGGGACGCCGGTCAACCAAGCGTATCGCTTTAGTCCTTTCTGCACTGTAACGCTTTTTTTTTTGCATTATGTTATGTAATTTCAGAACCAAACATTTTTAACTCAAATCTTTGCTTCTGGGGGATCCCTAGAACATGTTTATAGATGGGGCTCCACAGCCAAATAGATAATGCTGGTGGTCCTTGGCATGAAATATGTTGAGCATCACTGACACATGAATAGAGATGTTTCAGAAACTCGAATTTTGGGTCAGAAACTATAATGCAGCGTCGGAATCTAGAATCTAGCATCGGAATTTAGAATCTAGGAATTTAGAATCTAGCATCGGAAACTAGAATGTAGTGTTAGAAACTAGAATGTAGCATCGGAAACTAGAATCTAGTGTCAGAAACTACAATCTAGTGTCAGAAACTAGAATCTAGTGTCAGAAACTAGAATCTAGTGTCAGAAACTAGAATCTAGCACCAGAAACTAGAATCTAGTGTCAGAAACTACAATCTAGCACCAGAAACTGGAATCTAGTGTCAGAAACTAGAATCTATGGTCAGAAACTAGAATCTAGCACCGGACACTAGAATCTAGTGTCAGAAACTAGAATCTAGCGCCACAAACTAGAATCTAGCATCAGAGACTATAACCTAGTGTTGGAAACTACAATCTAGCACCGGACCCTAGAATCTAGTGTCAGAAACTAGAATCTAGCACCTAGCAAAAACTAGAATGTAGCGCGTGTCTGAAACTAGAATCTAGTTTCAGAAATTAGAATCTCATGTCAGAAACTAGAATCTAGTTTCATAAATTAGAATCTCATGTCAGAAACTAGAATCTAGTTTTAGGACAACCTGGGTTAAGCAGTTAACAGTGAAAAGACCCCGGGTGGGTGTTTTTTTTTTTCCACCCAGCCACAGGGTGAAGTAAGGACATGCATGCCGAGTGGCACAATTACCGCCGGGGGGGAAACCGAGCGTTTTGCAGCTGCTATCCGTGGCAATTACATGCAAATAAAAAAACAGAAAAAAAATCTCATCGATTTGCCAAACCGAGCAAATTACTTTCGGCAATTAGAAGCGGGAGCACGAGGGTGTCGTGGCCTCGCGCGACGACCGTCCTGAGAGGAGATGGAAATGTTACTTTTACGTGGAGCTATAATGAAGGTAATGGGCTCGCTGCTGTACGGCATTATTGACCTCCCACTTGTATTTACTGTATGTTCATAACCTGGTCCCGAGATATATCTGAAAGAGAGGCTATACGAAACTCATGGCTTGAGTATGCGAATACATGTTTTAAGCATCTCTCCAGAGAGAGAGAGAGAGAGAGAGAGAGAGACAGACAGACAGACAGACAGACAGACAGACAGACAGACAGACAGACAGACAGACAGACAGACAGACAGACAGACAGACAGACAGACAGAGAGCAGGGATACAGTAGGAAAAGGTTCATAGGTCAGAATATCCTGCAGAATTGAACCCATTGCATTATATCTTCAGCCACACACGCACTGCAGCCAAATAGTAATGTTTGAGCGTTATTCCAAACCAAAGGCAAAGATTGCCCTTTAATCTGCGCGCACACACACACACACACACACACACACACACACACACACACACACACACACACACACACACACACACACACACACACACACACACACACACACACACACACACACACACACCGATAATGATAGGGGCTTCATCCACAGGGTCTCTCAAGCTGCAAATTGATCACATTCTCAGCGGCTGAATCAGGCTCGACAATCGTTTTTCACATCCTACGTTTAAAGCGGCATTCAAATTGTATTATTTACCGTCTTGCTGTTTTCAGGGGACCCTAACCCTAACCCTAAGGCATTCATAGACAGCATCAGAAAGAAGCAGGGATGCACAGTATTCATCGGATGGTCGATATTTCGAAGCAATTTTTTAGGTTGCGTGACCTAATGCAGTTGCTATTAAGTTTCAATGAGGCCACTTCCTGGAAAAAAGGGGACACAATTGCACACTGACGTATTTCTATCTCCAAATATGCCACCGGGACGACAAGTGGTGGGCTACGGCCTGATTGCCGGAAAGAGTGCACAGTGGGTGGGCGCCTGTGTGTGTGTGTGCGTGTGTGTGTGTGTGTGTGTGTAAATGAGTGAGAACATGTGTGGAAAGATCCTTCTATTATATGCCCCAGCAGGCCACCTATTTGCGTCACTGTCAGGCCCATGGTGTCCACAGATAAGCTGTCGCCTAGTATTCTACAGAAGTGGGTTTTTCAAACTTTTTGACTCCAGGGCCCACTTTTTAATTCAGCATTTGAGCCACGGACCACCATTTGACCACATTTTGACAACCCCAAACTAAAGATTTTTGTTGCCTTTGTCCACTATTCCAGCTTTCAAGCTGGACTTTCGCAAAACAAAACACGCAAACGTACAGTAGATCAAAATGACCATTAATCTTCTACATTCTCTAATTGTGACTTCTTAATTAAGTGGTGCTAATTTAGATGAACATTTTAACTCTTAAGAGCGTAAAAATGAAAAGGGTCCATTTGATATTATGTTCTACAGTATTCTGCAGTCTCTACATTATACCATCAGTTTGTCCCATTAAACATCCTCACGTGTTTACAGATGAGTTCAGTGCAGCGGTCAAGCAAACAATACTGAATGTCTGGATTTGTGAAGTGATCTCAATCTGTGATCATGCAGAAAGTGTGGTGGCCATATAGGAGTTCCTCCCTGTGAGCCCCCAAGGTAAAAAAAAATAGTTTCAGTTTAGGCTTTGGGAGAAAAGCCTTTCATCAAATCAGGATGAGAGGAGGCCTTCCTCCTCTTGACATGCACACATCAAAAGGCTATAGTACGATCGACCTGTCAATGATGCTAATGTGATTTGTAGTTACCACACATCAGGATAGAAGATGATACAGATGAACTGACTCGAGATTTACTGTACAAGACAAGGTTTTCAGGCCCTTTGACCAACATGCCGAGCCGCAGAAGCACGCGGACTGGAAACGAATTGGGACGCGATTCAAAGTCAGCACAGCACAGCCTTCTGCTTTGGGACACTTTGGGGTACAAACGACCGATCATGGCCTTAAGTTGTTCCCACTAAAGGGCCTACGAGAGACCGAGACATGAGAGGAAAACAAAATCGAGAGAGAGAGAGAGAGAGAGAGAGAGAGAGAGAGAGAGAGAGAGAGAGAGAGAGAGAGAGAGAGAGAGAGAGAGAGAGAGAGAGAGAGAGAGAGAGATGGGGGACAGTTTAGACTACAGCCTGCACAACACGGAATGGTCATCAGGAAACAGTCAGACAAACAGAAACATAGACAGACAATGAGTGTGTGAGAATCCAAAACACCTTGAACACACACACATTGCTGGCATTGTGCATTTTGCCAACATTTTACACATCTTTCCGATTACCTGTTGGAAGCAAGCCTGCACCAGGTTCTCTGGGAACGGGTTCCTTACCTTGGGGTTGCCAGGATCAGGATGACTCCCAGGACAGAAGCAATGACAGTGGTGGACATGTAGTACACCATAGCCCTGGTGCCTATAGGCAACCACTGGATTTGGCATCCAGGCCAGCCAGACAGACCTGTAGCCAAAACAAGAGGGATTTGTGTTTGAGAGTTGCAACATGCAATAATAATTAACCATATTTCATTAGAAATGCGCCCAATTAAGTTCAAAATAATGCTCATTGAAAAGTTGAATGGACCTACGTAAAGTCTTGTGTTTTTATGTTCATGTCCTCCCCAGCTGTGTCTCAATCAGACAGACAGCGAATGAACTCCTGATAAACACTGACCCGCCGCTACTGTAGCACCAGCAGCTTGTTCTACTCACTGCCCTGAATGGTGGGTTTTGATAGAGCAGCGTTTCCCACTGGATCGGCGTGTCTCCCCCACCCATTATGCAACCATCTGCAGGCCACAGCTATGAGCATGCTCCGACTGCATACCGAGTGGACACCGGCATCTTCCACATGCTATGCACTACCCCACCACACGCACTGCATCCTAAAAGGCATTAAATACTCACAATTGGCGGCCCGTCGTTTTTATTAAGTCTTACTTTAATTTTATTTTTTTACTTTAATTTTCATTTTTTTACTTTAATTTTCATGCACCATATTCCATATGGTGCATGAAAATGTGGCGTGCACTGCCCAGTGTTGCCAACTTGGTGGATTTGTCACTATATAGCTTCTTTACAGAACCCACTAAAGACTAAATTAGTGGAAAGCTTTTAGTGATTCATCTACTTCTTCCTGGTAATTTGAGGTCAAATCGACAAAACCCTATTTTTTCTTCATTGTTCCTCTCTCTCTGTCTCCATTGGTGTCACATTCCAAGCCATCCAGTGTCAGAGTTGCAACACTGAGGGGTCAGAAACTGTGCACTCAGGCTGAATAGGGACAAACTGGAGTTGGAAATACATTGTTTTCAACTAGAGTGACGCAAATAGGAGCTGTTTTAGAGCATGTCTGCAACCGTTTTAAAGTATTGTACGCAAACAGCAAAAATTTAGTTTACACATTTAGTCTCTCGGACTAATTAAGGAGAAATAGGCAAAACATTGGTCAAAGTAGCAATTCCTCTACAACGTACATTTTCTAAATGTGTAGATTCTTGAAAATTAGGTAATTCAGATGTTTAAATATAATTTAACTCTTGAGAGCGTAAAATGAAACCAAATTAACCCGTACGGGTCCATTTAGTTTCATTTTACAATCTCAAGAGTTACAGATTTACAAGGGTCCATTTGGTTACCAATGGTCATAGGAGGAAAAATAGAGAAAAAGAGTGTTTTATCTCTGGTGCCTGTAAACCACCAGCAAAAAAGCACTAGATTTTCCGACAGGAGTTTTTCCACTAATTTTGGCGCTAGGGGGGTCTGGAACAAAGCTAAATATAACGACGAATCCGCCAAGTTGGCAACACTGTTTGAAGCACAGCAACCAGTCTGCTAGACACTGATTTATGAATTAAATTAAAACGTCATGCCTTCTTAACTACGTAGTGGGGTTTACCCAAACGTGAATGAAAGGAGGGAAGGAAGATCGGGGACAGTTTAATGAATTTGGGCCGAAAATGTACACAAATGCAGCAACAAAGCCATTACCGTTGACATGAATTGATGCAGGTATGGTCCTGGAACCCATGGTAACATGATTACAGTTTAAAGCTAATAGATGCAAGTTCAGTGTGTGCAAACACTGTTTAAAAACAGAATCCAACTCCACCTCACCTCCTGCGCTCTATTGGCTCATTATGAATCTGCTGGAGACTGCTGTGCTGTGATTGGCTTAAACGCGGCCTCAACCCACACAACCCCCTCCCCCTCACAAATTAGCACCGCCTTTCCTGAGCCCGACGAATGCTTTTGTTTTCATGATATGTTGACAACAACAAAGTTCTGGACCGTCTGCAGGACGAAGCAAGTGTTTGTCTGCAGGGAAACGGCTGCAGCATCAAAGTAGAAGCAACGTAGAGAGGGGAGAAATGCCAAAAAATATAGCTATATTTCTATTTTGATTTTTGGCTCACCTAACATTTTCTCTGTATCTACCAGGAACACATACGCAACAATTGCATTGCATTTACTTGGAGACGTGTAAACAGTGCATGCAGGCTCAATGTATTCCTTAGTGGGAATCCATAATGTTCCCCACAGTGATTTCACAAGCCATGGGCTGCATATATAACGTTTTTATTATATTTATTTATACGTTGAGATAGTTTGTCGGAGGGCCGTATACACAATGGACCGGGAGACTGATCAATATTGCAGAATGGAAAACACTGATCGATATGTTCGGTGCGGGAGTTTATAGGGTTCAGTGATTGGTTTGGCTAGATTTGTAAGGAGGATTATGAATGATGGGGTTGACACGATGAACACCATGCACAACAATGAGGTGGACAAGATAAACACGTTAGGTGATTAGCACAAAGTCTTATCAACCATAAGAATAGAACAAATCAGAGTTATTAAAAAACAAAAAACATAAGAATACAATTTATTAAAAACATGAGAAATGACACATCATTTAATTGGCAGCTGCTGTATTATTTTTCAGAATTATTCGAAGAAATGTAAATGCCTGTTAAAAAAAAACGAGGGAGTGAAAGGGGGGCGGCCATACCTACTACTAAACTATACTGAGAAACGAAATGAAATGAAGCTCTGAGCAGAGCTATAGAGACGAGATGGCAAATCAGAAGTCATCCCATAGCTCAGAGGTCGGCTTCAACCTCTTAGACACTGGGATAATTCCATATCCCCATCTCCCCATGCATGTTTACTAGGCAGCCTGCAGCGAACCAAAAACATGTCGTCTGATATTTCCAGCATTTATCAATGTTGAGCTCTTATTTTGAAATGTCTATTACAGAAATGAGCAGTGGTGTCATGGCGGTGCCACGTGGTACCACGTTGCGGTGGCAGTAATTCGTCGACGTGAGCTCACAGGGATGGAACAGAACAGTGCACACGTGTGCAGAAGAACGTGTTCCCCCCGTGTAGACTAAAAAAAATGAAAAATTCCGTCTTTTATCCAAGCTAGACTACTCGAAAAATAGCTTTCTAGCTACTGCCAGGGATGTCCCGACGCGACATCCCCAGAGTCACTCCCTATCAAGTACCCAAATCAAATCAATAGCATTTGTTTAACTGTGATCGTCCTGGTGTGTACGGTGTCACGCG
Source organism: Benthosema pterotum (assembly GCA_039105355.1). NCBI lineage: Eukaryota > Metazoa > Chordata > Actinopteri > Myctophiformes > Myctophidae > Benthosema > Benthosema pterotum. Next base: position 8,868,755 of record CM076988.1, on the reverse strand, counting down.
CGCGAGGGCAGCAAATGAAACTGGAAATGAGCATACTACTTTTGCGTGTTGGAGGACGCTCACGATTTGTTGACATGATTGACCACCCGTAGGATCATGGTGACTGCTCTGAGCCATGAAATCTAAACTGTTTTAACTAAAAATTACTTTTCTTACAAGGAACAGGAGATACAGGTTGTGGAAAAGAAAAAATGGCCGTTGATGGGCAGGATGCACAATCCAGCATTACTGACAACACAAGCCGGTAAAACGATAGTAAGGTTGATGTGATTTGATTCAATATACTGTATATTGCGATATTTTCCCACAAACGACTTTGCATTTATCATAGTAGAACATTTTAAAACATTCCTAAACAATATGGACTATGAAAAGTTTCACCTACAACATTTTAAAGCAATTTGAGACAAATGATTATATGCCATGAAAAGTTCAATCATACACCTCAATATAGCATACACCTCAATATAGCCAGATAACAGTCAGTCAGTCTTTCCGAGATTAACAAATTAATAAATATTAATATTAAAAAAAATCGATTTGGAACGTGGCAATATGATATTGGTGTCATGGCATTAGGAATCACAATTTATTGGCATATCGATTTTTTTTGCCTACCCCTAACCCAAATTAATACAACCACATGAAAGTAGTGACTGCATTATCAGGGTCTTCAATATCTAGGTAAGAGGCGAGCACACAAGCAAAATCAGTGCACACAAATAATTTCCTGACAGAGAGAATGAATGCCAACAGAAGGGCTGTGCCGCATGTGTGTTCGCCTTCGCACATGTATTCAACGTGGAGCATAAACGGGCCACGAGGAGCTGTTCTGTATGTTTACAACTTAAATTACTGATTATAATTCTGCTTCTAATTGTCCCTTTTCCCCACCCTCTCGTTTCTGTTTTGCCGCGCGCTCTCTCCACCGCGCTAAAAACCACGTCCCTGGGAATACTGCGCTGTTTAGAGCCGAATAAAACTAATGAGGGATGCAAAACAAGTCGGGTAGAGAGCGAGAGCCTCTCGTTCTTAAAGCTATACGTACATGCCTCCTAAGGAATAGTTCACCCAATGGATAACTTTTTTTTTCTTTTTTAATCAATTACACACCCCATGAAGCCTTGGATTCATGGAAATACATTCTTTGCTTAGGTTGCATTCCGGAGGCTATATTGTTTTTGAAGACGGGCCGAGTCTTATGATACAATCAAATAAATGCAGGTCAGCTGAGCCTCTGCAGGTCAGCAAATTATTGGCTTCTTAGGAACGCAATGAAAATAAACAAAAAAGAATCTCCTTGAATTCAAGGCTTCTATCAACATGTGTAAATGATAGAACATATATAGTTTTGTATATACCTTGGTGGGTTTATGCTCTGTGATGGATAGAAGTGGTCAGTCGGAGTACGATGGAGATTGAGTGAATTATTCGACCTATCCCTAGTCAAAAAATCCAATAGGATTCCTCCTATAAGATTTTGGAACAAATCCTATTGGATATCCAGTAGGAATCCAATAAGATATTCATCAAGTGAATTAGCCCATGTCTACACGACTAGAGAATGTAGAAGATTAATTAATGGTCATTTTTGATCTGGTATGTTTGGTATGTTTTGTTTCCTAAAATCCTGCCTGGTATTGTGGACAAAAGCAAAAATAAATCATTAGTTTTGGGGTCTGTGGAGCTACAATGTCCATAAATGGTGGCCGTCCGTGGCTCAAATGCTGAATAAATAGTGGGCCCATGTCAATTTGGCATGCAGGACACTGCACACACACACTGAGTATGCAGTATGAATGCCGCCTGCCCCAAGTTGTTGGTGAGCCCATGGCATTTCCTCCAATATATACAGCATACTGCTGTGGACTTTTCTGCGGAGTCGGGTGATGCCACAACTACAACATGCTACAACAAGGACATGCTGTATCCAGTCAGGATGGCATGTTTACAAGCTCTCAGGCTGCCTGACGACATCCACTATAGCAGTACATGTAGGCTGTTATTTATAAGACCGCTTCCCAAATGGTTTCATGTCAAGGAGAGCTAACAATAAGAAGAGAAAAGGCTCTAGCAGTGATTCTCAACCCATTTCATTTCAAGGACCCCTTCCAGTTTGACAGGCATTACGGACATTAATGGGAGATATTGTTGCCGATTCTTACGGGTAGCCAAATCGAAACCAGACCGCAAGGTCTTTCTTCGGTGCTATTCCTTTTTTTTGTCAAAAAGGTTGAAAACTCATGTGGTTGTAGTTCCAATGATTGGAGGAGAAAGGCGTGGAGGGATATCACTTGGCGTCCATACTCTCTGGGATGTGGAATATACAGTAGAGCTATTTCAAACAGCACACAGAACAGAATATACTCAGAGCTCCCTGTGCCAATAGTTGTTTTTCCCCCCCTTCAGCCGTGCTAATGAGAGCCCACTAGCTCTACACATAGCAATGTCACTCAGTCCCATGCTCCTTATTTGGTCAGCCATGGTTGTATATATATAAGGAGCCTCTAGTGGCAGTGCGTACATAGTGGAGCGCCACTGTAAGATATTTTCTTTTTCTTTTCTTTTCTTCCTTTCTTTTTTTTTGTTTGTGCTGCTGCCATGTATGGCACGACGACGTCTCCCTTGGCAACTGGGCTTTTCTTAATTGCGACGGGACCAGCGAGAGAGAGAGAGAAAGAGAGAAAGAGAGCAGCCGCTTCAAGAATGTGTACCTCGCCAGTGTAACGCATTAGACTAGAGGAACTCCGAGCTATGTCTGGTCTAGTCATCTCTCTCTCTCTCTCTCTCTCTCTCTCTCTCTCTCTGTGTGTGTCAGCAGAAAAAGGGTTTGGCGGGAGCCGAGCTGCAGAGCAATATAACGCTGCATTTCTACAGCGCATTTGTCCATGCAGCAACCGGGGAGGTATTAAGAAAGATGCAACACAAATGGGCTGGAATTACTCTCAGTCATGCCGCGCATACAATATATACAGTAGGCAAATGCACACACATCATGCCACACGATCGCAATTTTACAAACTAAACACGACCTGGACACGCTTATGCGACAAAAAAACATTTGCACAACAGACAGAGAGACAGACAGACAGTCTTTATCCTCAACACCCACACGCATACAACAAGGGCAACAAGCGCAAACCGGCACAAACAGTCCAAATAATGTTCGCACGAATACAGTGGTGCACCCGTTGCCCCTCAGCTCATCGTAGCCATTATTCTTCTGTGCTTGGGTGGGGGGTGGAGGGGGTGCATTTCAGGGGCGGATGTAACATGTCCCATTTGGGGGGGGGGGCACGAGAACATGTTGGAGGGGCAAGAGAAAATGGTATGGGTGCGGCTTCATCGCCCGAAGTCGCACCGATACCATTTTCAGTTACAGGACTTTTATTAGACAAGGAAAGCATCAATAATAACATCAGTTGTTGTTGAAGTTGCAACAGACACGCAGCATGCATAAAGCTAAAGGTCTGACTCAGAGAGTTTTCTGTTTTCAATGATGAAATGCTGTTGGTTTAGTGGTGCCACAGCTGTAGTTAGTTAGTAGCAGAAGTTGTGTTTCAGATCGTTTTAATTATAAACACTTTAATTTGAAATACATTTGAAATTTGGGTTGTTTTGCATGCCATCATGTTTGGTGGGGCAGTCAGGTCATTTAGGGGGGCATTGCCCCCCCATGCCTATGCCTAGATCCGCCCCTGGGGGGTGCATTTTGTCCTCGCAAGTCACAAGTGTAGTATACAATCACGCCGGTATCAACACACAGCAGGGCTTGATCCATGGGGGACCCACAAACACAAGGAGCGAGGGCCCACTCACTCACTCACTCACCGACTTGGAGATAGTGATTGACTGACCGAGCGAGCCTCACAGTCTGATCTGCGTCAGACTGTGTGTACGAGACTCTGGAACTGTGCTGCAGGCAATTACTTTGTTTTAGAGAGGAGGAAACAGCGAGGAGGGGGAGGAGGGTGGAGGGGGAGGGGGGAGGGAGAGGGAGAGAAGGCCTGGGGAGGATAGACTACTGGACTGCAGCGAAATAACAGTGGCATCTGGTGGTTGGAAGCGGTACGACGCGGGGGCGGGGGAGACTGATGGTTCTCTGAGAGTCAAAGTAGAATTATTTATGTGTTAATGTGTTGGTTGGGATTTGGGAATACTTTGATGTGTATGCAGATGCTCAGACAGACACACATGCACGCACACGCACGCACACACACACGCACGCATGTGAAAATCTCTATTGAGTAACAGTGAAAGGTTAAAAGGTCCAGAAATGTGCTTAGACTGGTGTATGTATAAGTGGATCTTCAGCGTCTAAATGAGAGGTTTTTCAAACAGTGTCCGGTTGCATATTCAACCACATCAATCGCAACATATTGAATTATGGTATACTGACATTCATGAATTACCGGTTTAATTTTCCATTTCATGTGCAGATTCAAATTCTCGGTGAAAAAGGTCACAATTATTTTTCACAAACTGAGTATTTTAGACACACAAACAAAATGTTTGGTGTTATTCTATGCATGCGCACACATGTCTGGGTGTGTATGTGTGTGTTGGCAGCTTTGTTGTTTGGGTTAAATGCTTTGTGTCCAACTTTTCTGTTGTTTCTGCAGAAATGCAATAATACTGTCTGTCTATTATATTTATTTTTGCCGACCTAGGTGAAATAAACTTGCATGTGGCATCAAATATTAATAAGCCGGCCTTGACATTTTTTGGACGATTTACACAGCCTCATCACTTCGACTCGGAATGCGTTGTTTGCCTTGTATTCACCCCGCAGAAGAATTGCCTTTGTCCAGCGATATTTACGGGAACAACTGCTGAGTTCACTTCACTTCAATTTTGTTCCAGTGTCAATTCACAACAAGTTGTCTCGAGACACTTTACATATAGAGCGGAAAAGTGAGGTGATCCCACCCAGAGCCAAGTCAATATTTGCGACAGTGGAAGAAAAAAGAAATTGGAAGAAATGTCAAGCAGAAACGACTCCAGGCTTCATTCAGGTTCATCCAAGTTCAACCAGGTCCTGGTCTGTGTGCTTGCTAGGATATAGCTCCAGCTGCAGCTAAATCCATAATGGAGCCTCCATTATAACGGGATTTTCAAAGTGCTGTAGCTCTGTAAAACTTCCGTGCGTGGTGAGCCGTCACGCATGCCGACGATGGTAAATCGTTTGTGCGCTTGCAAATGCGCAAATGTAACCATTTGTGCTGAGAGCCAAGGGGTGTGAGCTAATGCCAACGATCATTGTGCTCACATCAACAAACCCCACCTCGCCGAATAACCTCGGAAAGGAAAACAAGGACGTGCTACCTCCTCGTGGCATTAATGAGGTTAAAGTAGGACAGTGACGACAGATTTCCCATTGCAATCAGAACCGCAGACTCACTCCCTATCTTCCGCCAGCAGTTTGAAAATGGGCAGTGGTTTTCCAGCCAGTGGTCCGGGGACCACCAGTGGTCCTTGAGACGGTTCCAGGTGGTCCTCCAGACTAAATGATGCAAAGTTGATTAACCAGATGTAACTCTTTGAGAACGTAAACGTGAAACCTAATGGACCCGTTACACTCTCGAGAGTTAAAATATTCATCATATGAATTAGCCCAAGTCTACACAACTAGAGAATGTAGAAGATTAATGGTCATTTTGATCTGTATCTTTACCGTCTGCGTGTTACCGTGTACCTGAGCCTGTCCTAGCCTGGATAAAGCCAGACAGAATCAGCTGATGGCAAAAAATGCCTGTCAGCAGATTGGTCAGATTGTACACGCATTTCCTACTCCAAAAAATTGGGGTGACCAATCAGGGCTTGACACTAACACTTGCCCGCTTGCCCGAGGCAAGTAAAAAAATGGTGGGGCAAGTGAAGACTGCTACCTGGTTGCCCGATCGGGCAAGTGTGCACCTCAGTGCACTATAACACAACACAAGATAAATTTGTCTTGAAGGCAGTCATTGCACTCTGCCTCTGTGTCTTTCCCTGCTTTCTAGATATCCACAATTCCAGGCTGGATTTGGGAAACAAAACAGGCAAATTAACATACACATCAAAATGACCTAATCTTCTACCTGGGCTAATTCAGATGATGAATTTTAATTCTTGAGAGTGTAAAAATGAAACCAAATGGACCCGCAAGGGTCCATTTGGTTTCATTTTTACGTTCTCAAGAGTTACATCTGGTTAACCAACTTAACTGGGGACCACCTGGAACCTGGGGGGCAAGTGAAAATGACCTGAGGGCAAGTAGAACCTGACTTGCACTTGCCCGATGGGCAAGTAGTGCCTCGGAGACCTTAGTGTCAACCCCTGTGGGGTGACCAATCAGGACACAGTATGCAAACATATTCGAATACTAGGCATAGTTGTGCAAAGTTGGGTGAATGATACGCTATGAAACACCTTGGATAAAGGCGCTATTATAAACATGCATCATTTACCATTATAATGGAAAGGAATCTACAGTAGGTCAGGGTTGCATTAACTAATGGAACAGAAACAAGTTTTTTTTTCCCCATTGTGCTGAAAACGTATATGTTTTGGACATCATGTTCGCCAGACAGACAGAGTTCTCGTTCATTTGTGCTATAGCGGTACACTGTGACCCACACTGTGACGTCTGTGTACTGTCTGACTGTCTCTGAGCTGACAAAAAGATGCACCATTCCTCAGGGCCGTGCACTACTCTGACATATACACGCATTATTTCAAAGAGCATTCATCCCTGCATTTTGTACATGTCTGGTTGCCATGCAACGTTCCAGCTTAAACCAAGCGCACGCACACACGCACACGCACACGCACACACACACACACACACACACACACACACACACACACACACACACACACACACACACACACACACACACACACACACACACACACACACACACACACACACACACACACACACAAACACACATGCATGCAGAAATCTGAAATCTTTTGTTTTGTTTTCTGGGAGGCGGGTGTGTGTGGAGGTTGTTTATGGCACTCCAAACTATTTTAGTTTACACGTATATGTTCTCTCACTCGCTCGCACTCTCACTCACTCTCTCTCGCTCCATAAAAAAAAAAAATATATATATATATATATATATATATACTGTACAGTGAGTGCGGGAAAGGGGGTGGGTGGATGAGGTTCAGATTTTACAGAGGCCAAAGGGGGTGGTCAAATGGCATACGATCTTTTCAGGTGGGGGGGCCGTGGGCAAACGAACGAAAGCGTTCCAGAAGCATCGCTCCGACAGAGGTGCTCAGTGGCCATGCGGAAAAGATGATTACAATCTCGCGTGTCTTTCGCGAGGGGAGAGTGATCACGGCGGCTCAGACGCGTTGAACCGCAAAACGCACTGCCGAAAAAGAGCACCATGCAGGCGCAGTCATGAGCGAGAGAGAGAGAGAGAGAGAAAACAAGAGCGAGAGAGAGAGAGAGAGAGAAAAGAAAAGGGAGGCATTTCATTCCCCCGCTAGGAGGGATCATTAATCACTTTCGCTAACAGCCCCGGAGTAAACAAATAGCGCTTTTTTTCCCCCGACCCGTTGTGTCCGGCTGAGAAGGCCCCGCCGTCTCCGCACAGTGGAACATCGATAGAATTTTTACGAAATCAAGTCTCTCTTTAATCGAGTTGCCCTCCTGGACCCATTTAGCACGCCAATGATTTTGGTCTGCTGCTGCTGTTGCTTGGTTTCAGTCTCGTTTTGTTTTTGTTTTCGGGAGTAGGGAAAACTATTTATTAATTACAAATTTAGGCGTTTAAACAGACGCTCGCACCCAGAGCACCTTTACAAAGTGCGAGAATGTAATAAGCGGAGTGATCATTAACTCCGGGGCTACAGCAACAGAACAACAAGGTAAATAATGTAGAGTTCGGAGAGAACAATGTAGCGCTTCAAAGAGATTAGGATAGCAAACATCAAAAAGCAAACAACCTGTCTGCTATAGTCGGAAGAAGCGAGTCTTCGGGCTGCCGCGGAAAAGCTGGGAGGGAGTCTGTCAGTTCTGACTACGGTGGGGAATTTATTCCCGCCGTTTGGGGAGACAGCAGGGAGAACATCACTCCTCATGACAACCTAAACTCACTGGTGACCCCGTTCTCGGCCCAACGTTCGGCGAAGAAATTGCAGATCTACAAGCTGACAACACATTGTGAGCTTGCCAAAGAGGTTTGGTGTGTAGAGGTAAAAAAGGGTGACCCCACATCACGATTATTTAAAACTTTGCCTCAATGATAACGTCATGCAAGTCCTCAACTGTGTTCTGACTCTTTTTTTTTTACACTTGCCCCTCTCCTGACCACAACTATATTGTATAAAAGAGGCTAACTTTTTAAACAGCTTGTTTACTTTTGGCGAAAATGCTGTAAAATTTTAGGATTGCTGTTTGGCAGCTCTCCTTTTTATTCGTTTTACTCTGCATTCAGCAAAGGGTCCTTGAAAGGTTCTTGCATTCAATAAAATGTTTCATAAGAGTTCCACACACCGTTGCCAATGCGTGAAAGCGTGTCGTGACTTTGGTCAACAAAGTGCATATGGTTTAACCACCCAAACCTTTGCATCTATGTTCTCAAAAGCAGCACATATAGCTTGTAGAACAGTTATTTTCAGCAAAGAGATTCAGTGTCGAATGGGACATGGAGTAGACCATTGCATACCAGTGATTTTCAAACGGTGCCTGGCTATAACAATGTGATTAAGGTGATGACGAATCACAGATATTATATAGTACTCTTAGATATAGTTGTTTTATGTGGAAACATTGGTATGTTTTTGTTATTTATTTAGATTTAAAATATGGACTTCTGTATTGTAAGTTTTTTGTATGTTTTTAATTGTCTGTATGTTTTCTAATGACTTCGGCTGCAAATAAAAGTTTGATCGATAGATGGAACATTATGTAGATATTTAAAGGGGACACGATGAATGTTACGTTTTTCAAGATTTTGGTCTTTTTACTACCCCCAGTGTATTTGTACACCCCAAAAAGTTGTTAAAATGTCAACCTACAGTATATTGAGATATCTGTGATTTTCTGTCTGTCTCTGAATGTTGGCTCATGAATGGGCACTCTCAGACTCCTTCCTTTTAGTGGTGTCACAAAACTTTGCCTCCACCCTTTAAGTCATTAAGTGGTATGCATGTTATATACTATTATACTACGCCTAGAAGCCCAATAAAAGAGACCAGGCAGACCATACATATTCTAATGAGACAGGGGATAACAAAGAGGTGGGCATACGGGTCCATTTTGTTTCATTTCACGCACTCAAGAGATTATTTCTTAGAATCTGCTGCACTTAATTTACAAGAAGTATACACAATTCAAAAATGTAGAAGAATGGTTATTTGCATTTGGGATCAATGTTCACCGGTCGCCTTTTGTCTCCCATGGTACTGAGAGAATCGAATCGTGGACAAAATCTTATCCAGCGCTGTCTCTTGCGACCTCTTCAAAATAACAGTCATGGTCCGTGACTCATATGCCGAATAAATAATGGGCCTTGAAAAGGGTTGGAAACGACTGCGCTACACTGTTACACTGCTTCGTGTGAGCGGTGTTACCCCTCTGACGAATAAAAAGGAATCAACCTACGCTCCTCTATGAACTCTTCGCATCATCGTCGAGTGCGGCATCCACACATCACCCCCTTGACAGCGTGAGCTAATGGGGGCCTTGTACCTTTCTTCCCCAAGGATTCAACGGACTACCCTTTTACCTATTCCACCCCGTGCTCCCCTGTCAGCCGCTATGAGGAGTGATGGGTCTATCTTTGTTGAAAAGCAGAATTATTTGGCTTTGATTCTGAAACTCGCAAGGGGGGAAAACATTACTCCCAGGCAGCACCTCAGTCCTTTGTATAACCTCATCTGATGTAATAACCCAAGCCTGTCATTCTATTCAGTTTGGACCTGTAGTCGGTTTCTATCATACTGCAGGCCTGTCTGCAGGGGCAGATCTAGGCATGGGCATGGGGGGGTGCCCCCCTAAATGCCCATAATGCCCCACCAAACAAGAAGACATGCAAAGCAACCCAGGATATTTCAGTGCTTATATTTAAAAGTATTTGAAACACTACTATACTGCTACTAACTAACTACGATTGTGGCACCACTAAACCAACAGCATTTCTTCATTGAAAACAGAACACTCTCTGAGTCAGACCTTTAGGTTTATGCATGCTGCGTGTCTGTTGCAACTTCAACAACAACTGATGTTATTATTGATGCTTTACTTGCCTAATAAAAGTCCTATAACCGAAAATGGTATGGGTGCGGCTTCAGTAAGCGGCGTTAAGTGGGCGGTAAGGGTGCGGTAAGTGGACGCCCGTGTTGCTTCGCGCCACGGGTGTTAAAGCCGCCCCCCTTACCATTTTCTCCTGCCCCACCAATTAGGAAATTTTACATCCGCCCCTGCCTGTCTGTATGCGTGTTTTTGAATATACAGTGTAGATCCAACTGTAAATGGCTGGTATTCTCAAATGCTATGGTGCAGCCGGTTATAGTGTACATCTTCTCATTGGCTGGGTGGCAGCAAATCAAGTCTGGAGCTTGACTCCCCCACAATTAAAAATGTTACTGTACCCTGCTTGGTTCATTATGAGTTGAAGCTCTTGATGGCTGGTATTAATTTTTATCGGTAATTACTTGGTAAGCCCAGGTCCGGGTCTAGTGGTACAGGCTTTTGGCCTACCACAAGGCCCCAGACGTGATTTGCTGTCATGCAGCCAATGAGAAGACTTACACTATACCTGGCTACACCATAGCTTTTAAGAATACCAGCCAATGCATTAACACCATGTCTGTGTGCCTGCAATCGCACAAATCCCCTGTATGGAACTAGTAAACTGATGCCATCAACAGGATGAAGGAAAAAATGGAAATGTCCGCAGTCAATATAATTCTGCTCCCCGTCTTTATTTAAACCAACAATGTTTCGCCCCTCCAGGCGAAACATTTTTCAAGTTCATGTATACATGCATGAGTGAATGTGCGTGTGAGTGTGCTTGTGTGCGTGTGGGCGTGTGGGCGTGTGTGTGTGTGTGTGTGTGTGTGTGTGTGTGTGTGTGTGTGTGTGTGTGTGTGTGTGCATGTGCGTGTGAGAGAGAGAGAGAAGTGCGAGAAAGAAAGACAAGCAAAAAGAGATTGACTTGAGTTCACTCTGCCATC
>CM076988.1:8767574-8855074 GCA_039105355.1 Benthosema pterotum | reverse complement strand
GGCTCATTGCTCAATGCTTGTATAGCCCAGTATACTATTGATAATCATAATACTGCTCCTACTGCAAGAACAATCTATAGCCTAGAACAGAAAGATGATGAATGACAGCTATTGAAATTAAATATACCAAATGTCAACTTGTAATAACGTGCACGCACACACACACACACACACGTACCTGAGTATCACTTATAGCATCCTTTTTATCAACTGCCCCAGCAGCAGTCTAATGTTTTTTTTTGGCTTGTCTAACTCCTTTGTTTTAAAAAAAAAATCCTTCATGTCTGCCAAGACCACATTGCCCTGCAGTTCAACCAGAGGGCCCTGCGTGTGGCTGGCCATTTCCTCCTGTCTAAGGCAATAGACAGATTGAAAGGCATTATATGTCACAGTGTATCTCAACTCTTTAGCTATTTGTTATGTAACAAACAGCCAATGCTTCCCAAATAGACTGTTCAGTAAGCCCCTCCCCAAACTGCTATGGTCCAATCACCGCTAAGCATAACATGTGATAGACAAACCTCTCCACCAATTGCTTTCCTATAAAACATTGTTTTTAAAAAATAAATGTCACACACACATTTTTCCATTGCATAGGGCATGCCTTGTTGATGGATTTGGAAGAGATTTTAAATGTCTGTTTCCAAAAAAATGAACCAGTATTTAAGGTGTAATGTCCATGCCTTGGGTGGACACTGGGGAGATTGATCCTTGAACAAAATTCCAATTAGCTACACAACCAGAGAATGTTGAAGATTAATGGTCAAACATACAGATCTTGATCTGTATGTTTGACTGTTTTGTTTCCTAAAATCCAGCCTGGAATTGTGGACAAAAGCAAAACAAAATCTTTAGTTATGGGGCCCTGTGGGGCTAAAATGTCCTCAAATGGTGGGGACCTCCGTGGCTCAAATGCTGAATAAATAGTGGGCCCTGGTATGAAAAAAGGTTGAAAACCAACTGCTTTACACAAACAAGTTTAAAATCCACGGATATAAGCATCAGCCATGGAGGACTTCATTCTTTCCCACTGCTGTTTTGCAAAGTGTTCTCTGATTGGGCTCTGTTTGAAACTGATGGAAGAGGACTGATGCAAAGTGTTCTGCTTACGATACTAGCTAGATGAGATATGAGCTCTGCACACCGTGGGGAGAACCAGGGGCGGATGGAACATTTCCCATTTGGCGAGAGGGTGCAGGAGAAAATGGTATGGGTGCGGCTTCATCGCCCGTGTCGCTTCGCGCCAAATGTAAGAGAGACAAATGTAAATGTAATGGTGGTACTACTCCTTTGGATGGTGGTAAGACTCCTCTGGAAGTTGGGCTTGGTGATCTCGTCCTTTCGCGTGACATATCGTTTAATAAGACATAAGATGGGCGTTAATTAACGGCCGTCTACACGTCTACCGGCCTGCATCAATATGTGATGTTGATCGGGGATCATTATTATTCACACATCGCATGATGAATTGTGTTCCCGTTTGGCCATTATCCCGCTGGAACACATGAAAGGTGTGAGCACTTTGGCAGCGGCTCATAATAATGTCTGCAGTGTAACCATAGTGATGGTGTCTGACTAAAATGCCACATTTTTTTTATAATACCACTGCATTGGCATAAAGCATGCACACACTGTGACAAGACCCAATGTCCTGAGAACACACTAACATCTCTCTCTCTCTCTCTCTCCTCTCTCTCTCTCTCTCTCTCTCTCTCTCTCTCTCCTCTCTCTCTCTCTCTCTCTCTCTCTCTCTCTCTCTCCAAATAGTTGTTGAGCAGGGCGGATCTAGGCATGGGCATGGGGGGATATGCCCCCCTAAATACCCAGTCCCCCCCCCCCCCCCCCCCCCCCCCCCCCCCCCCCCCCCCAACACGATGCCATGCAAAACAACCCAAGATATTTCAAATTAAAGTGCTTGTATTTAAAATGATTTGAAACACTAATACTAAATACAATTTGGGCACCACTAAACCAACAGCATTTCATCATTGAAAACAGAAAACTTCTGAGTCAGACCTTTAGCTTTATGCATGCTGCGTGTCTGTTGCAACTTCAACAACCACTGATGTTATTATTGATGCTTTACTCGACTAATAAAAGTCCTGTAATAGAAAATGGTATGGGTGCGACTTCATCGCCCCCATACCATTTTCTCTTGACCCTCCAACATGTTCTCTTGCCCCCCCAAATGGGACATGTTACATCCCCCCTTTATGTTGAGTTGAGGTTGCTTCCTACACTTCACATCCTGAGTGTTCGTTTTAAATATGAGCGCGCAAACGGAACCAAACGGACCCGTAACTCAAAAAAAAAGAGCTGCTATAGCTGTGATGAAGCCTTATTAAACTGTAAATCGATGAAGAGACCTGAACTGTGGTGTCAGGCGCAGACCAATAAATTGGGCTGAGCGAGAAGAAGAGGGTGCACTGGATGAAGTCAAGCATCCCCTGCGGTGCCCAACACATCAAAGGAAGCACCCGGCGTGTGCACGCACACGCACACACACACGCACACACCCCCCCCCCCCCCCCCCCCCCCCCCCCCCCCCCCCCCACACCCCCCCCCCCCCCCCCCCCCCCCCCCCCCCCCCCCCCCCCAACACACACACACACAGTAATATCTTATAAAAAACTGCCCGCTTGTTAACCCATCGTGTCCTGACATTAAATTCTAATTTTTGACGCTGGATTCTAGCTCTTGTCGCTAGTTTCTAGCTTTTGACGCTAGATTCTAGTTTTGGACTCTAGGTTCTAGACTAGTTTCTGACACTAGATTCTGGTTTTGACTCTAGTGTCTATAGTTTCTGCCACTACATTCTAGTTTCTGACATTAGATTCTATTTTTTTCTGAAAAATCTATGTTTATGTCAGTGATGATCAACATATTTGATGCAAAAGGACCCTCAGAGTTTGGCTGCGGACCCACATCTGAAAACATGTTGTTCTCGGGATCCCCCAGAAGCAAAGATTTGAGTTGAATGTTTGCTTCGAAAACATATTTAAAGATCATTTTCACAGTTTTTCAAAAATATCAGACCTACAAACTCATAGCGCGCCACTCGGTGGCGCGCTATGAGTTTGTAGATCTGATATTTTTCAACTTCTAAAGTAAATAATGCTTGGAACACCAAAACGTGTTCAGTACACACATGGTTAAGCTTTAGAATTGATTTTAAGATTTCTATTGAGCATCCTCAAAGGAGCTGCGCTGGTCTCAGGCCCCCTGGCAACATTTCTCAGATCTTTTTGAACCCGACGATGCAGAGAGGGCCACAGAGGGAACCTATAGCTATAGCTGTCATCTCCAAAGTGTAGAACTACTACAAAAACAATGTGTGACTTTGCCACGAGGCTCCGACATGTGACTTTGCCATCAGGGCTCCACTTGGCTTTTAAAACGTGGCATACATTATGCATACACACACATACCGGTACGGCCATAATTCAAGTTGATACTGGGGCATTGGTTTTCACTCTTCTTGATTCCAGGACCCCACTATTTATTCAGAATTTGAGCCACAGACCACCATTTGATGACATTTTAGCTCCCACAGACCCCAAAACTAAAGATTTATTTTGCTTTTTGTCCACAATTCTAGGCTGGATTTGGGGGGGGGAGTCAAGCATAGAGATCAAAATGACCATTAAATCTTCTACATTCTATAGTTGTGTAGACTTGGGCTAATTCATATGATCAATATTTTAACTCTTGATAGTGTAAAATGAAACAAATGGAGAGTTACACACGCAATAGCGGGGGAAACCATGCAAGGTGCCGACCAGCACACGAGGAGGAGCAATTACGGGTCCAGACTCTTGCTCAATGACACTACAGACACCAACTCTGGGGGAGGAGAACGGGTTTGAACTAGCAGCCTGCCCCCGGAGCCGCCACCACTGCCAGCAGAGTTTGACAGCTGTCATTCATTTACCACGCATTCTAGAAGTATGTTTTTATTTCGCACAGAGCATATTCCTTCTTAGCATGTCTTTGCTATCAGCCTGCAATAATAGTGCTTTAAGCTAACTAGCAGTTCAAGTAAGGAGTTGCATCAACAACACAGGATCTGACGAGCTCTGGGATCTCTCGGTCCTCATGACAGGCGTTTGAGATGCTCGGCACATCGGCCATTCAAGCCTTGCCAGGGCTGCCATAGCTGAATGGGTATAGAGGCACTGTCTGCATGGGAATCAGAACCCCAACCCACCCCAGTTCACCCCCGGCATGCCCAATCTGTGTCACAATGTCCCCCGAGCAAGATGCTTCGCCCCTAACTGCTCCTTCTGTGTGTGCTGTATTAACGCTGACTGCTAACCCCGAGTTATTGTTTGTAGGAAAGCTTCCCTAGAAATAAGTGCTTGCTCGCGTTGTGTTTTCTTTGTTTGTTTAGCCCCTTTTTTAACCCGATGCTTAACATATTTCATAGTAAGGACCCCCAGAAATATCTATTATTTAGCTGCAGAACCTCATCTAAAACATGTTGTTCTAGGGATCCCCAGAAGCAAAGATTTGAGTTGAAAATGTATGCTTCCGAAATAATGTATTCAAAGATTCGCACCACATTTTCACAATGTTTCAAAAATAGCAGAACTACAAGCTCATATCGCGCCACTCGGTGGCGCGATATGAGCTTGTAGATCTGCTATTTTTCAACAGCTAAAACACCAAAACGCGTTCAGTACACAATGGGTTAAATCTACAGGTGGATCTACCGGACAGCTATGGATATGAGCCGTGTGTGGGGTGACGTCACTGCTTGAACAGTTTGTCGCTCTAGAGCACAAAGGCCTCTGGGAAATGAGTTCAATGTAAGCAAGTCCATTGTGGCTTTCACTGCACTCCAGTGGTCATGACATTTTGTAGTACTTTCGGGTCGCGACGATAGATCTGTTTGTGTGTTTGTCTAACAAGTCGTGGGACTATTTTAAGGGGGAATATGTAGCATGAAAAAGGCACAAATACTTTTAGGTTCGAGGACTTTTATTAGGCAATTAAAGGAGAATTCCGGTGTAACAGGCTTTCCTACCTGAATTTGTAGTTGTTACAACCCAATACAGATGGTCCAGGTGTCGGCTTGTATAAATACGCCGTTTTGCGGGGACCCCCTACCCCTCCACAGGCTTATAGCGGGGCCGATGGGCGTTGCTCAAATTCGCCTATTTCCAGCGCAAAAAAGTGCTTTTTTCCGCTAGATCTCGACTCCTCATGCCTCATATATTATTGTGAGCAACTAACTTTGCAGCATAGCAGCTGCTTTGTACGTGTTTTGCCGTAAAGCGGAACTGCTGCCATAAAGCGGAACTGCTGAGACCCGCCCCCGGAAGTGCCACCAGCACTAGCTTGTTTACCATAGCCACGCTGCCAGAGCCTCGCTCATTCACCCTGCAGCCTCTGCTGTTGCTTTTACGCTCCGCGCACATACATAGAAGATCACTTTATTTCGCAGTGCTATTGTTTTTAGCAGCGTTTGATCATGAAGCAGTGTGTTTTTCCCGGGTGTTTGAACAAGAGAAGCCCTGGAACTGCGTAAACTTTGGCTCGCCTGGGAACCCCAAGCTGTGGATTACACCACGACCATCGCAGGTAATTTTTTGTTGATTTATAAGCTATTCTTTACCAAGCCCTTCCCACGTTATCTACAGTAGGTATGTACTGTATGTATTTATCGACATTGTATAGATACTACTGGTAAAAGAAATGTTTGTGTTATGGTCGCATAGTCATAAAAGTATGGGCGAATAGTCATAAAAACAGACTTTGTTTGCTTTCAAAGAAGGGGAATGGGAGAAGGGTCTACTACAGAACACCACTTCTCCAATGGAGTGTTTACATTTCACAATAACCTACTTTTCCAGTAGAACTGTTAGAACATTCACATACATGTTTGATTACAAGTGGCATGTAGTAATCAATAAATTCCCAAACATTTTCATTGTAAGTGCATCATGTAGTGCAATGTGGGACGAGAGCTGGCCACTACCAACAAAAGTAACTATATAACTAAAGGTGACTTTTACATATATTTTTTATTCCCTTTAGTAAATCATCAGCCAATTGCTTCTGTGGTATTCATGGGTGAATAATGGGATGCAATTGTAATATTGTCATTGCAAAGATGTGTCCTTCTGTAAGCAAATAATTCAATTGTTGATTTATTGTCACATTCTAACTACGATTGGATAAAATTGTATTTGCATTACAATGCTAATAAAGGGGAGATGCCTCGTAGATCAGATTGCTGTGTACTTTGACATTCTTTTCATTACAATGTTTTGTTCTGTTTTTTTCCTTTTCACTGTAGGAAAGGAGAAGATGAAAATACAATTTTCAGAGGCATCAAAGAGCTACATTCTGAAGTATCAGTTTGAGGCCACGGTACAACTGGAGTTCAGTCTACAACTTCTGCATCGTGTGAAGGAGTTGAGCAAAGCAAAGCCACTGGAGCCTCTGAGAGAGAAAGGGAAAAAAAGTTCCCCCGGCCTAATATAGCAAAAGTCCCAGGCCGGACGTGAGTGAACTAAAGTCCAAGGTTTCACGTAGATTCAGCCATCAGAGGAAATAGATGTGCAATCATTTGCAAGTAAAAGTAATTTTCTTTTCTTCATTACTCAATACAAAGTACGATGCAGTGCAGAATCATTGAATGTCAAATAATATAGTCCCCAAATATAGGATATTCACATTGGAAACACACTGTCCTGTATGCTGGCCAACAGGGTTTTTTCATGTCATCTTGTTTTAGTGTTTTAGTGACTTTTTTTCTTTTCCCAATATTATTTGAAAGCTTATACCATTTAAAAAAAAACTTTCATTTATAAGACATTGTTGAAAATAAATGTTTATATTTTGGTAAATCATGGATTTCTGTATTCATTATGAAATATGGCGATGCAGTAATAGTTTACAGGGAAATGATTTTTGTTAGACCAGTGTTACCCAAACATCGATAAGAGTACCATGGACCCCTATAAGGATTTTACTTATCCAAAAGAAAATGGTTCTCAAATAATAATTTAGCGTTAGCTGGGAACCCCGTGGAAGTCCAACAAAAGACCCAATATTGTGAAACAGTAGATTATTTTTTGCAAGTTATTAGTAAATGAACACTTCAACTGCACATAATTTGACTTTATTTTCTTGATGGACTATCACATGGTGTTGACGATTTCACATGAGCCACAACAATAGTCAATAAGGTGGGGGTGGTTTGAAATAGCTGCTAGACAAAGGCCATCATCAAATGAATAGAGATAGGTGGGACACAATACAAAATAATTGCAATGGCTGTATAAAAAGAGGTAGATGTGTGTAGTGCAATATGTGATTGTGTATCGCAGGAATCTAAACAAGGGTCCAATGATATGCATCAATGACTCAATGGATGTTGTTTAGTGTAGAGGCCAAGTGTATTTTGCTCTGAGATCTCCAGCTTCCTCTACAAATCCATGGTACAGTCCTGAATCGGAAGGGTATTTTCTTCTTACGGCACCAACGACACAGCAAGGCAGAATAACACGGTTTCCAGCTCCAAGCTTTTCACCTTTCAGCAACCACTCCAGAAGAATTCTGTAGGAGGCCAGCCGGCACTGACTGTGGAGAGAAGAAGCACATTAGCCTACTGTTAGACAATGATATTGTTGTATAAAAACATTTCACATTACCACATTACAAACATATACACACACACATACAGTATATATATATATATATATATATATATATATATATATATATATATATATATATATATATATATATAGTCAAAGTACACAGCAATCTGATCTACGAGGCATCTCCCCTTTATTAGCATTGTAATGCAAATACAATTTTATCCAATCGTAGTTAGAATGTGACAATAAATCAACAATTGAATTATTTGCTTACAGAAGGACACATCTTTGCAATGACAATATTACAATTGCATCCCATTATTCACCCATGAATACCACAGAAGCAATTGGCTGATGATTTACTAAAGGGAATAAAAAATATATGTAAAAGTCACCTTTAGTTATATAGTTACTTTTGTTGGTAGTGGCCAGCTCTCGTCCCACATTGCACTACATGATGCACTTACAATGAAAATGTTTGGGAATTTATTGGATTACTACATGCCACTTGTAATCAAACATGTATGTGAATGTTCTAACAGTTCTACTGGAAAAGTAGGTTATTGTGAAATGTAAACACTCCATTGGAGAAGTGGTGTTCTGTAGTAGACCCTTCTCCCATTCCCCTTCTTTGAAAGCAAACAAAGTCTGTTTTTATGACTATTCGCCCATACTTTTATGACTATGCGACCATAACACAAAACATTTCTTTTACCAGTAGTATCTATACAATGTCGATAAATACATACAGTACATACCTACTGTAGATAACGTGGGAAGGGCTTGGTAAAGAATAGCTTATAAATCAACAAAAAATTACCTGCGATGGTCGTGGTGTAATCCACAGCTTGGGGTTCCCAGGCGAGCCAAAGTTTACGCAGTTCCAGGGCTTCTCTTGTTCAAACACCGGGAAAAACACACTGCTTCATGATCAAACGCTGCTAAAAACAATAGCACTGCGAAATAAAGTGATCTTCTATGTATGTGCGCGGAGCGTAAAGCAACAGCAGAGGCTGCAGGGTGAATGAGCGAGGCTCTGGCAGCGTGGCTATGGTAAACAAGCTAGTGCTGGTGGCACTTCCGGGGGCGGGTCTCAGCAGTTCCGCTTTATGGCAGCAGTTCCGCTTTACGGCAAAACACGTACAAAGCAGCTGCTATGCTGCAAAGTTAGTTGCTCACAATAATATATGAGGCATGAGGAGTCGAGATCTAGCGGAAAAAAGCACTTTTTTGCGCTGGAAATAGGCGAATTTGAGCAACGCCCATCGGCCCCGCTATAAGCCTGGGGAGGGGTAGGGGGTCCCCGCAAAACGGCGTATTTATACAAGCCGACACCTGGACCATCTGTATTGGGTTGTAACAACTACAAATTCAGGTAGGAAAGCCTGTTACACCGGAATTCTCCTTTAAGCATCAATAATATACATCAGTTGTTGTTGAAGTTGCAACAGACACGCAGCATGCATAAAGCTAAAGGTCTGACTCAGAGAGTTTTCTGTTTTCAATGATGAAATGCTATTGGTTTAGTGGTGACACAACTGTAGTTAGTTAGTAGCAGCAGTAGTTGTTTCAAATCATTTTAAATATAGGCAGTTAGGCACTTTAATTTGAAATATCTTGGGTTGTTTTGCATGCCACCGTATTTGGTGGGGCACACTGGGCATTTAGGGGGGCATTGCCCCCCCATGCCCATGCCTAGATCCGCCCCTGCTCCTAAAGGAGTGAGGGCACAATTGTTGTCATTTCCAGCATAAACAGAACACATCGTGGAACATTTCTGCAGCACTATGTTGTCTCTAGGCAGAATGTCTATTCCGCTGTCCGGCAGTAATAAAGAAGAGAAAACAAATATGTTGCGATGGAAAGATGAACTGATTGGAAAGAAAAACACATAGGAGGATGATGAGGTGAGCAAACAGATGGGGCATTGAGGTAGGTGGTGGGCTGTGCTTAAAGGTACGGTATAGTCAGTGATTTCATTTAAAGGGGAATTTCACCCATTTTCAACATTTTACTATGTCATCATTTTACCTTAAAGAGTGCCATGAATTTTTCTACTCTAAAACTGATCATCCGGTATTAATGTTATATGAAAAGTAAGATTTTTTTTTCCAAAAAAGTGTAGTGTTTGTTAAACTGTCATTTTTATGATTCCACCCTACCAGTTCATTATTTATGCCTGGTTTGCCTGGTGGGTGGTGATGGGTGGAGATCCAGCTGAACTGAAGCCACACCCACAGCTTTAGTTGCATGATAAAGAAGGAGGGGTTAGGGGAGGGGCTGAACACGCAATGTCACTATATTCAAGTTTTTTTCATTGGCACGCTTAACTGGAAAGGTTCAGCCCCCAGGAAGAAACCCTAAATACGTTGTACAAAGGGAAGACATCATTGCACATAATACACACCAAGGGGTCTATTTACATACTGTCACCTCTTAAACATGTACAAAATTGGACAAAATACAAAAATCGCGGCGCCCCCTCTTTAAAGATGTTGTTTGGACACCATAACACCCCCCCCTCCCCCTCCAAAAATATTAACAGGGTGAAACACAACTTGATGACATCATCAAATTGTGTGGGTCCGCTAGGGTTCCTCCAATCAGGTTTGAGCGGGGCGGGCCTTGGAGCACGTGCTGGTGGTCCGTGTGCATATCTTGTGACAAGGTTGGACTGTTTTTTCCCTTCAAATCACTGAATTATCCTTTAATTTATACAACACAGGCTCAAACGTGTCGCATCGTGGAGCATTGCCAGCTTGAAGATCTGCTATTCTAGCGGCAAGCGCAAACACTTTGGATTGACGTATAGTATAAATCAGGCCCTATATACATTACACTATGTGGGTGGATCCGGTCGGTATGCAATTACAGTGATTAAACACTTGCTTAATCACTGACGGACAGGAGAATTAATGATATTTAACCAGTGTTTAAGCAGGGCCGGATGACCCTGTATCATATGCATGCTCTTTAATTGGCGTTTGTGTGGCCTCGGGGAGTAATTATAAAGGCGATGAGGTTACACACACAAAAAGCAATACGGGGCACGACATCTGGCTCACAGGAGCAGCTTAGCGTGTAACACTGCGGTCCTGCACTGTTTGCCACCGGCCACCTCCACGCTATGATAAAGAAAGAGGATAAATCATGGGGGCGTGGCGCAAGCTGGTGCCGGTGTGTTCAACTTGTATTTTTGTGAAATGACAAAGAAACATGGATACTGGTTAGTGGTTATTCAAAAGTGCTATAAAAGTGATATAAAGTAATAATACATTTGAAAATGCAAGATTTTGCTATTATATTGTCTCTCCACCATGTCAGTAAAAAGTTCACACTCAAACTTTAACTTTTGTTTCAGCAGTGGTTCAGCCGTAAAGCATGTGCCACGCCCCCACCTTTTGAGACAGCTGAATCACTGCTGAGCCAAAAGTGAAAGTGTGAGTGTTAACACACTGCTATATATTGTCTCCACCATGTCAGCAGACAATTGCATTTTGGAGTGATGTATAATATACATCACTAAGGGGGCTAAGGGGTGTTGTTCAAGTTCATATATTATAGCTTCAAAAATTATAGCTGAACTTGAACAACACCCCTTAGCCCCATTATAAGCCTAGCCTATTTTGGGATAGGCGAAACAGCCATTAAGGAGTGTTTTCACAAAATAACACCTGGACCACTTTTTTCAAAAGAAATAACTACAAATAAAGATTGAAAAAAAAAAAGTTTGGTGTGGAATTCTCTTTAACGCGGCCTGGCCACCTAAATCAACTCGCATTGTAGGCGCATTTCACCTGCCTGCCGCCACGTTACACATGTGCTGCGGCCCCCCGTGCAACTCAATCCTCTGACCACGAATACTCAGAGGAGGGGTCAGGGCTGTGTGTGTGTGTGTGTGTGTGTGTGTGTGTGTGTGTGTGTGTGTGTGTGTGTGTGTGTGTGTGTGTGTGTGTGTGTGTGTGTGTGTGTTTGGAGGGAATATAAATGCGGTTGGTTCCCCACCAACCTCCTGCCATTTAAATAGCCAGCAAGCCGCCGCCCCACTAGCTCAAAGGACGGCGTCCACTATTGTAACGGTGTCATTGTGTCACGTCTCGGTGGACAACGCCGCATATAATTCCAGACTGTATTAAAGCCTATACATGTCTTTCCGGAAAACACAAAGTAAAAAAGGTGTCGGCTGGGGAGGGACGGAGGGAATAAAGGTACAGTAGTGGCAGCCAGAGAAATCGCCATGCAGCGAATGATTTTGAATGATTTTTATGCCCCCGAGGAAAGCAATTATGCCGTTCTGATGTACCTCTGTGACTAATTTCCCCCTTCCGAAACAGACACTGGAACTAGGAAGGGCCTGAGGGTAGAATCCACGGTGGAGTGATAGTCAGGGGCGGATCTAGGCATAGGCATGGGGGGGGGAATTCCCCCCTAAATGGCCAGACCGCCGCACCAAACATGATGTCATGCAAAATAACCAAAGATATTTCAAATTAAAGTGCTTATATTTAAAATGATTTGAAACACTACTACTGCTAGTTGTGTCACCACTAAACCAACAGCATTTCATCATTGAAAACAGAAAACTCTCTGAGTCAGACCTTTAGCTTTATGCATGCTGCGTGTCTGTTGCAACTTCAACAACAACTGATGTTATTACTGATGCTTAAATGCCTAATAAAAGTCCTGTAACCGAAAATGGTATCGGTGCACCCCCATACCATTTTCTCCTGCCCCTCCAATTTGTAAATGTTACATCCGCCCCTGGTGATAGTGGTGGAGGGGGGGGGGGGGGGGGGGGGGGGGGGGGGGGGGTCATCAGGGCATATGTCATGTGGGTTGGGGGGGGTGAAGTGGGTGGAAGGGTGCCGGACATATTGAGCATGAATATTTTACACGCAAAAAGGCGTCCATTTGTCTTTCTCTCACCCCATTTTACTCCAACGTAATAATGTTCGCCGGAACGTGTGAGAGAGACAAAGGGGTGGCGAGGGAGAAAAAGGCATGCACACACACACACACACACACACACACACACACACACACACACACACATGCGCGCGCATGCTACACACACCAGAGAGAGCACGAAAAGACAAAGCCGGCCAGCAAAGTTTTACAGCACAAGACACCGTCGCTCCTTCAAAATGACGTTTAGCATCGCGCGCACCCGACAACCCCCCTCTCGTTGCTCTCTTATCCGCCAGGGACGGATCTAGGCATAGGCATGGGGGGGCAATGCCCCCCTAAATGCCCAGTCTGCCCCACCAAATATGATGGCATGCAAAACAACCCAAGATATTTATATTTAAAATGATTTGAAACACTACTACTGCTACTAACTTGTGGCACCACTAAACCAAAAGCATTTCATCACTGAAAACAGAAAACTCTCTGAGTCAGACCGCTGCGTGTCTGTTGCAACTTCAACAACAACTGATGTTATTATTGATGCTTAATTGCCTAATAAAAGTCTTTTAACCCAAAATGGTATGGACGCAACTTGGGAGTTGCCCCCATACCATACCCCCCCCCCCCGCCCCCCAATTGGGAAATTTTACATCCGCCCCTGTTATCCGCCATGAGCCAAATTATCCATTCCTCAGCACATTTTTTGCAGAGATTCCTGCATAGTTGAGGAAGGCGAAGAAGAGCCAGGAAGGCAGCCAACGCCTCGTGCTGTAGAATTATTAATGCAGTGTCCTCCGCTCTGTGTCACAGAAACGGTGAATTAAACGTATGGCTCAACCCACTTGAACCGTATATTTTCGTCATGATCACAGTCCAACATTTGTCACAAAAAAATGTGGATCAGCTAGATCTAGTGATTTGGTTCAGGGAGGGCAGGGGTTTTCGACAGGAGGTCCGGGGACCACCAGTGGTCCCTGAGAGGGTTTTAGGTTGTTCCAGGAGGCTAAATGATGGAAAGTTGGTTAACCAGATGTAACTCTTTGAGAGCGTAAACATGAAACCAAATGGACCCTTGCGGGTCCATTTGGTTTCATGTTTACGCTCTCAAGAGTTAATATTCATCATCTGAATTAGTCTAAAAACTAGAGAATGTAGAAGATTAGTGGTCATTTTGTTCTGTATGTCTGACTGTTTTGTTTCCCCAAATCCAGCCTGGAATTGTGGACGAAAGCAACATAAATCTTTAGTTTTGGGGTCTGTGGGGCTAAAACGTCAATAAATGATGGTCCATGGCTCAAATTCTGGAAAAAAATAGTGGTTTAGGGCGGAAAAAAAAAAAAAAAAAAACGAGCAACCTCAATTAGTCAGTGAAGCATAAGGGCTTCCGTGGTAACCGTGGTCTCAGCCCAGCTGTGTACAAGGTGCCCTAGGAGGTGTGCAGCGTACGGCTCAGCCACATGGCAGCGGTTCAGCCCGGGTGTAGGTTGTTTTCGGCCCCATCTGGTGGACAGATGTGCGGGACAGGGGCAACATACAAGCACTGAGGGATAAACATGGGCTTTGGAACATTGGCTCACTCTGCTGGATCTACAGTACAAGCTGCTATTTTCTCGCTGGCATCGGGTTCCTGCATGCGGAGACCTCAGATAATTTCTCGTTTTGTCGAGCTGGAAGAAGAGGCCAAAACGCTTGGGAACCTGGCTGTGTGTGTAGCAGTGAGCACATTGTGGTACACTGGGCTGCTGCTGATCTACTCCCCCCCCACCCCCACCCCACCCCAGAGGATTGTTTTTCTCTTTTGGACGGGATAGAGAAAAATTTACATTTTCTTCTCCTTTGATCTTTGAGGCAAAGGAATGCCTCTGCAACCCGCAGAGAGACATGACTTCATGCCACGGTGTGCCCATGGTTCAGTTCTGTGCACTGAGAGCAGGGAAAGCTATGCTACACGTCGTGCGCGCAATGTGCATACGCTTGCGAGGAGAATCTAATTTGCAAAGCTCGCAATGTAAAGGTGCTCCAGCGTTGAAAATATGAAATAGAATTTAACGGAGTGTTTGTTGTATAGCGTAACGTCATACCGGTGTACCGGTATGTGGTAGAGGACAATAAACTGTTTTTCATTAGGCCTTTATCAGAACGTAAATGATTTAACTTTACGCTATCATAGTTTTTGGCTTGACTGCAGCTGAGGTGAAACGAAGTTCAGTCTCGTAGTACAAAGACTGCAGTGTTCAAAACTCCCAAACCAGGATAAGAACAAAGAAGTGACTTCAAAGCATGCATGGTTCTTGTTGACATCCTTGAGTTTCTTTTAAAACAAAATCATGTCATACCGTCATTCCACCAAAACTAGCATGAGTGTGTACTAGGGCTGCAACCAACGATTATTTTCACAAATTGATGTCAGAAAGACTGAACTTTTTGTTCTATATATTGTTTAAAAATGCTTTAAAATGTTCAAGTTGATCGAACTTGTCATGGTTAATATTTTTCAGAATTCCGCACATTTTCAACATTTTATTGTACTGTATTTTACTTGATGATGACATCATCAAGTTCTGTTTGTGTTGTGTTTGTTAATGATTTTTCTTTTAGGAGCTTTTTTTCTGAGGCCGTACAAATGGAACCAAATGGACCCGTCAGAGTTAGGGTATATATATTTTTTTATTATCGGGTATAATAAAAGCACAGTCATTTGTGGGAAAAAATGCGATATATCGATAATCGATATATAAAATCGAATGGCAGCATAACTAGGAATCCCAGTATAAATCGATTCAGGACCCTAATTATCAATATTGTATCGTATTGTGAGTTAAGTGAATTGTCTCACCCCTACTTCCCATCTCTCTTGTTTTTTTTATTCAGAGTGCTTGACAGTTTCAAGACGACCATGCAGCATGCGCTCATTGTCTTTGGTTTGAGTGCCGCCTGTGAACACATTTCACAGTTTGGACACTTCAAATTGCGTAACGGCTTCAAAGCTATAGAGCTGCTCTTTCTAGTTGTGAAACAATCCAATGGTTTTGGGGACAGTCAGCACAGTGGGAATACAAGTTCCACACATTAAGGTCAACCAAGCGTATGTGAGAAACACAAGGTTGTGTGGGATGTGTTGTTGTGAACCTGTTTGTGAGTCTGACAATAATGTCGCCGTTATCGTGAGCTGCACTTGTTGGCAGTCGCGCAAATGTCAGGTCAACTCTGACATGACTCAAAAGATCGGATGTGAATAAATGCACACAGCAACACTGTCTGTATGGCAAACTAATAAATGGAGTAATCCTTGTCACCAGCTGACAATTTGCTTGAATCAAAAGTGATGACTGCGAGTCTTGTGATTTACGACCGAATGTAAGGGATGCTGTTTCTGTAGATTGTAGATGAAGTGAAGAGAAATGGCATTACAAAGAGTACTAATATCCTAAAACAGTGGTTTTCAACCAGTGGTCCGGGGACCGCCAGTGGTCCTTGAGAGGGTTCCAGGTGGTCCCCAGCTAAGTTGTTTAACCAGATGTAACTCTTGAGAACGTAAAAATGAAACCAAATGGACCCTTGCGGGTCCATTTGGTTTCATTTTTACACTCTCAAGAGTTAAAATATTCATCATGTGAATTAGTCCTAATCTACACAACTAGAAGATTAATGGTCATGGACAGAAGCAAAGGAAATCTTTAGTTTGGGGGGGGGGTCTGTGGGGCTAAAATGTCCTCAAATGGTGGTCCGTGGCTCAAATGCTGAACAAATGGTGGTCCCTGGGATGAAAAAGGTTGAAAACCCCTGTCCTAAAACCATCACCACCACCACCAACCACCTCCACACCATAACCTCAGGCTGCAATCTGTCCTCTCCAGCCCCTCATCCCCTCAGAACTTACTCTGAATTATAAGGAACCTTTAAAGACCGCTATCACTCTTCTCTGCGTTCTTTCCAAAGCCTCTTGAGACAGTTTGTTCGCTCACAGAATAACCCTCTCGGATCCCAAACCGTGGCGTTCTACTGAAACTGAACTTTTCACTTAAACTTTACTGGAGTATTTCCAAATGTCTGTATTTTTTTTTTACTTTATTCCACTGCATCTATGTTGCAATTACTTGAAAACTTTACGCAGTTACGGGTTACTTTG
Source organism: Benthosema pterotum (assembly GCA_039105355.1). Taxonomy (NCBI): domain Eukaryota; kingdom Metazoa; phylum Chordata; class Actinopteri; order Myctophiformes; family Myctophidae; genus Benthosema; species Benthosema pterotum. The sequence goes on along the minus strand of CM076988.1, from coordinate 8,838,427 downwards.
TAGATTTTGATTATTTGATTTAAAGTAAGGCTGTTAAATAACGAGGTAATGGCATTCATTCGTTTTGTTGATTCGTCAGATTCAATTTTTTACCTCACATGCACACTGACTCAACCCACTAAGGTGTATCTATGGGCAAAGTAAAACGCTGAAAATGGGAAGTGTAAAACGTTTGACCACGTTTTCCAACCGCTGCGGTCCACTCTGCCTGCCCAGGGTCTCCTCTCAGAAAAACACTCTGTAGTCACTATGACCTTTGACCCTCAGTATCTGCAGTATTTGACACGCTGCTGGACACGGTTTGTCTCACTGACACAGGGGGCGGATCTAGGCATGGGCATGGGGGGCAATGGGGAAAAGTTACACTGACACCCTCTCTCTCACTGACACCCTCTCTCTCTCTGACTTTATCACTGACGTTGACACTCGGGCAGGGGTCATCGGATGGGACAAAAATGGACACAGCCCATGCATATTATAGTGTGATTGACAAGCCTTTCGAAACAACGTGTGCAGACTGTGTGCCGTGTGCGTTGCCAACTTTGACCACTTTTTTTTTTTTACTGAAGTTCACATACTTAAATGCACAAAGTTTCTCTGTCTCTCTCCCTCTCAGACCATCCAGGTTGAACTTTTTCATGGCTAGATGGCGCTAACTAACGACAGTTCAGCCCAGGCCTCAACATTCACTACCATTCAAGGACCGAGTTAAGAGAAAGATTTGCAAAACCTCCAGTTCTTGTGCTCGTCCAATTCAAAACACTGATTATGACCTACAGGGCAATCAAGGACGCAGCAGCCCTTTTAGCTCCAGGGTAATGTCTCAAGAACAGATTCCGGGGACCTGTTTTTCCTTGTTTTTTGGCCAACGGGTTCACCGATAGCCTCAAGGATAAGATCAGCCCATAGTAGCGCCTCCCAAAGCCCCACAAGCCCCTTTCACTCGAGTCTTCCCTTCCTTATGCAGGAGGAAATTATGCGTTTCTTTCCTCCAGCAAACACAGCAGCGGTATCAAAGTGTAAACACAGATTTGGATCAGCAAACACAGGACGTCCGTCCCATGCTGCGGTCACACACCTGCCGTATCTACGGCCACCCTGGACAATGATCCGAGCATCCTAGACTCCCGTCTCTACCTTCCGGCTCCCCAAACCGCGGGATGAATTGACCTCCTCACTGTTTGGAGCATGCATGGCTCCAGGGCCACCAGTTGGCCATGTAGATAGTCCATGTATTTGCATCGTGTTTAGTATTTTGTTTTGGCTTAAAACCAAGGCCGATGCACACATCCAGTCCTGCACTGGTGCTGGTGAATACAATGGTAAAGCAGTCTGCACAACAGCTACTGCTCCACGGTGTTAAAAACAACATTTAAAAACAGCGTGGACATTTCGGCCAGTCCACAACGTTTCGGTCGTGGACGTTTCTGCGGTGGGGGTGGACACGCAACAGGCCAACAGCATGTGCACCGAGGCCAACCCCACTGGATCCTGAATGGAGGAAGCCCTCGTCTTTTCTTTCCATTTAGCCCAACGTTGCACTTTGCGGGTCGCTAGTGTGGAAAGCTGCCTAAATAGTAAATTGTAATTGTTTCTCAGCCGCCAAACCCGAGGACTTTGTGCTGTGTAATGTACTGAGGAAAAGAAAGTGGGATGTCGGGAGAGAAGCTGTGACGATCGATGCGAGGTTGGCGAGTGTGCGGTGCGCGCGTTTGTGTGTGTGTGTGCGTGTGTGTGTGTGTGTGTGTGTGTGTGTGGGTTGCAGAGTGGGAGCTAAGGAGAGTGTCTGGCCTTGGACAGCCAGTATCTGCCCACTGTACAACTGTGTGAGCACATATCTCTGTCTGTGGAACTTGAGCCTATCGTCTCCGTCAGGCAGACACCTCTCATCTCCATTACTCTTTCTTTTTTCCGAAAAATTGACGGCTATTATGCCTCTACGTAACACAGGGTCAAATGCAGCAGGTCCACAAGCTTTGAGCGCAATGGGAAGTGCCACATTTCGAGCGCGCAGATCTGGCTTCTACCCGGCTGATAAGTGTCAAGGCAAAAACCTTGTACCGTGCCTTGCAAAACTATAAACCCCCTTGGCCTTTATCTATTGTAGTTACCATACAGTACTATACCATACAGTATACCATACTGTACTGTACTGCAATCTTCTGAGATCTGAGAACTCAACGTCCTCGCCATTCCAGAAAAAGATGAGAAGGATTACGGAAATTGCAGGACATTTGGGTCCTCACTTTTATAAAGGCCATTTTGTGGGTTTGAACATTATAGTGTTCATTGGTTTCAAATTAGATCTCGGTTCAGGAGTAATATTAAGATCTCGGCGCGTACCGTATGTGTGGCGTTGCTTGCGGTTAAGGTTAGAAGTTAATACAGAATGAAATGAATGTATTACGTGCCAGACCAGTATATGAATGCCAAAGACAAAGTTATAGTTCACCCTCCACGTAAGAACTACTTTGTTGCAAGTCGGAGTACCTACAGTAAAACTACTCAATAGGAAAGTTTTCAAGGGTAAAAAAAATATATATATTTTGATAATAGCAAATCTACAAGATGAGCCATTTTCAAATGGCCAACGTGAAGTAGTTACTTGCATGAGTGGAGCGGGCACAAGTTAGGTGATCGGTGCACTGTGTTCGGTGGTCCCTCAGGGTACTCCGATTGGCCAGTTTAGGTGATGATGTAATGGTAAGAGACACTGACAACTAATGTCATGAGTATTAGCTCGCTCCGCTCACGCACTAGTAGGCCATCGCCTGCCGGTGTGCAACGCGCAAGATTGCACTCTGCCGAGTAATGATCTAGCTCATGTAGCTTAAACTAAAACATATATTATTTAACACAATAATATTCAACATCTACAAAGCAACTAACTTTAAATGGGCCACATCCATTTTGCCCCTCCAACTTCTATTCTGACACAAGCGTTCCACACCCCTGCAGGGAGTGCAGTGCCCAGCCTCGAGTCTGTGGGATACACCGTTGTCCAGAAACAGCAAAAAAGGCTCAGGTCAGCCTCAGCAAAGTGGGCCTGATGTAGTGGATTTTTTAGAATGCCAATAGTTCTGTCTGTATTCCCAGTGTCATCTGAGACCATTCTTACTGCAGCTGTCACCTGACAGGACTCTTCCACATGCTTACTGCCACTAAAGTAGAGCACTATTAGGGGACGGCGGCTATTTGTAAAACAATCCTTATATGAACGTTTTGTCTATGAAAGATAAACTATAAGAACTATCTTCATATCATCTTGCACTAGGCTTGTCCTCCCCGAGTGTTGTGTATCGGACACAAACTCTTGTAATAAACTGGACCTTGATTCATCTCCATTTCACTCTCATTTGTATTTCTTTATGTTCATCTTACATTATTTGTAAGTTTATAAGAAATCTAGTACACTGATCAGCCAAAATCCCCTCACCTGTGCCAGCTTCCAGCCTCTGCCTCAGCCAACTGATGCCATGAAGCACTCTTCAGACACAGGCATGCAGATGGACATCTCCATATACGCCTACAGTATGGGCACAAAGGGGACACAGAAAGATAGTTAAAACAGGTGCTAAGTGGACAACAGGCAATTGCCTAGGATAGTTTGAGAACAACTGGCAACATAGAAACAGTTGTTTTTTTCTGTCATGGTTTAGAAGAGTGGTTTTCAAACAGTGGTCCGGGAAACACCTGTGGTCAAGGGACCACCAGTGGTCCTTGTGAGAGTTCCAGGTGGTTCCCAGGTTAAATGATGGAAAGTTGGTTAACCAGATGTAACTCTTTGAGTGTAAAATTCATTTTACACTCTCAAGAGTTAAAATATTCATCATCTGAATTAGCACCACTTAATTAAGAAGTCTGGTCATTTTGATCTGTATATTTGACTGTTTTGTTTCTGAAATCCAGCCTGGAATTCTGGACAAAAGTAAAGGAAATCTTTAGTTTTGGGGTGTGGGGCTGGAATGTCATGAAATGGTGGTTTGTGACTCAAATACTGAATAAATAGAGGGCCCTGGAATCAAAAAGGTTGAAGGTCCCAAATGGTTAATGTCTCGGCTGCAGTGACACTCAGGAAAGCAGGAGATTAAAGGTGCGGTTGGTCTTCCTGCCTCAGATCATGCAGAACTCCCAACTACATGTAATTACCCCCACTGGTTTCCAACCGCCACCACTCTCTTTTTATAGTTCCACACATCGCCATGGGAAGCCCTTTGCCACAAACATCACAGGTTAGTCTCTGAAGCCACATGGACAGCTAGATGCTGCAGTACATTTAGAGCATACCCAGGCATTATGCGGCCCGGGGGCCAAATGCGTCCTTTTGGCTGCCCCTGACCGGCCCGGGGACCACCAGTGGTCCTTGAGAGAGTTCCAGTTAAATATGGAAAGTTGGTTAACCAGATGTAACTCTTTGAGAGCGTAAAAATGAAACCAAATGGACCCTTGTGGTTTCATGTTTACAGTCTCAAGAGTGTAAATATTCATTTATCATTTTTGATCTATGTTTGCATGTTTTGTTTCTGCCATCAGCCTGGCTTTGTTGACAAAAGCAAAATAAATATTTAGTTTTGGGTCTGGGGGGGGCTAAAATGTCATCAAATGGTCAAATAAATAGAGGTCGTGTCAAAATTGTGTCAAAATGGTTGGTCTTACTCTTACTTTTATCTTGAAATTAAATTAATATTACGCAGACTTTAGTTCAGCCTTTAGTCTTGGCCCTCCACAGTATTTTATACATCTCGTTTGGCCCCTTGGGAAAAATAATTGCCCACCCGATTTAGAGGTATTATATAATTTTTTGCCAAATTTTCCGCCTTTTCCCCTTCTATGTTGCTTCCATTTTGATTCTACAGCTGTTTTCCTGCAGAGAGGCACTTGCTTTGCCCTGCAAACGGTCCAGAACTTTGTTGTTGTCAACAGATAATTAACATCGGGCTCATGACAAGGCGTGCGTGGGGGGAGGGGTTGTAGGGGGTGAGGCGGCGTTTTAACCAATCCCAGCGCAGCAGTCTCTAGCAGTATCATAATGAGCCAATAGAATGGTGGTGAGGTAGAGTTAGATTCAACTCTAACAACAAGGTTTTTCACAATAAAGTCATAATTTCTTCTTTGTATAATAACTAAGCGATGGCAGATACAATGAAGACATTATAACCTGGTGTCGACTGTTCTAAAGAAATCACACGTGTGTGAAGTGAGGGGTGTCTGGCGACGGCCTGGCCGCCATATGACAATTCCGAAAGCTAGGCGAAATGTCACCTCAGAAAGGTGACAGACAAGTCAGTAAACGTCTAATACAGTTCTGTTCTATTGCGGTGGTGGTGATTATGATGACGATGATAATGTGCTTTGAGCCATTGGCCACACTAATTGAACCTGCGATCGCTCAGCAGAAGACGATATCCGGCTGTCTATTAGCCGGCGCAAATGTGGATACAAGCTGTTTGTGAAATAACTGGAGCCGATTACAGCCAAGTGTATGAGAGAGGCAAAACGAGACATTATGAGAGAGAGAGAGAGAGAGAGAGAGAGAGAGAGAGAGAGAGAGAGAGAGAGAGAGAGAGAGAGAGAGAGAGAGAGAGAGAGAGAGAGAGAGATGGGGGCACAAGAGTGGAGAGCAAAAAAGATGGGAAAGGAGAGAGCAGGCAAGAGACCCACGGCCAGAACTGAGAGGGGGTGAGGGAGAGAGAGAGAACTAATGTGGCATAAAAAGCCAATTTTACGAAACCTCTCAAACTCCCTCCTGGGCGCAGACAATTACGTGCGGACGGAGACGACAGTTATGATTAAACAAGTGGACATTCTTGACAGCGGAGATAAACCGTAGAGAGTGAAAACGACGGGGTCAGTCTGTCCGAGAGCTCTGTTTGTCTGGGGCGAGTCTGAGAACTAATTTCCACACGGTTGGTTGGTTGGCGGGTGACGCCTCCAGCAGGGAACGGGAGAATGGGATGGACAATGGACACACGTGGACATACACATGCACACACAGCGCCATGAAGCCATTGTCATGAAACGCAAGGTCAAGTACACGTATACAAGCGCGCACACCCACAATCTCGTGCGCCCACACATGCCCTCATCTATGCAGGTATAAACATACACACTGATTAGCAAACAAGGAATGATTGCATAGTAACGATGTGTCAGGCAAAGCAGGTGCTTTTCTCTGTTGTTCACCTTTTTGTCTTTGGTTTCTCTCCCCCGTATTACTAGTAACATGGATAGCATACCTGGGCATTATGCGGCCCGGGGGCCAAATGTGGCCCTTTGGCTGACTCTGACCGGCCCGGGGACCACCAGTGGTCCGTGAGAGAGTTCCAGTTAAATATGGAAAGTTGGTTAACCAGATGTAACTCTTTGAGAGCGTATAAATGAAACCAAATGGACCCTTGCGGGTCCATTTGGTTTCATTTTTACACTCTCAAGAGTTAAAATATTCATCATCTGAATTAGCCCAAACCTAAAGTCTGCACATTCAATCAGAGAATGTAAGAGAATGGTCATTTTTGTTATCCTGTTTTGTTTCCCAAATATAGGCTGGAATTGTGGACAAAAACAAAAGAAATCTTGAAGAAAGTTTTGGGATCTGTGGGGCTAAAATGTCATCAAATGGTGGTCCGTGGCTCAAATACTTAATAAATAGTGAGACTTGGTGTCAAAGGGGTTGGTCCTACTCTTACATTTTTCATGAAATGAAATTAATATTACGCAGACTTTCGTTAAGCCTTTAGTCTTGGCCCTCCACAATAATTTATGCATCTCATTTGGCCCCTTGGGAAAAAATAACTGCACACCCCTGATGGAGAGGTTTCTCTGTCGTAACCCTTTCAGTCGTTGTTTCCATTCTTTTCCGGCATTATGTGGTGTTGTGGCTTTCCCTACTATGCAGCTTGCTTGCTGGGTGTGGAAATGATCCCTTTTGTGCTGCGTGTGGCAAAGCTTAGGAGGCAGGCAATCATACTGCCCCACTATTGGCTTAGGGGGCTTGTGTGGCAGCCAATCATGCTAAGTATTACTGTAGGAAGAGAGTAGCGACATGCTTTGATCTCACCGCCTCGCACTTGCACGGAAGCTCTGCACGTTCCAAACGTAGGCCTACATAGCTGACCATTGCATCACAACAACATCAGCCTATTTTCGTACAATATACATGTACATTAACTAAAGCGAGTTGTATAAATCATTATTCAATAAAGTGAGGAGAGGTCTGTCAATGCATTAAAATGTCGTCATCTCGTCAATTTACCAGCAAACGTGAGCCCTGCTGTCAATGGAGCTGGGTGGTGGGAGTCGTTTGTTTGGAACCATGAATCCCTCCTTGTGGGGTCACATGCACTTTTCAGCCAATAGCCATCTCTTTTTCAGCCGTAGCATTCAACTAGTCAACAGGAATGTCAGCAATCTGTAACTAGACTAATCTGGATTAGGTCATTCCATGAGATTTCATTAGTCAGGTGATAACAATCAATCAATCGGGGGTGAATTTTGAAATATTCTCGAGTTGAACTCGTAGCGACTCCCCTGTCTTTCTTGAGGTTTGAGGTTTTAATCAGACCACCTGACAGTTTCAGGACAACATGTGCTCATTGGGTTTGTCTGAGTACTACCTAACACATGGGTGCCAAACTCTGGCCCGCGGACCAAATTTGGCCCGACGTGCAATTTCATTTGGCCCTTGAGACAAAAAATCATTAACATGGTGAAATACATCTGATGAAATCACCAAGATGTATTTCACCATGTTAATGATTTTTCTTTCAGGCCCATTTTTCCTGAGAGGGTACAAATGGAACCAAATGGACCCGCTAGGGTCCATTTGGTTCACATTTGTACCCTCTCAGGAATATTTTGAAAATAGAGGAATTCCCCTTTAAAAGGTTAATTCGTTCAAACTTGGCCCGCGGCTTTGTTCAGTTTTAAATTTTGGCCCACTCTGTATCTGAGTTTGACACCCCTGAACACATTTTACAGTGTGGACACTGTCAAACTGAAATGGCTAACAAAAACAGCCTCAGAGCTATAGCTGTGCTTTTCTAGTCAACATGAAATAATTCAATATGCTGTCCACAGTATACACAGTGTTTACAAGATGGTTCACATCACACTACAACAAGCGCTTGAGTGAAACGCGGTGTTGTTGCGGTGACTAGCGTGAGGGGCGGGTTGTGAACAATTCATTGTTCAGTCTGACAACAACATGTTGCCATTATTGTGAGTTTGAGTTCCTGTCAGTCATGGAAATGGCAGAAACTAGGCTGAATGTGAATGAATGCTCACGCTTGCTATGCGGTGGTGTGGTCTGTTTGGTACATAGACGTCACAGCCGGGTGATGGAAACCGTCCAAAACTGTTTTAGGATTCAATGAAATAAATATATCAAAAGTAGCACTTCTAGACGCAAAACTCCAAGAAGCCAATGACCAGGTAGAGCAGGGGTGCCCACACTTTTTTGACTTGAGAGCTACTTTCAAAATGAGCGGCTCAACAAGATCTGCACATCAAAAATGTGATTATTCCATCACTGAAAATCCATTTCAAGGCCCCCTAGAAGGTTTGAGCTTTTGAAATGGTGATGATGGTGTTGCTTACTGTTAGTGTTTAAGAATAATGCGCTTAAAATGAAAAATAGAAGGAGAGAATTGGAATTGTAAAAGTATTTGGGGTTTGAGTTGACAGTTTGTAATGTTGGGTTTAGTTTCTTGCACCTAAAATTAAGAATTTTCATGCTTCTGTCCACAATTGGGAAAGAGAACTGGGAAAACATTGGTCAAAATAACAATTATTCTCTATTTTCTAATTGCGTGGACTTACGGGTCCATTTGGTTTCATTTTACACTCTCAAGAGTTACAAATCTATGGGGACTATGTTGTGATCTACCTGCGCGGCCTGTGTGTTCTACTGGTAGATCCTGATCTACCTTTTGGGCAGCCCTGAGGTAGAGGACATCGATTCACAGGAACAACACAAAGGCAAATATGTCAACAGGAGTTTTCTGACTGACAGCGACGATGCATTAGTCACCTCGAAATAATATTACGGAGGGAGCGCTTTGGCAACGGCTCAACGTCGCATGAATTAAAAGAGAATGAAAATAAATGACATCTGAGAGAGTCATGATCGGTACGCCTAAAATAGCAGGCCAACAAGCTTACAATAATGCGTCACCGCCGCGATGCGTGGGTAGCTCGTATAAAGTGGTCTATTTTTGTAGCACAAATGCCGTCACGCGACGAAGCATGAGTCAAGCTCGAGGGCTCAGGGATAACTCACCGTAAATAGTAAATGGTGAATTTATATAGCGCCTTTATCCAAGGCACTTTACGTACTGTAGATTGCGGATCCCATTCACCCATTCACACAGCAATTAGTGGTCAAGTGTCACACCGACCGAATTTGCAGGGAGCCTGGGTTTCGAACTGGCGACCTTGTGGTTAACATCCAAACGCTCTACCCCTGAGCCACTGCTGCCTCCATCACCGCGCTGCAAATTAAATGATCCATAGAAATGATTACGGAGCAAAACACAGAGCAAAAAAAAAAGATTTTGACACAATTACTGGAGAGCCCCTTATATGGAGTGTTGGGACGTCAGAACAGGCCAGCTGTGTGTCCAACGGACTCGACACCGGCCACAACACCCACTGTGGTGGTGCGGAACGTACATGTCGACAGTTCTCGACTCACGGTAAGTGGATTTATAGATTGTATGCTTCCACAGCAATGTGACCGCCAATAAGACACAAGCATGACGCACAGACAGACACACATACATTTCTGTCTGGCTTGCATAGTTATCTGGCTCACTGTGTTCGCAAAAAGAGCCAGGTTTGCATCCAAATAACCGCTTTTACTTTAGCAGACTGTATGCCTGTATTCCATTACGAGACAGTTTTGCGTGGTGAAAAATCACAACCCTAAAAAAAATGTAATCTTCGCAATCTTTAAAACACAGACGCTATTTAAAAAGTCTTGTGTTTTTCAGCAGGGCCGAGTGACTTGAATGACAAGCTGTCCTTTGGAGCATTACCATAATGCGTTTCCGCCACTGTGCAATCAATACGCCCTGAAGAAGAGGACCATTTTTTCCCCCCACAAACGGTAGATATTACTTATCCTGCAGCGATTTATTGTCACTCCGAAGAAACAGATCCTCCCAGGGGTGAATGATTTCCCTTTGCGCCCACGCATACCTGAAGGACTGCATTCATTATGTCATTATGTGCACTTTGTAATAAAACGTGCCAAGACGGTGCATTTCAAATAAATGAGTGACGCAATTGCTGGCAAGTCAGTCTTTTCATTTTCACTGCTTTTCTAGATGAAAGGGTTTTTTTTGGGGGGGGGGTGACTTGTTTATGTCAGTGCATGGTACCCAGACTGTTTCATGTCAAACTGACATTCATTAGCCAGTGGGCCCTGATTTAAGACAAGATCTGTATGGCTCTAACAGTGATTCTCTACCCATTTACTTTCAAGGACCCCCAGTTCGACATGCACTAGACTACGGACCAATTAGCGGCATTTCTATCTCTAGGACACCAATTTATATTTCGAGATCAAGGGCTCCATTTTCGTTACCATTTAAACCCCTTATGCTAAACCCCTTATCATTTTTTTTTACTATTTTGAAAAACCTTTTTGGAATAGTTCAGTGTGCCAATCTATTGACACATTGTGAGCTTGTAGACTGGCCATTTAAACTATTGAAAAATGTTTTTTTTATAGTTTAAAAAGGCAAAGAAGTTAAGGGATAAATGGAGTCCCAAGTGTACAAATGGAACCAAATTGTATTCCGTTTGTACACTCTCATAGTTACAGACCCCAATTGGACTATCATTTACCCAGGGACCCCATGGAACTCCCTCAAGGAGCCTTAGGGGTCTCTGGACCACATTTTGGGAGCCACACTTTTAAAAGGACCAAAGAAGTGTTTGGTTTGTCGTGCCAGCGGCAGACCCTGCCGCACGCTGAAGAAGAAAGCATCAATTTGCTCTGGCATTTTGGATTAAAGCCCCTTCGAGCGCTCCAGACTGTGATTCAGCTGCTGGGATTTAACCCCAAAATAGAATGCCAGCACCTATTTTCAACACCTTGAAGGCCTTCGAAAAACGTCGTTCCTTTCTTCTCCCCCTTTTCTTATTTTCTTTTCTCTCTTTTACATGTAATGAGCGTTCTATGATCCTGTATTCACAGTCAGTGTTCCAATCATTGCATTATTTCTAGCCCAAGGCAGGTTTGTGTGACACCAGTTGCTATGATACATATCCTTTTTATCATCTTGAAACGCAAGCGCCATCTCTCTCTCTCTCTCTCTCTCTCTCTCTCTCTCTCTCTCTCTCTCTCTCTCTCTCTCTCTCTCTCTCTCTCTCTCTCTCTCTCTCTCTCTCTCTCTCTCTCTCTCTCTCTCTCTCTCTCTCACCAAGCAAGCTCGTTCCTCTTCCTCTCTCTCTCTCAACACACACATACTCCAGACATCAGCTCAGTTCCTTCCCAAATACACTTGACGGAACCCACACCTCCCACGCACATAAGCACACTCTCACTCTCACACACACACACACACACACACACACACACACACACACACACACACACCACACACACACACACACACACACACACACACACACACACACACACACACACACACACACACACACACACACAGCTTTTAACCTGAAGCCCAAAGCCATAGTGGAATCTCATGCCATAATATAGCCGCACAACCAAAAGAGACGATTCATGCTCGAAGTAACGCGTTGCTGCGAGCTTAAACAAGGCCATTTGTCCATTAAGTACAAGTCCAAGCGTTTGGACATTCGGCCCCCGTAAATATAAGAACACACATGAGGCAAATGTGCATGCGCGTGCACACACACACACACACACACACACACACACACACACACACACACACACACACACACACACACACACACACACACACACACACACACACACACACACACACACACACACACTCACACTCACAATCACAGGCAACACACACTACTGTAGAGTGCTTGCAGTTCAGTTGATCTATGAGTGAAGGCAGGAGGGTGTGTGTGTGTGTGTGTGTGTGTGTGTGTGTGTGTGTGTGTGTGTGTGTGTGTGTGTGTGTGTGTGTGTGTGTGTGTGTGTGTGTGTGTTGGGCGGGGGGGGGGGGGGGGGGGGGGGGGGGGCTCTCTTGGGAATGGAACCAAGAGCTTTCGGCAACGATCTGCCTTGCCGATTGGAATCAAAAAACGCCCTTAAGAAGATGGAAGACAAAAAACTAATCTCTTCTCTCCCAACCGACCCAGCCCCACAATCTCAGGGTTATTTTTCTTTCCTGCAGCGTCACTGAACCCCCCCACCCCACCCCAAACCATCCCCTCCCCTCCGTATCTCACGCTCTTCTTTATGTTCAGAAGATGACAGGCGGTTGCATTTCACAGGGGTTGGAGGGGGGGGGCTGATGTCTCCAGTTTTATGTCTCAGTAATGATCTGATATAAAGGGGGAGGAGGAGTGGGGTGGGGTGGGAGAGAAAGCACTCTCCTCGCCGTTTCTATTTTTAAGCTGCTCGATGATGCGTCGTCGCAAAGAGGCCAACGCTGTCACGGTTTGTTTGATTTACACAATGTCGGCGGCACGCGGGGAGAGGGTCAGCGGGTCACCAACATGTACCGATTTTCGGGTTTTATGCACCATTGCAATGCTCTCATTTTGATCATAATACCTACCTATACCCACGGCCAATCTCCAGGTTTTCTCCACAATACAGTATGTATGGCAATTATTTATTACAGTATATGACTCTCTGCTTCTTCCTGCCTTCCTCCTGCATTATGGTCAGGGCTGCACATAACTATTTTAGTCCAGTACTCAGAGGAGCACCTGGGGATGTTACTTGGTGCTCCCAAAATGCGGCGACCCGCATCGCCGGGCCCTGGGACCCCTTTTTTCCACTCCGTACAGCCCGATCAATGTAGAGTATTACAGTACAGGGCGATAGTTTGGGCGTTGCAATAGTAGCCTAGTAGTAGTACTACTACCTGCATACTACATCCATTAAAAATACTAGTAGTATTTTAGACTTAGAGGTCAGAATTAGTTAGAATTATTTCATTTTCAAGGCTTCTTTACTGGCCCAGTCAGACAGTCATTATGAGCCCTTGAGCTGTGTGGTGCTCAAAGGAGCTTTCCACCCCTGGATTGACAGCTCATTGTAGGATTTTTGGTGCTCCTGAGCACCGGAGCACCACTTATGTGCACCCCTGTCTATGGTTCCTGGTTGTTATGTAATGTTTGCTCCCACCACCACCACCACCCCAGCACCACCACTGGGCTCTGTTATTTCTGTTCCCCATGGGGGGGTTATTATTGTATATCTATCTCCCTGCCTTTAATGTTTAATGACGGCCTTACTAATACTAATAACTTTATTTATATAGCACCTCTCCAAAAACAAGTTTACAAAGTGCTTCACAAATAACAATAAAATGGAAAATAAATACAAGATGCAAACATTATTGAGCTGAGCAGGGAGAAAAATGCTGAACGCCAATGTAAAATATTACATGCACACTTATATTCTGAGTCAATAATAAATAAATATTGGGTTAAATCTTTTGAGTTATCCAACTGTACCGAGTAATAAAAAACAAGGTTCCGACATTGTGGTCGCAAACAGCGAGGAGACAAACAAACAACGAAATGCCAACAGGAGTGTACAACAGACAAATGAGTTTGATCGATGCATGAATGATGGCGTGTGCCATATAGTATTATTCACAACAACACCAAGAATCCCCCAAAATATCCATCAGTCTGAGCGGCCATTCCAAACCGGCACTGCTGCTCGCCCCCATAGTCTGCCGTCGCCCTCAGGCATATTGCTGGTAAATGAGTATTTTTTTTTTTTTTGGGATAGACAATAAGGGAAATTTGCCACTGGCCCTTCGGGCCAGTGGCTTTTAAGAATCACTGGCCCCACAACTGTAACCACTGGCCCAGGTAATCGATCCCCATAGTTTGCAAAAAAAAAAGACCACTTTCGAATGTCTCAGTCACAATGTGGGACAGGGTCTCAATTTGTGGGATGACTGAATTTTTTTTTAAATGACTGTCCCATGCAAAGAGGGACACCTGGTCACCCTGGGACTGTCCCAGATCTGGTCACCCTTCTAACAACACCCGACACACACACACACACACACACACACACACACACACACACACACGCGAGGTTTGTCGGTAGTCTCTGGCTAGTTAGCCTGTCCGCAGCACTAACAGAAAAGACACAAGTTACCACTATGCGTTGGCTGCGAGTGGTGCGCATTTACATAGCAAGCCCATCTCATTAGTATCCTATAATGAGCTGGACAGTCAGTCTGTCAGTCTGGGAGCTTTTAGCGAGGCACGAAATGCACAGTATGTAAATGACACATACATTGCAAGCACAGCAGATAATCGACGCTATGTTTTTTTTTTTTTTTTGTTTGTTTTCCGTGAGTAGCTGCGCTGCAGTTACCACTGAGGAAATGCGAGGCTGCATGAGGGATTGGCGATTCGTTGTCGATTCGTTGTCTCACTCGTGTCTATGCGAGAGTCAGCGCTGTTATAATCATGGTGGATTATATCGTTATATTCCATGTTGGTGGCGAACGTCGCAACACTTAGGGGAAGATCGAGCGTGTCGCGGTGGGTGGAGAAGTTACTATGGGCCGGGCGAATGTGGCAGCCGGTCGCTTGTGGTCCGTGTAGACAGCGTGGTACATAAGGGGGCAGGGGCAACCTCCCGTATGAGGGCACTTCTGTGTTTTAGACATGCGAAAGAGCTGGGGCTACAGGCCCCTTTTTAATCTGTGTGTGTGCACGTACCTGTAGAGTGTAGAGTAGACTGTCAGCGTGGAACAGTGTTAGCGAGCCGAGGCAGCGTCGCATGCGAAATATAACTGATCTACAGGTTCATCAAACGTAGCAAAGCCTTGATAAGAAAGCGCTGGGGGAAACACTGCTCCCTATATATATTGTGAATTAAAATTGTATTTATTATGAATTTATTTTTAAGAGGTATTTCTCTACTGGCCCACCGGGCCAGTGAGTGACGCCATTTGGTGGTCCGAAGGGGTTTTGAAACCATCGGGGGGCCAGCGGGCCAATTATATTGTCGAACCCTAATGAGTATTTTTTTTTTTTTTTGTAGAGACGTCGTGGGCTCAGCCCTTTGCAGCAGTGGCCTCGGCCATTAGTGAGGAGTGGAGTCGTTCCTTGTGCAATGCCTTGCTCAGGGGCAAGATAAGATGGAAAAGATGGAATTCTCAATACCCTCCTATCACTCATCAGACAAGCGGTTCATCACGGACATGGTGTGGCTTGTGGTGGACGTTCTGTGTTTTCGCCACAGACATACAAGATGAGAGGGGCAATAATATTAGCAGAAACACATAAATAGATGGTGTTTTATCATGTACATTAGTGAGGATTTATTACCTGAAAATAGGCTGAAAAGTGGTGAAGTGGTCCTTTAAAGCTACTATGAGCAATACTGTCAACATCTGAATTACCTTTTTGCATTTGGACAGCCTGTGACACATCTATTACGCTCAAAGACGTTCCGAAGATGCTTTGTCAACAAAAAAAAATGGTCAAAATGACCAGGCAACCAATGAGAAAGCTTCTAGAAAAATCTTTGAATATAGATTGTGACCCCTCGATGTCTCACACAGACTACTTTTTTAAAGCGTTTTATCCACTGCTAGCTGCCTGAATAAAAATAAATAAATACACAGATAAAAAAGGTCATTTAAATTTTGACATATCATTGCACATAGCAGGTTTAAGCTACGCTTTATTTGCCAAACAGCTATCACTTTGGAAGTAAACAAGATAAGTAACATCCACGTAATCTTACAGTCAACATCTACTGCTATGTCCTCTGTAGTTGACAGAAGCAATCTCTTGACTGCTGTCTGTGACGCCGCAAAACATTTGCTTGGCTGGCAAAACTGTGCCGTAGTTTTGAACTCTCTTTGCTTTTCCGTCAGTAGTTCAGTTCCAAGAGCTTCTTACTTTTGGCTCTGCAATACTTGCCAAAGTTAACATCAAGTATTCAGCCATAAAACCCGGAGCTACAAGTTTTGCAGCGAGACTCAGGCCCTGTGCACAAGGCTCATTGATGAACATGAAAACTGCCCCAAAAGAAATTATTCTTAATCTATCCCCAATTAAAATAGGAATAGTCTCTTCTCCTGGATTTAGGACAAAAACATTATCATTACTACTACTGTCCAGTATTTTATTAATGGAACACTTAGCCATTTTTTTCAAAAAAATGATATATAATATTATTAATTTATGTTAATTTTGAATTTAGAACACTTTCCTGTCTCGACCCTACTATATCTATCGACACTTTGTGAGACAGGCTGTTGTCATCTATCAACAGCCTGTTGTCACTGAGACAGGCTGTTGTCTGATCCTGATGCTTATGCTATATCCTATGATTACAAATCTAAAACAATCTAAAATAAATATTAAGAAGTCTGTGTAGAAGAGTCGCCATTGGACTGACCCCATTAAGTGAACAGAGTTTGTGACGGCATAACTCTGTCATTTTTTTTCCTTTTTTTTTTGAGGGGGGGGGGGGGGGGGGGGGTCTTCCTGTTACCTTCGCTTCGATCCATACGTACAATCTACGTGCTCTCACAGTCACACAGAGATCTTTTTACTTTTATTGGAACCTGCCTCGCGCGAAACCAGTCCACAGCCAGGTGCGCTGCGGAGACGCAGGGCGATGCCCCTTGTATTCACCCTTTAGCGGCACTCGTAAAGCCTCCATCATCAATACATAAGCCACCTTCCTGAGAGTCTCTATCTTGTGTCGCCTCCCCGGGGGGACCTTTGTCACTTAAGCAGGTCTTTGTTGCTCACTCGCCTTCGAGGCTGATAAATCTGCGGCTTTAACTCGATGGAACATCAAACGAGGGCGAGGACTCGCCGCAACCCCAGAGAAGATAGAGAGGCTGATAAATCTGAGCTTTAACTCGATGGAACATCAAACGGCGAGGACTCGCCGCAACCCCCAGGAAGATAGAGAGGACGAGCACTCCGACGGCGAGGAGAGACACGGGAGTTCTTTAAGTCAACTGAGAGACCGCACTATGCATGGCCTCATGCACTTTACTCTCCTATAAACCCGTACTCCCTGATTTGGCACTTTTTCCCGGCAGATCAGGTGAGCTCATTTCATGGCATAAAATGCAGCTCAAAGTGCTTTAGTAGTTTCAGTTTGTACTTTGGGAGAAAAGCCTTTTGTCCAATCAGGGTGAGAGGGGCGTTCCTCCAATCAGGATCAAGTGGGGGTGTGCCTTGGCCTGTTGCACTTCACCCCGCTGTAGAGTGGGTACACGTGCATGTCTTGTTACCGTGCATGTCTTGTTGCCAAGACGTTACCAGTACTGTAAAACTTTAACAAAATGCAAAGACTTACAGTACAGTGCAGAAATGGATTCCACAGGGAAAAAAATACATATAGAGATCAACTGAGAAAAGCTTTTGTACACCCATATTGGATGGCTATATTTTTTCCCCCTGTTTATTTTCCTGACTGCCATATTGGCAGCAATATGGAGGAACTTCATCATCCGAGTTCATACAATTTGCAATGATTTGACGTATTATAGGGGTTTTCAACGGGGACCACCAGTGGTCCCTGAGAGGTTCCAGGTGGTCCCCAGCTAAGTTGGTTAATCAGATGTAACTCTTGAGAACGTAAAAATGAAACCAAATGGACCCTTGCGGGTCCATTTGGTTTCATTTTGACACTCACAAGAGTTAGAATATTCATCATCTGAATCAGCCCAAGTCTACACAACTATATGATGGACAAAAGCAAAAGAAATCTTTAGTTTTGGGGTCTGTGGGGCTAAAATGTCCTCAAATGGTGGTCCATGGCTCAATTGCTGAATAAATGGTGCCCCCCCCAACACACACACACACACACACACCCCTGAGCAATTCCAGATGCTGCATGCTGCCATAACCAGTCCTATACTGCCAACACTACTGCTTCCAATCAGTGACACTACCAGACTCCTCCCCAAGGAAGAGCTATTCTTCTAGATTGACGCCCTCGAGGGCACCTGGTGACCACCGCCATTGTGTCCTTTTACCAAGAGGTCAACGAGGATCACTCGGCCAGGTCAAGCACTGACAAACGGACTCAAGCTTTGTACAAGACCCTCGTGACCTTTGACTCCCCATTAGTCTTCTGCACCTTGCGCTGAGCTGATAGGCGGGACACAGCTGGGAGTGGGAGAGAGCGTGTGTGTGTGTGTGTGTGTGTGTGTGTGTGTGTGTGTGTGTGTGTGTGTGTGTGTGTGTGTGTGCGTGTGTGCGTGTGTGTGTGTGTGTTTAGGGGGTGGGTGACGTCACCGACGTATGTTCCACTAGTGGATTCCTTATTCATTTTCCTCATAGACTTTTCGAAAATGGTAAATAAAAACAGGATTGCACCGCGGCCAAAGCCAACTCGGGTCGTGACAAATCATGACAACAAACACCACTATCGTCATATAACATATAATTAGCAAGAAGTAGAAAACGCCATGATACAAGACTTTTTGTTTCGTTTTTCATTTTAGAAATGATTTGATTGCCCCAAAAGTTTGTGTGTGCCATCATGATGCGTCACGACCCGAGTTGGCTTTGTCCGCGGCGTAATCGCCTTTATATAAATTATTTTCGAAAATTCTATGAGAAAAATGAATCGGGAATCCGTTTCTGGAACAATGGGGGTGACGTCACTGCGCAGGTCTATTGCACGTGAATTGGAACATGGCGCGGGGATTCATAGCCTGTGGATATTGCATGGCTTTAATGTTATGTTTGTTTTGCATCATTTTTTGTTATTCTTTCAATTTAATTAGCCATTCTTGACATGAACATGTGTGAGAACTTAATGGCCAACAGAATTAGAACAATCGTGGACATTATCGTAAACACCATTCAAAGCGGACATCACTATATAGGGAAGAGAAGGTAAATAGGCCATGTTGTAATTATGAGAAACATTCAGGCTTTGAAGATGCAAAATACATGCAGGGGCCACTTAGCATTGTGGACAGGAGTCTAGACATCAGTCAGCGGAAACTAGGCGAGGGAAACAACAACGACAACGCATCTCCATGCGACGTGTCAACACCTTTGTCGAGACTCTCCTCGGTCTCATTTTCTCCATCGCCGCTCTGTGAAGCATCTGGCCTTGTTTACGGCGACAAAAGAATGGCAGAGATATTAAAGGAACCGTCCCGTCGCCCCCCTTCAAGGATTGGAATAGAACTCCTGACACTGCCGGCCCAGGGGCGGATGTAACATTTCCCAATTGGAGGGGGGCAGGAGAAAATGGTATGAGGGCGGCTTCATCGATGAAGTCACGCCCATACCATTTTCGGTTACAGGACTTATATTAGGCAAGTACAAGTGTCAATAATCAGTTGTTTTTGTTGTTGTTGAAGTTGCAACAGACACGCAGCGTGCATAAAGCTAAAGGTCTGACTCAAGAGAGTTTTCTGTTTTGAATGATGAAATGCTATTGTTAGTTAGTAGCAGCAGTAGAGTTTCAAATCATTTTAAATATGAGAACTTGAAATGCCTTGGGTTGTTTTGCATGCCATCATGTTTTGTGGGGCAGCCTGGGCATTTAGGGGGGCATTGCCCCCCCTGCCCATGCCTAGATCCGCCCCTGTGCCGGCCCCGCAATCACCAGGCATGAATGGAACACGCACCACCAGACAATAAGCCTAACATCATGCAATTCATGACTCGTCATCATGCGAAAATAATAACAATAATAGAAATTATAATAACAGCAACAAGATGATGCAAATATGCAACGCAGAGTGGAACACGGCAGACGCAACGATGCAACCAAACTAGGGCTGTGCGATTATAAATTATTTTCTTAGCGAATTTCACTGCTACTACTTTTCCAATGAATAAAATAATCTAAAAGCACTGCGTCTGGAGCAATTCACCAAACCCCAAAATTGCAGCATAGGTTAAGGTTAGGTTTAGTAGCGAAAACTTAATAAATTAATCGAGTTAACTCATAGCTGAGTTAACTCGCGTAATGCTGACAGCCTTAAAAATATATATATTGAAAAAATTACAGAAATGGACTGCTGCGTTATTCATGGGAGACTCACACAGGAACCAGCCCCCCTCTTCTCTCTCTCTCTCTCTCTCTCTCTCTCTCTCTCTCTCTCTCTCTGTGTCTCTCTGTGTCTCTCTCTGTGTGCTGCTCTGGACATGGGCCTGGTTTGCTGAGCCATGACGTTGCTTCTCCCAGGCAAACTGCTCGTAAGTCCACTCACGTTGAGGTCCAAACAGCGCGCACACACACACACACACACACACACACACACACACACACACACACACACACACACACACACACACACACACACACACACACACACACACACACACACACACACAGGCTGTACCCCCATTGCCTGCATGGTTTCACTGCAAACGGCCACACAGGGTCGGCCTCATCTGTTTCCCCGTGTGCCGTTAAGGTCTTTTCTAATGATGCACAAGGCAGGCAGGCTGCAGTATGAGCTCCTCTTTACTCTGTGTGCGCGTGTGCGTGTGCGTGTGTGTGTGTGTGTGTGTGTGTGTGTGTGTGTGTGTGTGTGTGCACGTGTGGCCCGTGACTGCAGTGTTGTGTCCAGTGTTGTCTTACTACACTTGTCAGGGCCAGATGTACTGTAGTGTAGTAGAATTTGGTCCACGTGTGACAAATAAATTAGATGTGCCACCGAGCGGCGCACTACGACCTTGTATTTCTGCCATTTTTGAAAAATTATTATTAACTCAAAAGATAGAATCTAGTGTGAGAAACTAGAATCGAGTGTCCGAAACTCGAATCGAGTGTCAGCAGCTAAAATCGAGTGTGACAAAATAGAATCAACTGTGAGAAACTAGAGTCTACTGTCAGAAACTAGAACGTAAAAATGAAACCAAAACTAGAACGTAAAATGAAACCAAATGGACCCTCAAGAGTTAAAATATTCATTATCTTAATTAGCCCAAGTCTAGACAACTAGAGAATGTATAAAATTAATGGTCATTTTTGGTCTGTATGTTTTGCCTGTTTTCTTTAGTTTTGGTGGGGCTAAAAAATGTCCTCAAATGGTGGTCCGTGGCTCAAATGCTGAATAAATGGTGGTGCCTGGTGTCAAACAGGTTGAAAACCCTTGCAATAGGCGATTGCCCTGATTGGATCTCACCAATCTGTCAGCCACTGATTTAGTCCAGGCTTTCACTTTTTGCGGAGGATTGACAAAAATGAAAGCCGAGGTGAAAGAGAGAAAGAGACAGAGAGAGAGAGAGAGGTCCAGGGAAAAGACGCAGGGAGGGAATTGAAAGGAGAGCGAGGTAGAATGAGGACATTGCAATGATGGGCACATTGTCTGCCTTCGTTCCCGACTTCTCTGGCGCGTTCGCATTCAACCCCGCGAGCTTCTCCAGACAGAGAACAGATCACATTTGAGATGTTGTTCGTTGTATTCTTCTTCTTCTTCTTCGTCTTTTCTCTTTCAACTGGACTAACTCGTATTCTTAAAAAAAAGCTGTGAATGCTTTCCAAAATCACGTCCTTTAACCACAACCTTTAGTGACAAGTCTGACAATAACGCATGATTCTTCATGAACAAAAGCGGTAGCAGTCTATTGGTGGGCATATACTTCTGTCGTGTATTTTCACAACAGTTAAGCACAGGGCCCAAAAATGTACATGTACAGTGTGCCTGTACAGAACATTGCCTGTGTCCAGAAGATTTCAAACACCCAGTTCGGGCCCCAGTTTGGGCCTGCTTTCCAGTCGATTCCTGGAATGCAAAGGAACACTCCTTTTTAGGCCGTTAGTGAGCTAGCCTTAAGTTAATTTATAGACTTATTTATCACTGAAGTGACACTAGTATATACAAGTACTATAGGACAGTACGTGGGAGTGCAGTACATTCCACACGCACGTTTCACATGCACGCACAGGCCCACTGTAATGTATAGGTAGCATATGGGGTTTGTCAACACACACACCTCATGCACATGAACATGCGTGCACATGCATTGAAACCCATGAGTTGAGGCCGTATATAGTGTGACTGAGCCAAGCAGCCACAGCCCTCCTAGTCAGCCCTTCATTCTCATCCTTGACTGCATGTTCACCGTACCTTCTCCTTCAAAATAATTGTACATCCCTTTAGGTTTTCAATAAATGTACACTGTTAAATCTTGCCGACTGTCTGAGTGTGACCTGTGATCCTGGTAGCATTATCGTATCCGTTCAAACAAAAATTCCCGACATCGTGGCGAGCTAGCCAGGCTGCATTTAAGGCCGACGCTTGGCTCCTGTCCCGCACGCTAGGTGAGTGTAGTTTGGGTTTCACTCTATGTGCTGGTGAATACTGAATGCATATGCTGCTGTTGTGTCGGGGGGGGCTCTTGCGTTCTGGCGTAGTTGCAGTAAAGGACCAGCGGGATGTTTGGCGGAGGGAGGTGCTGCCTATGGCACGCGGGTGCGCTCAGAAGTCGTGCTGAGATGGGTCTGTTAACTGTTTCATGACATTTGTAGCCTTCGCCCACACTGCTTTCATTCCCGTGATGTGCCTAACATGTATGATGTTGAATTGGCTTATGTGCGCACGCACAGAGCTGAATCTCGGGGGCCCGTCCCGATGGTTCTGTGTGTCTGTGAGAGTATGCCACTCTCATGTCGGTCGAGTTGGTGTGCGCCGACTCGGCTGTGTGAGACTGGGGTCCTGCTGTTTGGTTTGAGAGGGATGGGCTGTGAGATCCGTGCTCTGTGTGTTGACCGGGGTTAAAAGCATGCGTGGCGCGAACGCTCGTTCACGGGGGGCTCAACGAAAGGAGAAGTGTAAAGTAAACATAAGACAATAAAAATGAAATAAAGAAAAAAAATAGTAAAACGCAATGTGGTGACTGTCGTGCGGAAAGATAAAACGAAGAGGTGCTGTACTGTTAGATGCAACATGTCTAATAAGGCTGACCGTTGCCGCTGAGACGCGGTTTTGTAGCCAATGCCCAATAGTACTTTGAAGTCGCGTGAATGCGCGTGCATTAATAATGTATTTGGGGTTGCTTAATTATAATATATACTTGCTTAATGGGGGCTACGTGTTAGGGAACCTAGTGATACCGGGTAGATTCAAGTTGGTTATTATCAATATCTGCGTATTAAATATGCATGTGTGATGTGGCAGGGGTCCCGTTACGTCTGGATCGATTGATCACCTTTCTATGATGTCGGGCGACTATCCGTCAGTACGGCTATGGTCGATAATGCCCCTTGTACCAGAGCTAGGCAATCTGGTTGTAAGTGAAGTATTGTTTTGTTTTTTGAGAAATGTTGAGAATTGTGATTATTTGTCGTCGGATGCGTTGCCGCTCCGCCGATGTGAGAAATATTGAGAATTGTGATTATTTGTCGTCGGATGCGTTGCCGCTCCGCCGATGTGAGAAATGTTGAGAATTGTGATTATTTGTCGTCGGATGCGTTGCCGCTCCGCCGATGTGAGAAATGTTGAAAATTGTGTTTATTTGTCGTCGGATGCGTTGCCGCTCCGCCGATGTGACAGATGTTGTAAACTGTGATAATGAATGTAGTTGTTTAATAATGTTAATTGATATTATTTAGTTGCTATTATTATTATTAGCCTATTAGGCCTATTATTATTGGGAGCAGGATAGCGATTATAATTTGGCTTGGAGAGCGTGTTGCTGGCTTTGTTCATTTGATGGTGGGCTCGGGGTGTGGCGGCGCGTTGCGTTTTGCCTGTGGGGGTCCCCAGATCGACGGAGGTGGTTCGAAAAGGATCTTTCCTGTCTTTGGGGACCTCTCTGGGCTGTGCGTGCGTGGCGCCGCTCCCTTTGCCTGCTTGAAACGGCGAGTCTATACTCTCCGAGTCAAATCTTTGTGCACGGTACGTTTCGTCGCTCCCGCCAGGCCCGGACGTAGTTGTCCGGCCGGGGGGGGGGGGCTGGAAGGCTGCTGGGGAGGGGGGCCGCCCGAATTCTCCATGTTAGAATGTCCCAATTGGTATGAGTCGCCTTAGACATGTTACAGACCCCGTGAGAGGCGTGTCTGCCGTTTGTGATTTGGCTTGGGGGGAGGGGGCCCCACGCTCGGATCGCCAATGCCCTCCCCTGATTTCTGCTTATCCGGCTCTGACTTTGTACTGTGCAGTGTTCACATTGCGCGCCGGAGTATTCCTCTCGCTCTGGGTACTCTGTGCTGTCCTACAGGAGTGTGAGGTGGGGACATTTATAAAGGACAGGAGAGATGCGAATGTGAAAGGGGAATAAATAATTGGCATCACAATAAATTGTTGAAATGTATTTGGCCATAAAGTTAGGATTGAGTTAATACGAGGGGAATCTCTCAACCATGACATTTTATTATGACATCATGATGCCACTTCATTGAGTATGTGAAGCATATTGATACTGTTGCGAAGTGTTATTAAAAGAATGAAACACGTGTCTCTCTTCCCTGGAGCGTTATGGGTGCCTTGATCTGGAACACGGCCGGTTTCGGTGACGGGGCGCGACGCGCGTCTGGGGTCGGAGCGCTTCCTTGTAACATCATTTACACATATAGCCTATGCGTTCCACCTTGTCAGTGGATACATGTACATAATCCCATTTATTGTGCTAAGGTTACATTGATACATTACACCTTGTTTATAGTCACCCCTGTCCGCAGCTCTTCAAATGAGAGTTTGTCACGTTACAAACTTGTATTTGAACACCTCAGTATTTGTTATGCACACACACATTTTCTTTCATGCTATATGTGTTTTGTGACACGGCTGGGTGTCACAGGTCTTGTCTGTGTTACTTGTTCAGTACGGTGGTAATCTTGGTAAGCTATATGGTTAATAGTAGGCTACTATGTGGTTTTGGCTGGACGTGCAGCCGTAAGATATAGTGTTTGTTGTGACGGTTTAGTCGCTATAGTTTGGTGTAGACGTACATTAAATTGTGGTGTCTGATGCCTGTTTGTATGTGTGCTATATGGAACAAAATTAGGAAGCGCGCATTGTATATCGTGACGGAGTTTAAAAAACATATAAATAGATAAAATAAAATAAAGTAGCTGCGGATTCGAACATTGATGAGTGTGACCACTCATGCATGCAGGAACAGTGCATGCTGTTGTGTGTGTCAGGAGGCTCTGGTGTGTGTGAGGCTGAGTCGTGCAGGGGGCGTGTCCAGCCGGGGCCGACCAGTGCTATTGGCCAGCTGTCCAGTCCAGTTCCGGCCTGAGGAGAAGAAGGATGTCCATGTGGAGGGCCCATCCTGGCCACAAGTTCAATCTTACATTATAGGGTAAATGATTAGAGTATGGGAATTTGGAATCTTACATTATAGGGCAAATGATTAGAGGATGGGTATTTGGAATCTTGCATTATAGGGCAAATGATTAGAGGATGGGTATTTGGAAATGAATATTAATATTTACTAGAGTAAAATCGGTCAGATGTTTTTATTAGTCTATAGGCGTAAAGGTAAATCGTACATTAAATGGGGTAAATTTAAAAGGGTGAAAGTCTAAAAGGGCATATAGGGGATAAGGGGTTGGCCTAGTAGCACACAAACTGTGGTTAAAGCCAACTGAACTATTTAACGTATGAGTTTGTTATTGTTGTAAACGTGTGGATGTGGCAGGCCTGTGTTATTTGTGAGTTTGTTGGCTGTCCATGTATTTTGTGTGTTTGTTCTGTCTGTGTTTCATGTCTGTATTTGTGTTTTATGTAAGGAGACTACAATGAGAAAGCAGTAGGCTATCTACAATATCTCATTCTGATGGTTTGAAACATTAGGTGCTAGGTGGAGATTCATTTAGTTGTAGCCTAAACACACCGTGTGGTTAAGAGCTACTCAAAGATAATGATAACAAGGGCAAGAATAACAGTAATGACGACGATATAACGATAATACTGATTTTGATAGTAAGTGGGATTAAGTAAATTAATAATACTACCATATAATTGTATAATCATATTAGAGGATAGTTCAACAAGAGGGACATTGGGATAAATAGGGGAGAGAGGAGAGGCTCACCCAGGTTCCTGTTGGGGGGGCACTATAGTCCACCTGAATAGAAAACAATAGGCCTGTGCGCCCCTTTAAAACCAGAAAGCTGAAAAGCTGTGCGTCTGAATGGAGTAACAAAAGCGGCGTTGAATCACATTGTTAGGACTGCTCTGAAACTGCAGTAGGCAAGAAGATAATTTTATTTGATACCTTTAATAGAGGTGTTTTATTAGAGAGGAACATAACAAAGTATAAAGTTCTGCGAGGTACTTGTTAAAGCCAGGCCCAAAAGTCAATATTGGAGAAGCAAATTTTGGATAATGGAGCAAGATCAGAAATAGGACGGAAAGCCACACACACCCCATAAGATACCGAAATTTAGATGTGAGATTTGCGGCAAGGAGTTTACTCATAATTCCAGTTTGAAAATCCACAGACTAACCCACGAAGGTCTTCAACCCAGAAAACATGTTTGTCAGATTTGTGGAAAGGACTTTACTAAATCTTCGCGTCTAAAACGACACACATTGATCCATACTGGCGAGAGACATTTACATTGCACAGAATGTGGATGTAGGTTTACTCAGAAAGTAACTTTAGAAAAGCATTCTCGCATGCACTTGAATCAATATCACCCACAGGCCATAGCAAAACCCCTGTAGAGATTCCTTTGAACAGCCATGCCTGAGGACATACAGTATCATGATAAGCTTTTAAGAACTTTTACTAACAATAATAATACATATTGAGTTTACTTGTCTGGCCTTTGGGTTAAATAATTGTAGTGGAGGTTAATCTCCATGTTAACCTTGATCACCGAGGAATGGCCTGTCTGCAAGATCACCATTTGACAATAGGGGACTGGGAAAATATTATATAGACAGCCAAACACTCAATTGCAAGAAGCTTCATAGGTAGTATACATGTTTATATGTAGTTTAATCACATGGAAAGAGTGGGTGGTATTGTCCAGACAAGGGGCTCAGAGAATTTGAGCACAGAGAAGTCTGTCAGAGGGTGGAAAACACTAGGATCATATTACATTTAAGAAGCGTGATAATAAGAAGGATATTAAAAGCAACAGTGATAACATGGGTTGACATGCATTTATGTCACCTTTTACAGTTGGTCGGATATGAATTTCAATCCAGGAATTTCTTGAGATACATTTAGTGGACTGCATTTGATTACATCAAACCAAGTAAAATGCATCTTTTCTATTCAATTGCAGACATGTACTGTACTAATATGGTACATAATAGGCTACTGTGCAGGCTGCGTGTGAACCTCCAAAAAGGAAATCTGCAAAAACGTTGTTCTGGATCAAATAAAACACAAGATTTCAACATTTAAGAAAGAAGAATAAGCTGGGGGCTAAAAAGTTTACTTTTTACAGTCATCAAAATAGTTGATCTACGGGCCTACATATGCATGGCATACTCGGGCCTTATAGGGATTCATGGTCCCCAGGATGTAATATTAATATTAGACCGGTCTGTTGCTCTGGTGTAGACGAGTGCTGGACTCTTCTACACACCCACACCCACACACATCCACACACACACACACACACACACACACACACACACACACACACACACACACACACACACACACACACACCACGCACACCGCACACACACGCACGCACACACACACACACACACGCACACACACGCACACACACTTCTTACAAACTGTCTGTTGAGTTTGCAACATCTGCATAGCAGCTAGTGCTGAGCCTTGGCAAATTCTGCCTAAATCTGTTTAGAGGGGGGCCACCATTGGTCTGATCCCATAAAAGTGAACGGAGTTGTCACGACTCTGACAATACTCTAATATTAATGATCACAGAGGTGCCCCATTAGGATAAAAGAATAAATACATTTTTTTTTTTAAAGGAACGGCAATTGGAGCAGGGGAGCTACAAGTTGGCACGCCTGAATGAGATCTAAGTCAAATACAGTAGCTATATTATATAATCATATCTGTCCCAATCAGAGGGGAGATGTTACCATTCACAAGTTCAGCATGCCACTATAATTGGGTGATTGATTTGTCCTTTATTGTTCTGGTTGATCCACACCAGGGATTGGAGCTAGGAACCAACACTGTGTTACATCCATCAGGGGTGTTTCCTCTTTCTCATTACACAACTGTGTTAAGAAGTTAATATACAAAGAATAGCTGAAAGGATCGTAGATACAGTGATTGAAGTTTGATTGTTCATATATCAGGTTGTCGCATTAAGAGACACTTAGTGGTACCTCCAGGTTCCCCTTTGAAATTTAGGTTAAAATAGTTAACATACACACCCGACACTTGAATAATGATTGACCATGAAAATAATTCCAACAATGCTCCTCTTAGTTGTGAATGTGTCACGTGATCTATGAGGGGTTTTCCGTAATATGCATGATATATGCAAGATATAGTGCATAACTCAAAAGGCATATATATTGTCTGATTAATCACAGGGAGGTATGGGCACAGTGAATTTCCGAGGTTCTATAGCCTACTTATCTTAAAATGGGTTTAATTGCATAATGTCTGCCTGATGACAGTGTATAGGGGGGGGTGCAACCTTTGGAATTATGTGATTGGCTACTTGATTGAACCTTGATTTTCACCTTGCTTTCTGGTCTTGACATGTTGGTGGGTCACATTTCCAGTAGCAGGAATCTTCTTAGGGGGAACAATTTACAGAAATGAGTAAAGTGTTTATATTTCATACTTAGATAGCAGTATAGATTTCCTGGTAAAAGTTTGGATACCTTCAATTGTCATTCAGTTGAAAGTTAAAGTACAGATCCTGACAACCCTGTGCTCTTAGACTAAAGAGGGGACCTCAAAATATGAAGACAAGCATTATTTCATATATGATAGCGACACATGATATCATCTTAATTGGCCAGAGTATTATTGTGTATTCTTACTGACGGGCAATGCAAACGTATACGCAACTCAGTATAATTTGGTATAATTTGTGGGTAGGCTAACCTGTCGATCTCGATCTAGTAATTGGGAAAAGAGAGAGAGTGAAAAAAAAAAAAAAAGAAAGTAAAACGCTGCATTGTCTGTAGGACTGTTTACTCCTGTTAGCCCATAACCAAGTAAAGTCCCTTGAGGGGAGTCCTAGGGGTGCTCACAGTCAGTTGATAGATTTGAATCCGACTGAGCCTGTTTAGATGTACTTGTCTACTTTGAATGAACATAAATTTATGGAACATATATATCTTGAGGGTAGAGAAAATAGTTTCTGTGAGAATAAACAGTAATTGGGGAGCCAATATCGATAGGTATTTGACTACCGGAATGCTAAATCGCTGTCCAAATTTAGGGCAATTAAAACAAGGCCTAGTGATTATCGTGAGAATGTGGGAATGAATGAGAATAGTATGTCTTTATGTGTGTTGGAATGTCATGTTTAGGGAAATGGAGTTAATACTAAATACACCTTGTTTTTGTGCTTCTCTGTTTAAACAATGGGGAGTGGCCGGAAGCCACACACGTGGCCTACTACATGCCTTCAGATGACGAGGTCCTCATCGCATATCCAGAGGCCTTTGTCTGAATGACCAGCAGCAGACGCACACCAAATGAACATCCATGTCAACATCGTCTGGTCTGAAGCTGCAACTTTGTAAAAGAACCATTTGTAGTTTTGATAGGACCATAGGCTGTAGTATTGATAATTCAGTTTGGGATGAGAGTTGGCAGGTATATTCAATTATCATTGGAAAATATGGGGAGGGACAACGACGGTATGATTTGCTCTATCGTCAACCACTTTTTTATTTTGGTGACTGAATAAATTGGGGTCGAAGTAAAATATGAAAATAACTCATGATTGATTATTGTCATATTTTCTCCTGGTTATGAAGGTCTGATGTAGGGAAAGTTCTCTGACAGTGTAGAAATTGGCTAGGCAGTTTAGTTAGATATATTTTCCAGATGGCAATTGATATACTTGGTGTATGCTTGGTGTGAGGATGTGTGGATGAATGTATGACTGACTGAATGGATGGATGGATGATTATTGACACATAGACTGAAAACAGAGATGAGAGATTCTAATGAGTAGCATATTACTTGCTAAAGTATGCTGTGTGCTGGGCTGAATGACTGTGTGATTGGAAAACCTGGACCCTCTATCATTAAGTATCTGCCCGTAATTAGTTAGTAGAGTTATTAGTCCTCAATACAACATAGATGGGGGGGCCCCGACTTCTGATCGTTTATGTTGCCTTTGACGTTTCATATCAGGCTGGAATGACTTATAAAAGACCAGGTTGAGAATAATAGTAACACTAATTATAATAAGTGTGACAGTGGAAAACAGAAGATGCAAACAAAATGATGAGAAGTAAATAGGACACCATTACTCGGTTCAGGGATTATTGTGCTTAGAGTAAATATGCTGGACAGTGAGATTATGGGTATTGAATAGCAGCGACAGAAAACAGCAACAATGGAAATAATAATAATTGTACTGTTCTGTAATAAGGGAGATTAGGTCAATAATTAGGTCAATTTGCCAATATGGATTGGAGCCAGTCATAAGATCGTAATTGATATTCGGCGTGTTTAGTTGTAGGTTACTTACATGCTGCGGATAGTTGTCATAAACATTTGTAGTGTACGGAAAGGATGTGAAGATGACTTTTGATTTGACCTGGTGTATAAACAAACGTATGGTGTGGCACTCATATCGTTCCGCCTTTGCTATTATACCATATAGTCGTTTTCTGATTATTTTTGTTTTATTTTTTCCTGTTGTGAGGGTATTCTTGTGGCCATTTTGATATGTAGTGGGTACGAACTATGATTGGTGGGGATGGAAAACAAACATAAACAAAAGGGGGGAGGAATATGTAGATTGACATGAGCAAATTGATGATTCAATGATTACTAAATCAGTAGATTAATAGCTAACACTATAATGGAGGTATATTCAGTTAATTGATTGTGGCAGTAATGGGCATTTATCACGTTAACAGTCATTTGTTTTGTTTGTTTTGTTTATGTTTGTTTTGTTTTGTTTGGTTTGTTTAAGTGAACATCTGACAAGTTAGGATGAAGGTTAGGTTAGGAGAGTCTAGGATCTAGGATAAGTATTTTACTGTACATGTTCTACATGAAGGAAATGAGTTAGGCCTATGAGACATGGCATTTTAATCTGATGTCTTTTGCAGTTGGAACAGAGCACCATGTGGAGAGGGTAACATGTTTATTCTGGTGTACAGGCTACTACATCATTTACCAGACTTAGTCAACGTGCTGTGGCATGAGAGGTGCTGAAGCGGCGGCGGAGGCTTTTCTCTCTGGCACAGTGTCCATGGGACTCGCAACCCTGTGGGCTGTCACAGACTGTATCTGGTGTCTACTTCCTGAAAGGGCTCACCCCAAATTTAAGAGGTGGAGTTTCGGCCATGGTATCCGGATCCGTGGTTGAGCATTGGGGTTAGAGCATCTGCACCTGAGCTTACACCATCCCTACCCCCGAATCAAATGTTGTTGTTCTGACATCAGTGAATTTGCCATTAGTTTAGTTTAGTTTAATTTAGTTTAGTTTAGTTTGTCAAAAGAATATAAAGTTAGTAAGTTCATAGTTCAGTTCAGGATCATAATGCCATCTTTTAGAGTACTGTCCAGAGAGTAGGTTAGGCTAGATTTATAATTATAGGATTATTTATTTAGTTCCCATTTTTATTTCTGTTATGTTTTTCAGTAACTTGATTTGATTTGTTATTTTCACCTTTCTGTTTGTTTTGTTTTGATAATTGCCCTGCCCAAGTGCCCATGCCCCTGTCCCCCACATGTTGCATACATCATGTTTCTCACACACGTATCATGTACATGTAGGCACATAACTCTACCTCTCTATCACATGTGCAACACCTATACAAATCTCTGTCTTTCCTATCTCTCCTCTTTACGCACATAGGTAAGGTGCCAGCCGTCTGGTGAAGTCCTTGCGCGTTTTTCTAGGGTATACATCATTTTTCTAGGCGACTTTTTAGAATTCATTATGGGTCTTCTTTGGGTTGCGGTAGTCATATGCGTCGCACGGTCGTCACTGTGCATGCTTTGTTACATCAATTCACCAACATTGTTTGGTTTACTGTACCCATGTTATTCCTTTTAATTTGCCATTTTATTTTGTTGATTTATGAATTTTGTTTGTTTGTCATGTTCTTCTTTTGGGTCATACCCATAGTGTAGTGCTAGTATACGCGTAAGCTTCACAATCCTTGTTTACTATTTACTTTATCTGAGAATGGGTTGCTAAGGACTATGGGTGGTGGATGTAAAGCTGCTTGCTAAGGTTAAGGAGAGTTTGAAACAACTTTGACTAAGTGATGCTCCGTAGTTGTTGGATATTGTGCCTTAATGCCTTGTTAAGGATAAAACATGCTTGCTAAGGATAAGGGGAATTGAGGGTGAACATTTGTTGTTTGATTTTGTATCCTGCTAAGGCTAAGAGGGAGGATTGTTTTGATTTTAGCGGGGTGGTGTTTGCATCCATGTATACCTATGTACCCTTGTATTATGTCAGGCTGTCTTGGTTGCTTTGGCCGTCACATTATCTGGTTATGATCTGCTTCGCGATCACAGGGAGGGAATGTCGTGTATTTTCACAACAGTTAAGCACAGGGCCCAAAAATGTACATGTACAGTGTGCCTGTACAGAACATTGCCTGTGTCCAGAAGATTTCAAACACCCAGTTCGGGCCCCCAGTTTGGGCCTGCTTTCCAGTCGATTCCTGGAATGCAAGGAACACTCCTTTTTAGGCCGTTAGTGAGCTAGCCTTAAGTTAATTTATAGACTTATTTATCACTGAAGTGACACTAGTATATACAAGTACTATAGGACAGTACGTGGGAGTGCAGTACATTCCACACGCACGTTTCACATGCACGCACAGGCCCACTGTAATGTATAGGTAGCATATGGGGTTTGTCAACACACACACCTCATGCACATGAACATGCGTGCACATGCATTGAAACCCATGAGTTGAGGCCGTATATAGTGTGACTGAGCCAAGCAGCCACAGCCCTCCTAGTCAGCCCTTCATTCTCATCCTTGACTGCATGTTCACCGTACCTTCTCCTTCAAAATAATTGTACATCCCTTTAGGTTTTCAATAAATGTACACTGTTAAATCTTGCCGACTGTCTGAGTGTGACCTGTGATCCTGGTAGCATTATCGTATCCGTTCAAACAAAAATTCCCGACACTTCCTAGGGTGAACCGCGGCCTGAATTGTAAGTACAACTACAAAGTCAGATAAACAACTCTCGGCAAAGGCAGAAATCGAAATTGCTGGCTTGCCGTCCTACAGTATAGTATGTCAAACATTTAACCACATCATTCCCAGTGTTGGCTAATCTTTACTTTACTCGATCCTTTACAAAAAGTAAATATTTACTTTAAATATTACTTTTCAAAGAGTAATAATATTACTTCATCACTATCCCGACTTCCCACCTCCCACCCGTAAAGGAACAGAGATGTACAATGACAACTTGTAGTGTGCCATGTGTGCAGAATGCTGTGGTGGATTAGGATCTACCAAATACTGCACATCTCTGTTGGTATCTGTTGATAGCTTGTAAATCTATTCTATTTTCCCATCATGCAACAGCAAACTCATTTGTAATAAGTAAAGAGGTATGTTTTGGTGGAGTAACATATTACATATCACCCATTTCGACCGATTTCATCACACTACTTTTACTGGAAAAGGTAATATTGCAGTAATGTGTAATTTGTTAGTGCCCAACACTGATTATTCCTGGTGTCCCTATTTGCTAGGAGAGCGATTTGGGTGATTTGGAACATAACGATAACAAGATGTGCACGTGCGCCCACCCCTTCTTGATCCTGATTGGACGAAAGGCTTTTCTCCCAAAGCTTAAACTGAAGTTTTTTGTTTGTTTGTTTTTTATCCCAGGGGCACACTAGGGATAGGTACAGCAATTCCTTATATGGTCACCATACTCTATAGTAGGGAGGATTAATAAAATTATGTTTAATCTGTAAGGTAAAAGTAATTTAAAATTTAACAGCTGTTTGAGAATATTAAGGGCCGCAATTCAAACCTAAGTGGGGAAAAAAGGTATCAGAGGCTCAATCGAATGACTGCAACTTTAATTATGCCCATTTGAAGGAGGAAGGACCAATATGTCCCTTGAATGCAATTAAATTATCCTGCAGCGAAAATCCAAAGATTGGCACAGAGAACTAGATAATTTCACCCATTCCATCCATCACTGCCATGTTTTACTCACAGTTACTTTTGATTTGTGTTCCGACCGAATTAAAGTGGATGGCAAATTCGTCTCTTGGTATTTCTCTCTGCCCAGTCGTTTCCCTGGCCTATCTCTAAGCACAACCGTGAACCTGCGAGGGCAGACGTCCGTCAGACAAAACAAACCGTGACGGGGTATCATCAAAGACCACTTTTCTCCTTTTTCTTTAGCATTCTGGTCTGTTTCAGTGTTTATTCAGTATTTGTGCCACAGAGTACCACCATTTGATGACATTTTAGCCCCACAGACCCCAAAACTAAAGATTTATTTTGCTTTTTGTCCACAATTCCAGGCTGGATTTGGGAAACAAAACAGTCAAACATACAGATCAAAATGTTGCCTAGACTTGGACCATTAATCTTCTACATTCTCTATAGTTGCCTAGACTTGGGGCTAATTCACATGATGAATATTTTAACTCTTGAGAGTCTCTCTTTAACTCTTGAGAGATGTAACTCTCAAAGAGTTACTGATGGTCCCCGGACCATTGGTTTAAAACCCTTTCACAGGCCGGTCAGAGTCAGCCAAAGGGCCGCATAATGCCCAGGTATGACATAGATTCTAGTCCATGTCTTATGGAAAAGTGCCATTATGGGCAACATTATGTGAGCCGGGGGGGATCACTCGGCTCTGGAAACCCGACCTACAGTTCGGTTAGCTTCAGCGGCACGCTTTCAATATTTTTTGATTCTCGCCTCCACATCGTAACTCTCTACAAACGGATGAGCATGGACGCTCCATCTATCTCTTCACGCCGTGCGCTCCTGGAACAACGCTTCTGAATGATGCGTTTAACCCGCGTTGGCCCCCAACTTAAATCGACTGGGAACGGAGAGAAAAAAAAAAAAACGGCTGAGTGCGAGTGCGTGTGAGGCTTGACCGCTCTGTTGCCGTCGCTCCCACCAAAGTACATACACTGTACGCCAAGTGTGCTTGATGGAATATTACGTACATGCTGTACCTGACCTCGCAGTGGTTCTAGGACCGTACATTCAATTATACACACGGTGCTGTACATCCCCTCCATAACTTCTACGAGGAGTTTTTTTTCATAGATGTCAAAGGACCATTTCACCACTTTACCTATGTTCCTATATTATGAAAACCACTGTTGTACAATGCTATATGAAATGAGTAGGTAGGGATATATTTAAGCGGACATTACTTGTAGTATGTTAGAATATTAATGTTGCAATATGAATACCCTGGCGTTTGTCCTCTGTGCACTGTGCAACACTTTAGGCATCTAACAGGTGCAATAAATATAAAATGAAAATGAATGACCCTGGTAAACAACTTGATTTTTCTGGTGTTATCCCAATAGCAGATTTTGTATATACAGTATGTATATATACTGTATATATTCCTATATATACACACCTATATTCCTATACCTATGGCCATATAATTGGTCCTTACTAATGTTCATGATTATATGCCACACTTTTTTTTTCTCCTTCTTTTCCTCCACTCGTTTTTAGCCTCAGAGGAGGGCTAGTGTAGGCAGTTCAGAAACCCGCCATGAGTGACATTATCAACGGGGATTCCAAGCTAATAAAAACTGCAGTGATCCTGTGAGACACAGATTGAGTAGGAAAAAAAATAGTTCTATTATATTGTGAATATTAGC
This sequence comes from Benthosema pterotum, assembly GCA_039105355.1. Taxonomy (NCBI): domain Eukaryota; kingdom Metazoa; phylum Chordata; class Actinopteri; order Myctophiformes; family Myctophidae; genus Benthosema; species Benthosema pterotum. The sequence continues at coordinate 8,802,360 of CM076988.1, read as the reverse complement.
AAGGACCGATTGTATGAAGATGAAAGTTAAAAAGTGGTCCTTTATCCTTTAAATGTCCCTGACCTCCCCGTGGAGGTGGTGGAGGACTATGTTTTTTTAAAAGGGCCACTGTGGTTTGTATGGCTGTCATAGATACCAGGTATTTTCAGGAAGTGGTCTAATAATGAAACGGTCTAAGACAGGAGGTTTTCAACCGGTGGTCCGGGGATCACCAGTGGTCCTTAACAGGGTTCCAGGTGGTCCCCAGCTAAGTTGTTTTAACCAAATGTAACTCTTGAGAACGTAAAAATGAAACCCTGGCGGGTCCATTTGGTTTCATTTTTACACTCTCAAGAGTTAAAATATCCATCAAGCTTATTAGTCCAAAATCTACACAACTGGAAGAAATGGTCATGGACAGAAGCAAAAGAAATCTTTAGTTTTGGGGTCTGTGGGTCTAAAATATTCTCAACTGGTGGTCCGTGGCTCAAATGCTGAATAAATGGTGGGCCCTGGGATAAAAAAGGTTGAAAACCCTGGATCTAAGATAAAGATTCTGAGATGTATTGCTTATACAGTATATACTATTATATAACTATTATTTTGTTGTTCTATTTCATCACAGTCCAGTACTATCCTTGTCATCTTGTTGTTTATTGCATTCATGCTGTTTACTGTATACTGCAGGGGTTTTCAACAGGTGGTCCGGGGACCACCAGTGGTCCTGAGAGGGTTCCAGGTGGTCCCCAGCTCAGTTGGTTAACCAGATGTAACTCTTGAGAACGTAAAAATGAAACCAAATGGACCCTTGCGGGTCCATTTGGTTTCATTTTTACACTCTCAAGAGTTAAAATATTCATCATTTGAATTAGCCCAAGTCTACACAACTAGAAGATGGACAAAAGCAAAAGAAATCATTAGTTTTGGGGTCTGTGGGGCTAAAATGTCCTCAAGTGGTGGTCCCTGGCTCAAATTCTGAAAAAATGGTGGTCCCTGGCATCAAAAAGGTTGAAAACCCCTGGTTTACTGTATACTGCATGCTAATTCTGTTCTGACACAGCACCGTCGAGTGCATCCTGTAGCCCCTACTATTGATATGAGCTTACCGGTATATAGCCTGGGATTTGGGGTATTGTGAGGATATTATGGTGTACTTGGGAATTGTCCTCCATCACAGAGCCGGACCAGGCGTTTCCACACTCACTGTAGAGGGCCACTTTTGCATATCACTGACTTAGCTAAAACACCACATCTGCACATTCACAACACGTCGCACAAGCTTGTAAGCTGTTTTCACACCAAGGTGGTCTAGATCAGGGGTTTTCAACAGGTGGCCCGGGGACCACCAGGGGTCTGTGGGGCTAAAAAGGTCATCAAATGGTTGTCCGTGGCTCAAATGCTGAAAAAAATAGTGGGCCCTGGTATGATTTCTGCATCAAAGTCGCTTGAAATCAGAGCATCCGCTAAATGAAATGTAAGATAACCAGTGCCGGGGAAGTTACTTTTAAAAAGTACAGAGTTATGGTTATAATTGCATATCTAAAAAAAGTAAAATAACTTTACTCACTCAGTTAACCCATAGTAGACGGGAACCCCTAGTGGTAGTTTTACCCTAGTTGACGGGAACCCCTACAGGGGTTCTGTACAATATGTACAGTATCAAAAAATGTCAAAAAATTGATGGTGTTACACAATAATTTGAAGTTTTTCAATACACTTAGGTAAGTATTTCAAAGACATTTTCAGATAATATTATTAATACAGACACAATCATTTTTTTCAAGGAAAGAATGCTGTAGGTTCTTAATGATACTGGTCCAGTTGTTTTAAGCTCTGCTTGCCAATACAGAGGGGAAAAAAGACCATGTTTGCCAATAGTACAATATCCAAAACCACAGACAACATCCAAACTAATGATTTCGATACAATACTGATGTCCTAAGTAGTTGCCTATGTTATCCTATGTTGACCAGTCATCATCATTATGATTTTGTTAAGCCCTGTGGAAGACACTTGACATGTGTTTCACTCTGGCTAACTACTAACTCACCCATTGAAAACTGTAATGCTGTTACTGAATGGGAAAATGTAATTGCAAGTTACTGCAAAAATGACACAAGGGCGTTAGTCCCAACAGAAGATGACACAAATGACCGCTCTGGATCTTCCAGGTGTGATCTGACGTCGGAACAGAGACGTTTATCAACAAAAAAATCAGTCACACGGTGCTTCTGTATGAGCCTAGAGCAGGGGCGGATGTAACATGGCCCTTTTTGGGGGTGGCAAGAGAACATGTTGGAGGGGCAAGAAAAAATGGTATGGGGGCGGCTTCATCGCCCGTGTCGCTTCGCGCCACGGGCGATGAAGCCGCACCCATACCATTTTCAGTTACAGGACTTTTATTAGTCAAGTAAAGCATCAACAATAGCATCAGTTGTTGTTGAAGTTGCAACAGACAAGCAGCATGCATAAAGCTAAAGGTCTGACTCAGAGAATTTTCTGTCTTCAATGATGAAATGCTGTTGGTTTAGTGGTGCCAAAATTGTAGTTAGTAGCAGTAGTAGTTTCAAATCATTTTAATATAATAATTTGAAATATATTGTTATTTATATTTACATTGGTATTTATGGGGGCATTGCCCCCCCATGCCCATGCCTACATCCGCCCCTGGCCTAAAGAGATTGTGAATCCGCATTGTGATGTAGAATTTCCACTGCAACTCAAGCGTAGGGGGGGTGAAAAAACACTATTATGTAGAACTGAATGAATCCATTTTATGAGGTCAGAAATCGCCTTGGCGTTTTGACCGCTGAACAATTCAGCCTTGAGCCTCCCAGTAGAGGACCCAAAACGGAGGTCAAATTGACCTTGACTTCCACCAAAGAGTGTGCCGACGACTGGGAGAATAATCCAAGGACCCACGAGACCTTGGGGCACGGACTTTTATTAATCTTTTTTCCTGTAGGCAAAGCAAACAAAAAGCTATTGAGAAGAACCCTGGATGTGCACTGCGCGTGCGAGAGTCCGCCCACACACACACACACACACACACATGCACACACACGCACACACACGCGCACACACACACACACACACACACACACACACACACACACACACACATGCACAAGCACACAAGCACATGGGTGTATGAAGGGGATGCCGAGTGGATTTTGTGTGTGTGTGTGTGGGGGGGGGGGGGGGGGGGGGGGGTCTTAGAGCTGGAGGCAGGGCGGCCCTATGTAGGCATGGGCATGGGGGGGGGGGGGGGGGGGGCAATGTCCCTCTAAATGCCTTGACTGCCCCACCAAACACGATGGCATGCATGCAAAATAACCCAAATTTCAAAGATATTTCAAAGTAAAGTGCTTACACTATATTTAAAATGATTTGAAACACTACTACTGCCACTAACTAACTTCAATTGTGGCACCACTAAACCAACAGCATTTCATCATTCAAAAGAGGAAACTCTTTGAGTCAGACCTTTAGACCTTTGGCTTTATGCATGTGTGTGTATGTTGCAACTTCAACTGATTGATGCCTACTTGCCTATAATAAAAGTCTTGTAACCGAAAACGGTATGGGAGCGGCTTCATCGCCTATTTGGGAATTGTTACATCCGGGCTTATACAGCTGGAGGAGGATCATTTGGATTCTCGACCCTCTCTCCTCGCCGCCCGCATGCATCTCGGGCCTGGCGCCCATCCAAACGCCTCAGCAGCGTCCGCCCGCCCCAAACGCCGCCGACGCGTCCGCGGCCATGCCTGAGGGAAAATATCCATTATCCCCCCACCCACTACTCACTCCCCACCGCCCTCCCCCTCACCGTCATATTTTTTTTTTCTATCCCAGCGGTTAGAAGAAGAAGGAGAAGGAGCCGCTCAATGACTTCGATGGGGAGGGAGGGAGGGAGGGAGGGAGGGAGGGGAGGGGCTCTCACCTCTACTCTTGATAAAGGTTATCTCGGCAATTTAGCGCCGGCGATATCGCATTATGGAGAGAGTTATGAGGCGGAAATCAAATTTTTTTGCTACCGGTGACTCCAGCAAGAGCTGGGGGGGGGGGGGGGGGGGGGGGGGGGGGTATGGGAGTGCAGCACTAGAGTACAATATCAAGGCTTGTATACTTCACTTGAGTATTTTCATTTTTCCAATACTATACTATGGGTAATTGGCTTTTAGAGCCAAAACGTGTTGCTCTCTTCTTTTTTTTAAACGCTCTTTGCCAAGAGTATGCCGCTTAGGAAAAAGGCTTTTTGAGTGGTGCAGCCACTCCATTGACCAGCAATGTGTGTCCCTGATGCTGTGGAGACTGTAGAGTGGCTTGGTGTTTGTCCATGGCAGCACTTCACTATAGGTTGTGAGAGTTTTTTTTTTTACTTCACTACAGTTATTTAACATCTTTATTACTTTACTCGTTACTGCGATAACATGTCAAATGCTAATGACCATTGTTTTGTTTTTTTGGGGGGGCGGGGCAGTAATGACAAAAAATAGATATTTTGCTTAGAACAGCTTATGTCAGAATGGAATCTTCTTATCAGAGTACACAGCGTTTGAGAATGGGTGAGTATGCACAGTTGCACACCCACACAAAACTAATTCAGTGCCATTTGTTCTGTATGAGAGATACACAAAAAAAAGCACTGGACTGCCTTTTGATCCGATTGCCTCAGCTCATTCTAGAGCAGAGGTTTTCAACCAGTGGTCCAGGGACCACCAGTGGTCCTTGAGAGGGTTCCAGGTGGTCCACAGCTAACCAGGTGCTCTTGAACGCGTAAAAATGAAACCAAATGGTTCATTTTTATGCTCTCAAGAGGTAAAATATTCATCATCTTATTTATCCCAAGTCTACACACTACAGCAGGTCCATTGGGTTTCATTTTTACACTCTCAAGAGTTAAAATATCCATCCTGCAAATTAGTCCAAATCTACACAACTAAAAGATTAATGGTCATGGACAGAAGCAAAAGAAATCTTTAGTTTTGGGTTCTGTGGGTCTAAAAATATCCTCAAATGGTGGTCCGTGGCTCAAATCCTGAATAAATGGTGGTCCCTGAGATGAAAAAGGTTGAAAACCCCTGCACTACAGCAAGATGATGAATGGTCATTTTGGTCTGTAAGTTTAGTTTTGTTTTTGTTTTTTCAAATCCAGTCTGGTATTGTGGACAAAAGCAAAATAAATCAGAAATGACCCAATCAAAGTTCACAGCTGGATAGAGGAACACTACACATCCTATTAATCTACTATATAAATTGAATACTGGAGACACTGCATGAGACTAGACCACATGTGAGGCTAGAAGCACAGCTTTGAGATTATTATTGACCATGCAGGCCTTTGACCCCATGCAGTTATTTTCATACGCCCTGCACCATATTGTACACAAAGTGATGATCAATCGATTATATCATACGATTAACTGCTTAACCCAGTTTGGTTAAGCAGTTACTCGTATGATATATTCGATTTAGGTGATGAAAAAAGGACTAATCTATCTGAATGGTTGATAAATCTGCTTCTGCTTCAATTAAAATCACACCAAGTGTGAGCTGAGTGGTGCTGTCTATGGAGTGCTACTGCACAGACAGACAGAGACAGACAGACAGACAGACAGACAGACAGACAGACAGACAGACAGACAGACAGACAGACAGACAGACAGACAGACAGACAGACAGACACACACAAGTCTGGTGTGTGTGTGTGTGTGTGTGTGTGTGTGTGTGTGTGTGTGTGTGTGTGTGTGTGAGTGTGAGTGTGTGTGTGTGTGTGTGTGTGTGTGTGTGTGTGTGTGTGTGTGTGGTGTGTGTGTGTGTGTGTGTGTGTGTGTTTGTGTTTGTGTTGCAAGATTCATTCTGCCAAAAAAAAAGAAAAAGGGTTACCATGGCAATCAGACATCTCGCTCTGCGTTGGCACCCCCCCCCCAACACACACACACACACACACACACACACACACACACACACACACACACACACACACACACACACACACACACACACACACACACACACACACACACACACACCCCAGTCAACTGAATCAGCCAGAGCCTAAAACCTTGAGAAAAACGCTCCTCTCTGTAATTATCAAAAATAATAAGGCTTTCATTTCAAGAAAATAACCTTGAAATGTCTATTCCAAACCCTGAGCGCAATTATTTTTTTTCTAAATCGAAACGCTCATTGCTTTGTAACCACAAATTAAACAACCATTTCTCTCCTGTGCGGGCCAGAGCGGCGGTTACTAAAGTGGGGTCTGGGGACCCCCGGGGGTCCTTGAGGCAGTTCCAGAGGTTAAAGGGGATAGTTTGGAACCAAATGGACCCTTATGGAGTCCGTAAGCCACGGAGTATACAGACGGAACCATATCATTTTGCAGTTAAAATTGGGAGTCCCAGAGATAGAAATGCCATTAAATGGGGGTCGGTTTGGGTCATTGAAATTGAAAAAAGGTTGACAAAAAAGGTTGACAAAGAGCTGTAGTAATCTTCTCTGGGAGAGGGGGGTCCCCTGGGCTGATTAGTGGGGGGTCCTTGACGTTTGGGAACCACTAGTGGACCAAGGTAACCAATCTATTCCTGACTTTCTCTACATACAGTATATACTTGTGTGTGAGGGGACATTTGGGCCCTCACAAGTATAGTGAAATACAAATCCAACAGTAGACAAAGTCAGTCACAGTCACACACACACACACACACACACACACACACACACACACACACACACACACACACACACACACACACACACACACACACACACACACACACACACACACACACACACACACACACACACACACACACACACACACACACACGACTAGTAGAAGGAGTATCAATTAAGGCGACTACAGGCTCCACTCAAGCCCAGCGGTCTCTTTCTGTTTCCACGGCCCACGAGTCTGAGCGGCGTGATGATGGACGATCCTCGGCTCCATTACTCTCTTTCCTTCAACCACCCACCAGCCTCCCTCCCTCCCTCTCTCCCTCCGTCCCAGACTCACTGCACTGCACTGCACTGCACTGCGCACATCACAACACTGACCCCCGCTGGAGGGCTCCGGTCACACAACACACAGCATTGAATGACCCTGAATGGCCAACTTAAAATTATTTTCCCCTGGGGATTCAGGTCTGGTGAAACAGCCTTATGGGGGGGAGGCGTCAGTATTCGTTCAAACTCCGACTACAGCACCTGATTGGCTGACGGCCCTGTCACTCAACAGTGTCAAACAACAAACAAAAAAGAATTTCAATTCAAAGGTAGCAAAAACAGCCGACAACTATTTTTTTGATACGACAGTACATGCAATGTGACCCCTCTGGAGTGAGTATGGACAGATAGTGTACAAATGCAACCAAATGAACCCTAACGGGTTCATTTGGCTCAGAAAAAAGAAGCGTCTAAAGAAATCCATGAACATCCATGTTAGTGGCTTTCTTCAGACCTCCATTTCTTGGGAACACAGAATGGGGGAACTTTTTTATCATGTCCACCCGACACCTCTAGGGTATACTAATGACATATTAGAATGTTGAAAATGGGTGAAGTTCCCCTTTAACAGACTTAAAAACACATCTATAGCAGGAAAAGAGACAAAAAGCCAAACTATTAGGGCATTAGAACACTGGTGTCAGTCCTGTGGGACAGGGTCTCTCCATTTGAACGCCAGGGCCTGGCAGTTCAGGGTCTCGATTTGCGCCCCCCTTGATAAGGCTTGGAAATGAGGGATTGTCCCACGCAAAGAGGGACATCTGGTCACCCTACTGTGGTGCTGGTGGTGGTGTTGAGAGACACCGCGCAACTATGACAACAGATAAGAACATACTGCCCATCGCCTTTGTTTTTTGTCTGTGAAATCCGACTTTGCAGAGCGGGAGAGAAAGGATAAGACAGACAGAGAGTCAAAAAGAGAGAGAGAGAAGGAGAGGAAGACAGCAAGAGAGAATGAGAGAGAGAGAGAGAGAGAGAGCTTTGACGCCTCATTTTCGCCTTCTCGATGCATGAAGAAAATGATGATATTCACGTCAATTAGACATTTTTCCATGGAGGCCGGCTGCTGCTGCACTGCGTGTCATTACGGTCACAACGCCTAAATGCTCTAATTGCATCCCATTATCCACCTCTCGAGAATCATTATCCCCTTCTGAAGTGGATAATAAATATCTCACAAACCCTATAGACGCTCACAGAGACAGAGATGTCTGGCAGTGGCTGCCTGGCCTGCTTAATTCTGCCTTTCATGGGTCTCTTTTTGTAATTCCCCCAACCACACCCACAGAGTTGAAGCATATCATCACTAGTGATGTCACATTCACATGAATCGATTCATATGAGCGGCTCTTTGAAATTAATGATTGGATCCGGTTCACAGTATGGAACCGTTCCTCTTTGGCAGAATGAACCGTTCACGTCGCAAAATGTACACACATTTTATGATAGGTGTAGCTACCAAATACCAACTCTGCAAACTGCTAAGAAATATTTCAATCAATAAAATCAAACCACACAAAATCTTGCTGTCACAGCAAGGTGGAATGTGGTGACTCCACGCAATTGTGGAAGGCTTACAACAAATACTAGTTAAACATACAGTACAAATGAGGCAGTTTTTTAAACGGCTCTTTGAAAGGAACGGCTCCAATGGATCCAGCTCCCCTAAGTGCCACAAATCCCATCTCTAATCGTCACTGTCGCGTGGAATTGTGGAAACCCAATCTTAATGTCCAACTACTTCTCAGGATAGAAAAACACACGTTCCAAATATAGTCATTATTTTAGTGACGGGCTCTTGTTAATACTTTCTTTGGTTCAATATATGCAACAGATCTCAGATATGTCCACACATCACAGTCACACAGTGCACACTACAGGATGTGACCATACCAGTATCATCATTAGCAGGGAGAACACGGAGTGGGTAGACAGTAGACCGAAATAGTGCCATCTCCTAATGAGCATTATTCTGAGGCCTTTGTAAAAGGACATTTTAACCCTAGAACACTGAACATGGGTGATTTTAAACCAGGCTATTATATTTTTTGCGGGAGATAGGGAGTGAGTCTGTAGTTCTGATTGCAATGGGAAGTGCATTACACAGTTTTGGAGCCAGGAGGGCTACATTGAGCGGTGTAACAAAAAGTGTTCTAGGGTTAAAATGGTCCACTCTATTCTGTCCAAAGCAGGGCTCACCTCTCTGACACAGCAACCTCGGAGGCCCTGCCAACGGAAAGCTGGGCAGATCGATTCCTTCCATCCAGTCTGTCCCAGGCCAGGCGTGTCCGCAGATCCCCCGCACAGAGAAGTTCAGCCGTGTGAGAAGGCTGCTGCGGGAAGGAATGGAGACGTGACATGTGTTAATCATGTAGCGTCAGTAAGGCCTCGTTCCCAATGCTACACTTAAAGCAGTGGTTTTCAACCATGTTGATACCAGGGCCCACTATTTATCCAATATTTTAGCAACGGAGAACCACCATTTGAGGACATTTTCACTCCACAGACCCAAAAAACAGAGATTTCTTTTGGTTTTGTCGACAATTCCAGGCTGAATTTCGTAAACAAAACAGGCAAAAACGTAGATCACGAAGACCATTCTTCTACATTCTCTAGTTGTGTAGACTTGGGCTAATTCAGATGATCAATATTTCAACTCTTGAGAGTGTAAACATGAAACGAAATGGACCCGCAAGGGTCCATTTGCAAGGGTCCATTAACTTTGAAGTACATTAAAGGAATATTCCTTTGTAATGTACTTCAGAGTTAATTGTATATAAAATAGCAAAAGTAGCAGCGCGACATCACACAGTCGCATTGTGAGCTACTGTAGTAGTAAATGTTTAATTATTTTGTTCTTTATGACCGAGATTCGGTGGGGGAAAATAAAAGAAGATAAAGAAACGCTATCCCTATATTGGAAAGTCTTTTGATTAAACTGCTCCAGCTCACTGCTCCAGATCATATTATTGTAAACAAAACATGTGAAGACTCTTTCAAGTATAAAGGCATACAGTGAAGCACCAATCAAAGCTATCACAGCTGGATACAGACAGACTATATACTTCATATTAATATATTAATTGAATACTGATACGCTGTGTGAAATCAGACCGCAATGCACAGCTTTAACGACTAACATCAGGGACACCAAAGTCAAACACACTTTAGGCCAAAATAGAGAAATTGGTACAAGTAGAGGGCAGGAACGCAATGCATGGACACTGGTTTACGAGGACGTCCCAGGCAAACAGAAAATTCCTTAAAAAAAAATAAATGTCCCCTTTAATAGCAAGATAAATACCGAGATGAAACCGCATGCATTATAAACTAAAATACATTATTAAAGCTCAGTTTCCTGTTCTATGATCCTCACAAGATCTGCTTTCATATTAAAAAGTAAATCAATTGAGTTGAGAAAGTAAAACAATGAGTTGCATTCATTTCTTATCATGGTGTATATGTATGCAATATATCAGAGGACAGTTCTAATAGTAACTGGTAATCTTCGACCTGTGCGATGATATTTAATTCATGGGACCTGATTTGGCCCCTAGGCCTTGAGTTTGACATTCATAGGTATGACTTACATCTTCTGCTCATTTTTTGACACCCCAGGGATCAATACATAGTCGTCGTCGCCCCGCCAAACATCTTCATTGAAAGTAGCTGCTCGCTTAAGTTATAATGTGGCTCCTTTTTACCTACCTTTTTTTTACCGTCTTCTGCCTGGCCTAACACCATTTTTGCAAAAGAATATACTGTATGTCAATGACATTTAGGAGACTTAGAACACTTTCGTGGGGGGTCTTTGTGCATGTAATATGTGCAATTTAACCCAGGAAAGTGTAGTGTAAATGTCATTAACATTATTTGTTTTGCGAAAATGTGTCCCGTTGTGATTGACAGAGGGACTGTACTTAACATTAGGGTCCACTGTATTCGCACAGACCTCGTACCTCCTACCTGATGGCATATAGCCCATACCCAGGGTACAGTACATGGGGTGATGGGGTCAGACACATTTTTCTTAGCCTGCTCAATGGTGTCCTGTTCAAAGATGACCTGGGGGTGACGGGAGGTGTCGACATCCGTCATGATCTTCCCTGCCATTTTTGACTAATCTAATGATCTCAGATGTGTACTTTACCGTTAGGTTCCCAAACCGACTGTTGATACTATACCAAACCAACTGGTGATACTATACCAACCCATATCTGGCGGAAAAAATATATGCAAACTTTTGAAGGTGGCACCTTTCATATAAGACAGGGGTTTTCAACAGGTGGTCCGGGGACCACCAGTGGTCCTTGAGAGGGTTCCAGGTGGTCCCCAGGCTAAATGATGGAAAGTTGGTTAACCAGATGTAACTCTTGAGAGTGTAAAAATGAAACCAAATGGACCCTTGCGGGTCCATTTGGTTTCATTTTCACACTCTCAAGAGTTAAAATATTCATCTAAATTGGCACTATTTAATTAAGAAGTCTACACTGTTTTGTTCGCAAAATCCAGCCTGGAATTGTGAACAAAACCAAAAGAATTCTTTAGGTTTTAGGTCTTTGGGGCTAAAATGTCATCAAATGGTGGTCCGTGGCTCAAATTCTGAATAAGTCGTGGCCCCTGGTGTCAAAAAGGTTGAAAAACCCTGATATAAGAGAATAAAGTTAATATAACTTACTTAGGCCCATCACTCTACGACTGTTCTCCGTCCTCTACGACTGTTCTCCATCCTCTACAACTGTTCTCCTCAGTGTCCTCCTCCTCCAGTTGTTTTTGGGTCGCCCTCTGTTCCGCTTCCCCTGTGGATGCCAGATCAGGGCCTGGCATGTGGAGCTGGAGACTGGTTTTCACAGCGTGTGTCCTATCCATCCCCACTTCCGTGTCAGGATCTAAAAAAAAAAAAAAGTTAATATAAGATCCATAATATTTCTTTTTAAAGAGAAAAATATATAAAACATATAACGTATAATTTTTCCATTCATAAGAATTATATATGACATGCAAAACAGATATAAGATCCATAGTGTTATAAAGTGTAAAGTGGCTTGTATCAAAAGGTGCCAAATTCAAGAGTTCGCATTTAGGCCAAGATTTTCGTCACCGCTAAACCCCTTATCCCTTAACTTCTTTGCCTTTTTAAACTACTTTTAAAACATTTTTCCATAGTTACAATGGCCAGCCTACAAGCTCACAATGTGTCAATAGATTGGCACATTGAACTATTCCAAAAAGTGTTTCCAAATAGTGAAAAGGGGATAAGGGGTTTGAGAAAAGGGGTTTAGCGTGTGACGAAAATGGGGCCCATGAAGTTTTTTTCAGTGGTCCTTGAGAGGGTTCCAGGTGGTCCCCAGTTGTTTATCCAGGTGTAACTCTTGAGAATGTAAACATGAAACTATGGCTCCATTTGGTTTCATGTTTACACTCTCAAGAGTTAAAACATTCAACATGTGAATTAGTCCGAATCTACACAACTAGAAGAGTAATGGTCACGGAGAGAAACAAAGGAAATCTTTATTGTTTGGGGTCTGTGGGGGCTAAAATGTCCTCAAATGGTGGTCCGTGGCTCAAATGCTGAATAAATAGTGGGCCCTGGGATGAAAAAGGTTGAAAACCCCTGGTATAGGAAACCAACCGGTGATACTATACCAAACCAGCGGCTGATACTACTGTATACCAAGAGGGTGAGAAGCACCTTCAGCCAGAGTTCTTATATTCTTCTGTAGGTGAAAACACAGCTGCCAACAGACTGCATAATGCATGAGGGCTCTCATGCAAAAAGCGTCTGGCTTTTTATTTGCCCGTGTGAGTCTGATGTGTCTTTGATATTAGACGTATAGATTTATTTTTTCATCGCGTCGTCGTGCAACTGTAACGCCTCTCTTTCGCTCTGAGGGATTAATAAAAGCATATCTCACCTCATCTGTTGAAATGTATTTTGATATCTGCCATGAAAGCTGGATTAGATGCTCAGCTGTACTGTCTGCTATACTGTCTGTATGGTGCAGTGCTGGGAAGGAGCATATAGGATTTAGTACTGTAGATTTGATTAAACCTATACCGTACTAAAAGCCAAAGTCATTTCTAGTAAGCTTACTTGTACTCTACTCCTCCTCAGAGGCACAAATATTGGGCTTTGACTTCACTATGATTATTTCAAAACGTTTGGTTACAAGTTACTTTGTAGATTTCCTTCCTGAACGTCCAAATGACCGACCTACAGCAATATTACAATACTGTACATTCACCTCGTCAACACCTGTAGGTCTTTTAAGGAAACTTGAAAGAATTGGGGCAATCTGGGGTTTTTACTCAAATATCCTGTCTAGTAGCGCGCCACAGCCTTTTTCTACATCACTCCCCATCTCTCGTCCAATTTCCATCAGCCTACTGTCTATCCCTCTACAAAAAATAAAATAAAAGGCAAAAGACAAACATTTATAAAAAAAAAAAAAATAAGAGGTCAGGAAAGTGCCCTTTCAACACGTTGCATCACATGTTGCAGATTACCGTCTGTCTGTGTCTCTTTGTGTTACAGCCTGAATGGAATTTATTGCCCGAAAAAATACCGTGGGCGGAGAATTACCTGGTTTGGAGGCAGCAGACAACAAAACTAGACCGCGTCTGTCTGTCTGTCTGTCTGTCTGTCTGTCTGTCTGTCTGTCTGTCTGTCTGTCTGTCTGTCTGTCTGTCTGTCTGTCTGTCTGTCTGCGTGTGTGCGTGTGTGTGCGCGCTTCAGCACACACGTGTCAAATCAGGTCAGCTCATCTGCCGTCCGGCACCCCGCCCCCCTAAGCCAAAATCATTTCAGGTTAGGCCAGGCTAGCAGTGGATAAACCGAACTCACTTTCCTCTGGCAAAACAGTCTCTTTGGTGGTTATCTGGTGGAGACGGAGACCAGGGCTTGACACTAACACTTGCCCGCTTGCCCGGGGCAAGTAAAGAAAATGGTGGGGCAAGTGAAGACTGCTACCTGGTTGCCCGATCGGGCAAGTGTGCAACTTAGTGCACTATAACACAACACAAGATAAATTTGTCTTGAAGGCAGTCATTGCACTCTGCCTCTGTCTTTCCCTGCTTTCTAGCCATCCACAATTCCAGGCTGGATTTGGGAAACAAAACAGGCAAATTAACATACACATCAAAATGACCTAATCTTCTACATTCTCTAGTTGTGTAGACCTGGGCTAATTAAGATGATGAATTTTAACTCTTGAGAGTGTAAAAATGAAACCAAATGGACCCGCAAGGGTCCATTTGGTTTCATTTTGCAAAATTGCAAAATTTACAATATATTTTTGGGGGGCAAGTGACCATGAGCTGAGGGCAAGTAGAACCTGACTTGCACTTGCCCGATGGGCAAATGCCTCCGAGACCTTAGTGTCAACCCCTGGGAGACGTCTACATGCAAACCCAGAACATAAACTGACTAAACTGGCGGGCTGAACAGAACCTACCCAGAACCAGTGTTACCAACTACCAAAATCCAAAATGCATTATGGGACTTCAAAAATGCACTAGAATGCACTAGATCAGTGGTTTTCAACCTTTTTCATCCCAGGGCCCACCATTTATTCAGCATTTGAGCCACGGACCACATTTGAGGACATTTTATCCCCACAGACCCCAAAACTAAAGACTTCCTTTGCTTCTGTCCATGACCATTAATCTTCTAGTAGTGTAGAACTAATTTACATGATGAATATTTTAACTCTTGAGAGTGTAAAAATGAAACCAAATGGACCCGCCAGGGTCCATTTGGTTTCATTTTTACGTTCTCAAGAGTTACATCTGGTTAACCAACCAACCCGGACCACCTGTTGAAAACCCCTGCACTAGATGCTTGACTGGAAGCAGGGGTGTAGTGGAGGGAGACGCTGGGGGGCGGCGGCCCCCCACTTCTCACATCTAAAATATTTTTGGGTCTGAAAAAAATCATTAGCATGGTGAAATACATCTTGATGACATCACCAAGATGTGTTTCACCATGTTAATGAGTTTCCTTTTTTCTGAGAGTGTACAAATGGAACCAAATGGACCCGCTAGGGTCCATTTGGTTCACATTTGTACACTCTCAGAAAAAAAATCAAATGGGGGAAATTCCCCTTTCAGAGGTGTCCCCCCACTTCTAAAAGTACCACTACAACACTGACTGGAAGGGAATATACTGTACAGAATCAAAATGACCATTAATCTTCTACATTATCTAGTTGTGTAGACCTGGGCTAAATTTTAACTCTTGAGAGCGTAAACATGAAACCAAATGGACCCGCAAGGGTCCATTTGGTTTCACGTTTACACTCTCAAAGAGTTACATCTGGTTAACTAACCAACTGTCCATCATTTAGCCTGGGGACCACTGTTTGAAAAAACACTGCATGTCATAGGAATAATAAAATGGTGAAAAATCAATTTCGCCCCAACTCACCAACCAAAATGCACTAGATTTTTCGCCAGGAGCTTTTAATTTTGGCGCTAGGCGGGTCAACACTGACTAAACTGGCGGGCTGAACAGAACCTACCCAGAACCCCCTCCGTTCTCAGTCTCAGACCCAATCAGAACACAGAACAGTCTTAGTAAACACACACATTATATTAGGCTGTCTGCAATATAGAAGCAGGGCATAGGATATGGCAAATGTTCCCTCCTTACAATACAATCGACTGTTTACATTTCAGATTATTAAATGGCACTAAACAAAGTATTCGATCAATGACTATCATGCATAGTGTATGACAGGGGTTTTCAACAGGTGGTCCGGGGACCACCAGTGGTCCTTGAGAGGGTTCCAGGTGGTCCCAGGCTAAATGACGGAAAGTTGCTTAACCAGATGTAACTCTTGAGAATGTAAAAATGAAACCAAATGGACCCTTGCGGGTCCATTTGGTTTCATTTTTACGCTATCAAGAGTTAAGATATTCATCATCTGAATTAGCACCACTGTTTTGTTGGCAAAATCCAGCCTGGAATTGCCAACGAAACCGAAACAATTCTTTCATTTTAGGTCTTTGGTGTGAAAATGTGATCAAATGGTGGTCCGTGGCTCAAATGCTGAATAAATGGTGGTCCCTGGAGTCAAAAAGGTTGAAACCCCCTGGTGTATGACACACCCACCCACACACACACACACACACACACGGGGCTGCCTGTAGCCAATGACTCCCAGTGCCTCGCCACAACAACACAAGTAAAAATGTACTGCTAAACTTACACACAAGAGAATAATAACAAATATAGATCTACTAACCATAAAGGACCACCATTAAAACACCATCTCCATGCCTGGTGCAGACAACATTGCAACCCTTTGTTTTCATCCTGCCAGCGTCTTCCTGAGAAGTTCCAGGTCATCATAGGCCTACACCGAAAGTGGAAAAATTAGCCTAATTTATTTTTGAACTGATATAGGCCCATTAATACCGTCATCTGGGCAGATATCATAATAGGAAGGAGGAAAAGGAAAGCAATATGATTATGCGTGTGGGGTCATCGACTCGAGGCTGGATTACAATCACCTGTTAATGTTATACGTAGCCAGACAGACTAGGCAGAGCCATCTAGTAGAAGAGTTGCGACATAGAGGGGTCAGAAACTGAGCGCTGCTCAGACAGCTCGAATAGGGACAAACTGGAGTTGAAAATGTATTGTTTTAAACGAAGGCGGCGCTAGTGCTATTTTATGCAGGTTCTCAACATGTCGACGGCACAGTAACAACGCCACTGTACATATTTATGTTGTACTATTACTACATTTAATAAGATAAGATAAATAGCGCAGGGCTGTTGCCTGAGTCCAGTGCATTTCTGCTTATTTCAGGTCCAGCCAGGACTTGTCCCTATTTGTTGTCCCCATTCTCTACTCAAGTCTAAGTAGAAGAGCCGCCATTGGACTGGCCCCGTGAAGTGGACGGAGTTGTCGTATCTCTGTCTATACTCTATGGCTCTGCTACAAACGAGGCTCCCTCAAATGTTATACTGGATGCCTCTGTTTTCATTCCATCTGATCTGTGTCGCCTCCATGTGGACAACTTTCGTGTTGCAGGCAGACAATTTGTCAGGGTTGAAGCTAGTTTTACAGTTGTTTAAATAGTGTTTAATTTGACAAGAATCTGAACTCTGATACCTATAGAGCAGTGGGTTTTCAACCTTTTTGATACCAGGGCCCACTATTTATTCAGCATTTGAGCCACGGACCACCATTTGAGGACATTTTAGCCCCTACAGACCCACACCTAAAGATTTCTTCTGCTTTTCTCCACAATACCAGCCTGGATTTGGGAAACAAAAAAGGCAAACATAGGCTACTGTAGATTGAAATGACCATTCTTCTACATTCTCTAATTGTGTAGACTTCTTAACTAAGTGGTGCTAATTCAGATGATGAATATTTTAACTCTTGAGAGTGTAAACATTAAACCAAATGGAGTGCAAGGGTTTATTTGGTTTCATGTTTACGCTCTCAAAGAGTTACATCTGGTTAACCAACTTTCCATTATGGGGACTACCTGGAACCCTCTCAAGGACCACTGATGGTACCACTGTCAGAGACACATACCAACACCATAAGATACCACAGACGTAAGACTGTTGCTGAATAGATAGTTTATTTTCTACCAAAGTGTAAATAACCTCAAATACAATCCACAAGCATGGAATAGAATAGAAACACAATGCCAACATGTCAGAAACACTTCTTACAGATGTCCCCTGTAATTCCCTCTGCCATTAGTGTCAAGTTTACATAAGTTTTTTATTTTTTTTATTTGTATTTTTTTATTTTATTTTTTATTTTTTTGTTTCACTTATTAAATATCTGAGGGTATTTGCTGCTGTACAGTGAGGGAAGTATAGAGCTTTGCATCTCTTTGCCCAAGGGCTACTTTTTGTCATAATCCAGAGAGGAGTGAAGTGAACAAGGAATTCTCAATATATATACAGTATGTACTGTATATCCGGTCGGCCATTATACACCCAAGGCCACTGATGCTGGTCGATTACACAGCCACAGGCTGCAGGCAATGATTCACGGCGTGGTTAATATTAAAGCGTTTCAAAATAATTTATTGAATTCATCACAATGTAGCCTCCGTAACAGGTGCAGCTACTGTAGACACACAGCAAATCGAAACGGAACAGCTCAGTGTTGCAGCCTGTTGCTGTGAATATAGATCTGTATACATAATGCATGCGGTGTGCTGTGTGTGTTAATATTTGATGATGGAAATTTTACAGCTGCCCTTAAATTCTTGGGGCATACTTCCATAGCCTACTGTTGCTGGAGATGACGGTACACATCTCACAATTACACCCTGGGCCTATATTTACTCGCACCCGCTCTGCTCGCACAAGTTGTGTGACCATGCAGGAACCGTCCCTTGGTGGACTCCAATGAGCCCTTCTCAAAACCCCCACCCTTTGGGGTGCTCACTCTCCAATGCCAATCCACATACTTTAGCAACTGTTGCTATCCAGGTCAAGCTCTCCCCTTCTAACACGCCTATTGGTCCAATAGGCGTGTTAGAAGGGGAGAGGGACTGGTTTAATAGGTGATGATGTAATGTTGACGTAATTAAGAGACCTTAGTCTCTAGAAGTATTGTCATAGGTATTATCTCCTGGAGGAGTCACTGTACTTGCTTGATCTCTGGCCGCTCGCGCACAAATAGTCCATGGCCTACTTGTGTGCAATGCACAAGTTGGCACTCTACTGAGTGCACTGTTTTGCTTTGTGCTGATGTGTGCAATGTTCTGTTCTGTCATTGTAGATGTGCAACTCCATTATTTTGCATAATGACCACATAAAGTCAGCGGTTTCTGACCACATCAGGAATCCCAGGATCTCCACGGGTACCCTGACTGACATGGGTGGGGTGTATATCCCCGGCATCCGGAATTCGCAGGGCAACTTCCACGGCACCTGAGTAAGGTACGAGTCAAGTGAATTAAATGAAGATATCACATAACCATGTAAACCCTATATGGGCCTACTGCACTTCATTGTACATCAACGGCAGATCCCAGAACCTACAAACACACAACAAAACTGTTCCTCAGCTATAGCGTCCGTCATATTTTCTACAGAATATCATTCTACGCTTGGACAAATGTTCTTCTTCTACTACTTCTGTCGTGCCCAAGATAAGGTTGCTAGGTTTCGTGCTTTTAATACGTTTTGGTTTTTATAGGTACACAAACAACAACAGCAAGGACATCTTTGCAGAACGTTCAATTTCTCATTTATTTATTTTTTTTAATAGAAACACTCCGTTGAGTGTTTTGCTTCCCCTCGATAACACTTCAGTGTGGTTGCTAGGCTGCTTTGAGTGGATTGAGGTAAATAAATAAAAGGGGGAGGCAAAATACACACAAGTATAGATATTGCTGCAACACGGCGGGGAAAGGTGTGAACAGTCCAAGGACACAAACAACATCAATAAAGTGATTCTTGCTGCCTGTGGGATTTACTTAATGCATCATTTAGTATAGTTCAGTGTGCAGAGGGCGAGAAATGGGGCCAGCGCCACGCAATAGATTGTGGTAGATATATTCTCAAATCTCCACCAAGACATTGAGCTATCAGACATAAAATCACGATGTTGACCCCTGCAGCCTAAGAAAAAAATAATCCACTTGGGTCAGATTCAGTTTGGATTTGACATCAAGAGTACACAGTTCGCTAGTAAGTAAATTATTTATGAGTAGATAGAAACACCCCATTGAGAAAGGTCAATGGGACATGTTAGGGACAATAAATGAATGGATTAACAAGTGGAATTGTGTGTGTACTGTACTGTAACAGGGGGGGGTTGCCGGCCCAGAAGTCTTCAAGGAGGTCGAATGCAGTTTGTAGATGTGGCGTGGACATAGGAGGGTCACCCCGGGGACTAGTGTCCATAGATCTGAAGCACTACCATTAGTCTGTGCCATATCAAGTCATAATAACTCTTCCTCTCTCTTGCCTCTTTCAAATCCATCACCCTGCAACCCCACCATTCATCATTCAGCCTGCTGTCTCTCTTGACTGCCCTGTCTCCTTCACTCTCTCTAATTTCATTATTGTGGTAATAATAGAGTGTCTGATCAATCAATCCCAGACAGCGCAAATTAGGGGTGTTAGTCCGAATGCATCAAGGCTGGCGACCATGCAATGCTGCCCTGCTTGCAGTTATGTTTAGGCTTAGGGTTTAGATGTGGGGCTTAGTATTGTTCAGACTAATGGGAGGTTGAACCAGTACCAGTGACATGTTACCTAACTAGGAATCTGAGAAATGGGATAGGAGGAGAAAGATGGAGAGAAGAGAGTTTTGTTTTAATCACAATGTGAATGTAGGATTTCCCGTGGAGATGAGGCTCTCCTTTGATGGGAAAGCTACCGTGGACGTGAAAGGGTTGGAGGTGGAATGCATGAGGAATGAGGAAAGTGGCCTGTGTACGAACTAAGCAGCAAGATGGGCGAAACATGGAGGATTCTTCATCATGTGAGTGTAGATATAGGGGCGGTTAGATCGGAGTGGGCCGATCCCCCATACCATTTTCTTTTCTTAAATTCCATCATCATTAAATAGATCACTATGGGATCATGCACTGCACAGAATCATTCTGGATCATTCTGTCCAGAATGTTATATTGTGTTATAGCTACCTATAACACAAAATCTATCTTCTATTTTATATATTTTCTCCTGCAGTTCTGTGACCCAAAAGATTTGTGACTCAGAGATTTGTCTTTTTGGAATGACGAAATGGCGTTGGTTGTAGTTACCGGTAGTTAGTAGTGTAGTGTTTCACAGTGTTTCGTAGAGTTTAAATATAAGACCTTTAACTTGAAATATCTTTGAAATCTGGGTTGTTTGCATGCCATCATGTTTGGTGGGGCAGTCAGGGCATTTAGGGGGCATTGCCCCTCCATGCCCATGCATAGATCCGGCCCTGGTTTATTCTCCCCCTGAACATCTGTTGTTCCAACTAGTACATGTAGTAGCGGGTCCATTTGGTTCCATTTGTACCCATTCAGGAAAAAGGGATCTGAGAGAAAAATCATTAACATGGTGAAATACATCTTGATGATGTCATCAGACACCAAGTTAACCTCCATTTTTAGGAAATACAGAATTGGGGGGAACTTTTTTATCATGTCCACACAACATCTCTAAGGTATATTAAGGACATATTAAAATGTTGAAAATAGGTGGAGTTCCCCTATAAGTACAGACCTCAGCGAACCAGGCCAACCACGCATATAGGCTACCAAGCATGAGACTCGGTCCCAGGCTTACTGATCTGCGAAGGTCTTGCCTATAATGTGGGCTCAGATGGCGGTGAATTCAGCACAGCCAAGACCCAGGTTCTTTCTTTTTTCCTTTATTTAGCGAGGTTCATTTCTGGGTTGCCGGCGGTCAGTGGTAGTGACTGCTCTCTCTGTGAGGTAGGCTACGGTCGCTGCATGGCCAGACACCCCCTAATTGCTCTGTCTGCGATTGATTGATCAGACACTCTATTATTACCACAATAATGAAAGGAGAGAGAGTGAAGGAGACAAGACAGTCAAGAGAGACAGCAGGGCTGAATGATGAGCGGCGTGGGCAGGGGCGGATTGGCACATATTTTCATACTTTTTCAATTTTGCCTTTGCCAGGCCACCCTGGGGGGGGGCAGCTGGTTAACCAGATGTAACTCTTTGAGAGCGTAAAAATGAAACCAAATGGACCCTTGCGGGTCCATTTGGTTTCATTTTTACACCCTCAAGAGTTAAAATATTCATCATGTGAATTAGCCCAACTTAGTCTACACAACTAGAGAATGTAGAAGATTAATGGTCATTTTGATCTGTATGTTCCAGGCGAGCATCTAGCACATTCTAATGCATTTTGGAAGTGCCACTAGTGCATTTTGGATCTTGTCCAGGCCACTAGGTGGTGCAGGCCACCGGGAAAACTCCCTATACTCCAGATGGCCAATCTGCCCCTGGGTGTGGGGTAGCAGGAGGACGACACATTTGAAAGAAGCAGGAGAGGAGAGAGGAGGAGGAGAAGAAGAAGAAGAGTTATCGGACTTGATATGGTGGTGACGGCGGTGCTTTCATCACAGATAGACCCATGGCTCATTCAAAATCCAAGATTAGAGATCCTTTATAGTTATATCCCACATAAGAATATGGGATCCCATACAATTCTTGAGTTTGTGTGTGTGTGTGTGTGTGTGTGTGTGTGTGTGTGTGTGTGTGTGTGTGTGTGTGTGTGTGTGTGTGTGTGTGTGTGTGTGTGTGTGTGCGTGTGCGTGTGCGTGTGTGTGTGTGTGTGCGTGAGGGCATACTGTACCACACACTTCTATGCAGTATACCCTCCTCACGTAGTCACTCGCTAATTACTTTTGCTTTTTAAAGGAAAACTTGGCGTAGGCTTTCTATAATCTCATCCCTATCTCCCTCATCTCCAGCGCAGCGCTGAAAGGTTTTCCAGGCTCTATTCCCTCGCTTTCACACACAAATACACACTTTATTTTTTTGCGGGTGACGCAAACACGAGCACACACACACACACACACACACACACACACACACACACACACACACACACACACACACACACACACACACACACACACACACACACACACACACACACACACTTTAAAAGTGAAGCTCGACATACAATGTGGAGAGGTTATCTCAGTACAGAGAAGCTGAAACTTTTTTGCACCTTCCAAAATTGCACACAGCTTTTCAGGTTCTATATGGGAGGTTTTAAGTTAAAGGTGTAGAGGCAACTTGAGCGTGTAAAAAACATTGAGTTTGTAAACGGATTTGTTTTACAACACAAATCTGACTCCACCTCACCTCCACTCTATTGGCTCATTATGAAACTGCTGGAGACTGCTGTGCTGTGATTGGCTAAAACGCTGCCTCACCCCAGACCACCCCCTCACACATTAGGCCGCCTTGTCCTGAGCCAGACGAATGTTTTACTTTCATGTTTTGATGACAAACAAAAAAGTTCTGGACCTTCTGCAAGACGAAGCAAGTGTCTCTCTGCAGGGAAACAGCTGCAGCATCAAAGTAGAAGCAACATAGAGGGGAAAATGAATGAAATATATAGCTATATATATCTATTTTGTTTTTTGGCGTGGTGCATCGCACTTGCGCCAGAAGCCCAAGAGTGTACAAATGGAGTTTGGAGTGTACAAATGGAGTTTATGAATGGAGTTTATGAGAGTGTACAAATGCAACCAAATGAACCCTAACGGGTTCATTTGGTTCCATTTGTACGCTATCATAAAAAAGAAACATCTAAAGAAATCCATTAACATGGTGAAAACACCATGTCAGTGGCTTTCATCAGACCTCCATTTCTTGGGAACACAAAATGGGGGAACTTTTTTTTATCATGTCCACCCAACATGATGGCAGTGACATCAATGACATAGTAAAACGTTGAAAATGGGTGGAATTACCCTTTAAGAAAGCAGGCGACGCAGACAGGTTCCATTGGCGTTTCCATGGTGATGGTCCTCTACAGCGTAGCTCTCGTCCACGTTATTGTTAACACAACGCCAACAGCTGCGTTTTGCCGTCGGAGATGATCCGGCGGCCACGAGGCTTAAATAACGAGCACAGAGCCATTCATTACTGACATTGTATGACGCACGTTGGACCAATCTTGAATTGGCTAGTGAGTCTAACGCCAACGTTCATTGCCTGACCTCTGCATGCACAGGGGTCACACAGTAGAACGAGTTTCTCTCCTTGCTAGAGGAGAGAGGATGCAGAGGTTTACCTTCTCTCTGCTAACATGTGTTGTGAACTTGTTACTTTGCTGACAAAGATGCCAGATGCTTTTATTCAAGTGAATGACTTGGCAGTGCCAGTAAGGGTTGCTCTGGTAGTGAAGCCTATATAATTCTGAAGAAATGCATACTGAAGCATCACAGTGTCTGATGACAGCCCATATAATGTGCTAAACACAGTGACGGTAATTATATATGCAATCATGACATTTGTGGTAAAAACTAAACTGTAGTGATGAATAAATGTGACAAAGATGCCGCTATATATTTACGATTTTTAGGTGAAAAACAAAACGCTTATGAGCTGAATAAAAATGATGAATAATTGGTAGGCATACCAAAAAAAAAATGCAAATGGCTGATCATTAGTGCAATGTTAAATGTATTGGTGTGTTAAAAATATGTTAAATGATTTTGATTCAGTTGGCTTCTCATATGGAATAATTTATTAGATTATCACATGTGAATATTGCCGTAGAAGTGTATTATTATGTACTTGTTCAAGTGATTTGACATTTATTTTTATTTCCAGACAGCAGTACTCTGGGGGAGATGTCTGGCAGAAAGATATTCAGTGGACATTAGATATTTGCCCTCAAGAAAACCTTTGAGCAAACCAAGTACCTGGCAAGACCAGAGAGAGGCAGACTGGCTTATTCCCTGCACATGACGCAAGTCAAGGTAAATTTTGCCATATTCCCTGGACTGACAGTCACAAGTTAAGGAACATGTTTGTGCTGCCGGCGGGCCAGGGGCGATTTTGCCATTAGGCAGACTAAGCAGTTGCCTGGGGGGGACCACCAGATATGCTTTAAAAGGATCCCAGGGCTAATAAGCCTCATATGGATAAATACATTACTTGTTCTCTATAACTAGAATTGAACATTTAAAACACATGTAATATGTTCTTTACTTTAAAAATAGTTCATATTTTTATCACTTATTGTGCGCCATTTTACTGTGGCTGTCATAGGTATGACATCACAGGAGATTTTCCTGTGACATCATACCTGTCACCGGCTCTGAATTAAATATGGAGTGAATCAACACGTTTTCATTTTGCTGCTTCACAATTTAAATCCTGATAAGTCAACAGTCAGAGGTGATTTACATTTCTGTCAACTAATCTGTATAGAATGACTATACTCAGTGCAGCTGGTGCATTTGTGTTACATCTCCGAACAACATAGAAGGTTGAGGCAGTGCACATTCAGGCAGGCAAGGTATCCTCACATTTCTAACATAAATCATGCATGTCAATGGGTTCACATTAGAGCTGCAACTAACGATTATTTTCCTAATCAATTCATCAGCCGATTATTCAAGCGATTCATCGATCGGATTCATCGAATTACAACACTTCTTTAATCACCTTTTAGTTTAGACATGTTCTAAGAAAAAATACATTCGATTGGCTGCTGATTAGGTTGCTATTCAAACAAACACATTTTACTAATTAATTAAACCAACTCAGTGTCTTATTCTGACTGCATATACTTTTAAAGTATACTATATACACATGTGTCAGTCTAAAGGAACAACACTCTACTGACCTCAAATAGTTCATTTAAAAAATAGTCAAGCCTTATGTTTTGTTGTTGATACTATGATCATTATGTGTCATATTCTGCTTTGCCGTTGCTACTGTGCATGTGCACTTATAATCGGATCGTATGGGAAGAGAGGTGGATCACTGCTCTTTAGTTTAGTTAACACTGCATGGAAAAACTATGGTTAAGTGAGAAAACTATGACAAATTACAAAAACTACAGTGATTTGTTTATGATCTTATTAATCAATGACTAAATTAGTTGACAACTAATGATG
Organism: Benthosema pterotum; assembly: GCA_039105355.1. Classification (NCBI taxonomy): domain Eukaryota; kingdom Metazoa; phylum Chordata; class Actinopteri; order Myctophiformes; family Myctophidae; genus Benthosema; species Benthosema pterotum. Next base: position 8,776,769 of record CM076988.1, on the reverse strand, counting down.
CAACCGATGAATCATAATCAAATCAATAATTCTAGAATTATCGATTTGATTATGATTCATCGGGTGCATCATTGCAGCCCTAGTTCACATATTTGGAAACTGGACTTTTTTTTAGACAGAAGGCAGAATATTGTGGTCAACTGATACACCCTCCACTGCATGTGGTGTCCACTCCACTATCATTGGCCATGCATGCCAAGGCTTTGGAACAATGAAAGATGAATAGGCTACGTGGCTTCCAAAAGTAGGGTCTGGCGCTAATAAAGGTTATTTCGGGGGTCCTTGACATGAAAAAAGGTTTGTAAACCACTGGGCTACTAACTAGTAAGTACTGCAGCAGCAAGTCTAGTCTATGTGCATAAATAATGGCAGCCTGCGATATCAGCTGAGCTCCACAAGAGGGAGCTGCTTCACAAATATTCACACGGAGTTACTTTGGACCTTGTTCTCCTCAAGTCAGCTCTCAACATGTGCTAACACACACACACGCACATACGCACACACGAGCGATTGAGAGTTCTCCCAGTGCACTCGTGGTTTTTCAACCTTTTTTCAGAGTTGAACACAATCTTATAATAAGGGTCCAACTCCGTCAACTAGCTGGGGAGGGGGGGAGACCACGTGGAGACCACTTTCCAAAGAGACCCACTCGTCGATCGGTGGTCCCCGGACCAGCGGTTGGAAAACCGACTGCAATGCTCCTCTAGGTCAGGGGTTTTCAACAGGTGGTCCGGGGACCACCAGTGGTCCTTGAGAAGGTCCCAGGTGGTCCTCAGGCTAAATGATGGAAGGTTGGTTAACCAGATGTAACTCTTGAGAATGTAAAAATGAAACCAAATGGACCCTTGCGGGTCCATTTGGTTTCATTTTTACACTCTCAAGAGTTAAAATATTCATCATCTGAATTGGCACTGCTTAATTAAGAAGTTTACACTGGTTTGTTGGCAAAATACAGCCTGGAATTGTGGACAAAACCAAAAGAATTCTTTAATTTTAGGTCTTTGGTGTGAAAATGTGATCAAATGGTGGTCCGTGGCTCAAATGCTGAATAAATGGTGGTCCCCGGAGTCAAAAAGGTTGAAAACCCCTGCTCTAGGTCTATAATAGAATAATGAATACGGCTCGCATGGGTGTGAATGGGTGCTTTTCCCAGCCAGCCAATGGGGGCGCACCGGATGCACCATATCCGCTGGAACAACAAGCACAGCTCTGTCCCCCCTCCTCCCCCACCCCCCCTTATCCTCCCCCACCACCACCACCCCCACCCCCTCCTCCCCTCTGCTTGACGCCATTTACAGCCCGATCGAGCCTAAAAAAATCCTCCCCCTCCTCCTCTCCGGAAAGGAAAGGGGGGAAGAGAAAAAAAAAAGTATTTGGGGACCCCTAAAGAGTTGCTGCTTGAGCGCTTGTTGCTGCCGATCGGGACAAAAATACCTATAATTGGAAGAAGGGGGGGACAAAAACACAAGACCTTAATGCATGCAGTAAGTTGCGTCGGTGTGGGTTCTTTTCTCGTCTTTTTTTGTCGCTGGATTGCTTGATCGACCCCGTTTTTTTCCGGTCGCATGTATTGCAGAGAGGAAAAGTTGGAGCCAAACTTCTTCGCAGTGTCCCAGGGCAGCGGACAGACAGGGGGTGATTCACACTGATTGATGATGGCTTCTTGCTCTGTTTTCATCATTTTATCCCCGCATGTTTTGTTTCGATCGCCGCACGGAATGGGATCTATAATATAAACGCGTTATTATCGCTTCCTATAATGAAGTTATAATAACATGATCATCGCAAGTTGTTGGAAACTTCTCTCCATGGATCTTACGGATGGGTTTATTCCTGGTTGATTTTTGCTTTGGAATAAACTGCTGGATTTTGCCCGTTTTTGCAAACTTTTGGAATTATTTATTCGACCTATAAAAAGGGAGGGCTATATACAGAAGTGTTGAGAGCACGGTAAGTTTTATGTAAGCTGTGATAACTTTTTCCCCTGCGAAATATATACATTGATCGCGGCGATCGATCGATATCGCTGCACATTTACTATATGATCGATCGCTCCACATTGTTCAGAATATAGGTTAGGTTATTTATAGCCTTAACTATGAAAGTTGTGGTCGATCGTTGCACAGATCTGCAACACATACTAGCCTACTGCATGCCGATCCGCTCGAACGAGGCCAAACGGCGAGCAAGCACACCATATAGTTCCATATATCTGCAACCGCTTATCCGTAGTCGGTTCACAGAAGGGGGGGGGGGGCAACAGCTCCTGCACCAGGCCGAGACTCTCCAGGACAACATTAGTAGGCTATATAGGGATTGACATTCTATATATGAGAAATAAGATGCATTTTTCCTCTTTTATGTAAGGATTTTCAACGCTTTTCACCCCCCCATAATGTAGGTTAGCTGGAGATTCTCTGTGTAAATATTCTCCGTGAGTTAAAACATTAACCCATACGGGGTTCATTTGGTTCTTATAACTATCATTTAGCTGCCCCCCACCCACCCCAGGCCTCCTGGAGCTCCCCTCAATTTAGGACCCCTGGAGGGGTCCCCGGACCCCACTTTGAGAAGCTCTGTACTAAACTATTGGATGCATGGTTTCCTGTTGCACGTTGGCCTAGCTGCTATATTATTTCCAGGGGAGTTTAACTTTAATTGCGTCCAAATTACATGTAACCTCGGTCAAATGCAAGCGTGCGCGCGCGCACACACGAACACATCCGTTCCTTATCTTTCACGCACGCCTGGCACATGGTTGTGCAACAATGTGGGCCACAAATCCTGCTGCAAAGCAGTTAGGGCAGCTTGGTTTTCAACCTTTTTCATACGAGGGCCCATTATTTATTCAGCATTCGAGCCGCGGACCACTATTTGATGACATTTTAGCCCCACAAAAGCCCCCAAAACTAAAGATTCCTTTTGCTTTTGTCCCTCGAGGGTCCATTTGGTTTATTTTTTATGGTCTCAAAGGATTACACCTGGTTAACCAACTTTCTATCAATTCTCTCTGTCCACTGGTCCACTGGTTGAAAACCCTGGTTTAGGGGGAAAGCCACATCACTATGGCTGTTTCTTCACTTAAAAGGGAATTCCATGCATTTTCAACTATTTAAATACTGTCATTGATATAGCCTACCTTAGATACCTTAGATCTCTTGTGTTTCCTAGAACTGGAGGTCTGAAAAAATCATTAATGTAGTGACCTTTTTTTAATTGGGAATGAGGGGACTTATTCTAACTTCCACACAACAACTCTAAGGTATATTAATAGTAAAATGTTGGAAAAGGGGGAAATGATAATTGAGACTAGACTACAATATTCTATTGCTGGAAAATGATGATTTAACTTGAAAGTGGGGCCTAGGCCTACACATCAGTCAGAGTTACAGGCCCATTAAGGGTCCATTTGGTTCCATTTGGGGCCAGCAGTGGCCTCACTTTGGGAACCACTGCTGTAAACAACAAGGGGGGGGGGGGTCCCCGGGGGGGGGGTCCCCGGACCCCACTTTGAGAACCACCATGCTGTTGTATAGAATTAAGCCTCTTGATGGTCCACCCACCATCCATGTTCTCTTTCAAGTGTGCAAACCTCATCTCCTCTGTGTTACAATGGAGAAGGTCGTGCTGGAAGCCATTTGTCATGCAAAAGTAAAACCTTTTTTATGCCCCCCAAAAGCTGGCATTTGAAAGCTAATTAGTGCTGGAAAGGGTCACATTTTTAAGACTTCGTTTATGCACCTTTTTTATTTTTTTTTTTTTTTTTTTTTTTAAAGGAAGCACATTTTAATAGGTTAAGGACAGGTTGAGGCTAGGTGACAGATGTTGTCTTTTTTAAATGTCACTTTTTGGGGCTTGTGTCAAAACATGCAAAGAGAGTTCTCACACCTACTCAGACAGCTTCACTTTTGGGCAGAGAGAACTCAACTGGCTTATGTCATTGATTGATTGATTGATTGATTGATTATTTAATTGGCAGAAAATGTATTTAGTACAGAGTCCCCATTAGTCAAACACACAGCCAATGGGACAACAATAGTTCGATCAAGAAGGTAAAAATAACAAAAATACGTACTGTACTGGGGGACAAAAAAGGGTCTAGGGAGGTGGACTAGTCACTAGACTGGGGCCTGTGTTAAAGGACGCCAGGGATATACACTTTTTGAGGGAGGGAGTCAGGGGATTCTTGAGTGCTGTAGAAGGAGAATTTGTTCATTTTCTTCCCCCCACTGGAACGCCAGAAACTGCTAGGTGTTTGAAGACAGAGCTCATATTATGTCATGTGTCATAGATAAGATTAAGATGTATTTGCAAATGTTGCGCCTGCATTTGAATGGTAAACTTCCAAAGGAGCTGAAGCGTGTTGAAGCGAGTTCCTCAGATAAACTTCCCGTTTAGTGTTTGGGCAAGATTGTGGAAAAATCCCCCGTTGCACCGTCAGGTCACAGCCAGGAAACACAAATCGGGCATGTTTTGCTACTAACGATGATTTAATTTGCATCATCGTATACAAGTGGTCCTTGAGAGGGTTCCAGGTGGTCCCCAGCTAAGTTGGTTGACCAGATGTAACTTTTCAGAACGTAAACATGAAACCAAACGGAACACTCTCAAGAGTTAAAATAATCATCATCTTAATTAGCCCGAGTCTACACAACTAGAAGATTAATGGTCATGGACAGAAGCAAAAGAAATCTTTAGCTTTGGGCTCTGTGGGGCTAAAATGTCCTCAAATGGTGGTCCGTGGCTCAAATGCTGAATAAATGGTGGGCCCTGGTATCAAAAAGGTTGAAAACCCCAGTCGTATATACCATATATTTCCAACATGGCAACAACCACCAAACTACACCAAGCCCACATAAGAGTCGGTCACACATGGCTGGCTGTTGGCATTCAAAAAATACAGCGCTATATACAGTAGGCGCGATGGTGTTCCGCAAGCATCACGTTTCATAACATGTTTCAGACAGATGTTTCCACACCGTCAGATCTCCAAGAGACATTTTGTGAATCGGCTTGTTGCCTCTCCGATGTGCCAAGAGGATCGACACCAGGGGCGGATGTAACATTTCCCAATTGGGGGGGCAGGAGAAAATGGTATGGGGGCGACTTCATCGCCTGTGGCACGAAAAGCTGCACCCACACCATTTTCAGTTACAGGACTTTTTATTAGGCAAGTAAGGCATCAATAATAACATCAGTTGTTGAAGTTGCAACAGACACGCAGCATGCATAAAGCTAAAGGTCTGACTCAGAGAGTTTTCTGTTTTCAATGATGAAATGCTGTTGGTTTAGTGGTGCCACAGCTGTAGTTAGTTAGTAGTTTCAAATTTCAAATCATTTTAAATATACACACTAATTTGAAATATCCTGGGTTGTTTTGCATGCCATCATGTTTGGTGGGGCAGTCAGGGCATTTAGGGGGGCATTGCCCCCCATGCCCATGCCTAGATCTGCCCCTGATCGACCCGCCATCTGTGCAAGAGTGTCTCTCGGTCCGTGCCAGAGCTCAGATGGTGTGGAAAGTCACGGTCACTTTACATCAGTTAGTTTCCCCCCACCCCGAAACGTTTTAGCTGTATTTGCACCGCCACCATGCGAACTAGTGAAAAAATAACAGATCCACAACCTATTTTTCTGCTACTACTACAGAAAACGGGTTCAATTTATTTATGGAGGAAAGAACTGATCAGATCTATCTGAGAAATACTTTTGAACGTTTGTTTTTAATGATGAAACATGTTAAAAAAAATAACTCTATAGGCCTCTTTAACTGTTTTAGGTACAAACCCAACAAAACGAAGGATATTCTAAAACTAAGAACTTGTCCGCAGGTGCCGCTGCTTGCCTAGTGATCTAGGCCACATATAGGCGTTGGCCTGACAGCGTGTCGCGTGTTCGATTCCCCCTCCTGACAATCTTTGCTGCACGTCCCCCTCCCTCTTTCCTGTCAATCTTCCCTTGATACTATCAATAAAAGCATGCAAGCCAATACAATATCATAAAAAAAATACTCTGCGTCCAATAGCGTTGCAGCAACAGTGTACCGCTTTACATATAGCAGACAACGGTGGCTCATCCATTTGCATCGGGAGGTACATCACGCCCCGAGACTCACAGATGATTTGCATCAACGCCTCACCCTGGTACTCATATACGTGCGTTCCTTCCTTGTTTCTCCCTTTCGGCGACACGCAGGACTTCAGATGTGTCCGATGCCATCCCGAACGGCCCTTCACATCCCCAACGATGGAGTTCAGCAGTCCGAACGACGCGGGGGGAGGAGGAGGAGGTGGACACCACGGGGGCGGCGCGCCGTCGCCGGCGAGCGGCAGCAGCAGCAGCGGCACCACCACCACCACCACCGCGACGACGACAACGCCGCGACAGCAGCATGACAGCGGCAGGACGCAGCCGGACCCTGTGGGGTCGGCGGGGCAGCAGCAGCCAGCGGCGGCGGTGGTGGTGGTGGCACCGCCGGTGCTCTCCCTGGACCAGATCCGCGTGAACTGCTGCAGCAACGAGTACACGGACGGACCCGCCGTGGCGCAGAGGTCTCCCGCCAGTGGCGGGACTCTACGCCAGCAGAAGAGCGACCCCGCCGTTGCCGCCGCCGCGAGGACTAACGAGCGACGGGAGACGGCGGAAGAGAGGCCCAACAACCTCCGCAACCTGGTCGGCAGTGCCGGAGCGGCGGCGGCGCTGCTGGCGCGCTCGCAGGACGGCTCGCTGCGCTCCTCCGGCACCGAGGACTCCTCTCAGGGCGGCGGCGGTGTCGACCAGGGACTCCTGAGCGGCCCAGCCGGCGCCCTCCTCGGCGAACAGATAATCAGAACCCAGCCGAAGCACGCCGGGGAGCTCAGCCCGGACGAGCTGAAGCCCCTGAACGACGCGAGCGCCGAGGCCGCTCAGGCGACCAGGCCGCTGGTCACGGTCCCGGGCGGCGGCGGCGGGGGGGCCGGCGGCGGGCGCCACCCTCGCAACCACCACCTCGCCAACCGCTGCGAGGACTGCGGCCGCTGCCGCTGCGCCGAGTGCCGGCGGCCGGAGGAGCGCCGCCCGCTGCCCTCCTGCTGGCTGTGCGGCCGGCGCTGCGTGTGCTCGGCCGACGCGGCGGTGGACTACGGCACGTGCGCGTGCTGCGTCAAGGGCCTCTTCTACCACTGCTCGAGCGACGACGAGGACACGTGCGCCGACAAGCCCTTCTCGTGCCGCGGCGGGCCAGGCTCGCACTGCTGCGCGCGCTGGGCCGCCGTGTCGCTGCTGGCCCTGGCGCTGCCCTGCCTCCTCTGCTACCTCCCGGCCAAGGGCTGCCTGGCCGCGTGCACCAGCTGCTACAACTGCGCCGTCGCCGCCGCCCGGCCGGGGTGCCGGTGCAAGGGCGGCGGGCGTGGGGCGCGGCACGCTGGCGGCGGCGGTGGCGGCTCCGACAAGCCCGCTTAGGACGAAAAGAAGAAGGCGGCTTTTTTTTTCCCCTCATGGGTGGAACTGGACGCAGACAGGGGTCTTTAGGGGACTCCCCTAAAGTTATTCGGTCGATGTCGGAAGTCGGAACGTCGACCTGGAGATAGGTGCGGCCGGCCACCAGCCGGAAACGGATTATATGGCAAAGACGGTGGACGTGTGAGTCGTACTCGACTCGTTTTAAAGCGCTGGGTCTATAGAGGGCCAAGGTAAAACTTGAAAGGTAAAAAAAACAAACCAAGCGCTCCTCCTCCACCGCGGTTCGTATTCAAACATACGGCCTCGTGCAGACGTTAAGAAGAAATGTTTCTGTGCTCTGCTCTTCCGTGGCTGCCTCGACGCTTTGAGGCGGCCATGACACACAGGCGGAGCACAGAACGTGTGTCCTTTACGTGTGTGTGTGTGGCCTTAGAAAGCTAGCTCTGGTCCATACAGTAGCGCCACTGCTTGCATGACTCTGCCTTGCAGTGGAGCTATGTCAAAGACAACGTAATCTCTCTCGGTTGGAACCCCAAGCAGCCTCCCTTCTCTGAGTGAAAATACCTAGTACTCCAAAACAAACACGGCACGTGTTATAAGAAAGCCCACTGTCCTTAGCGGAATCACTCTGGGCGACCCGCCACACGGATAAAATGCGGTTCTTGGCGTGATTGTTGCCGTGAACGTGATTGTTTTTCACCAGAAAAACAACCAGGACTTGCGCCCTCTATCGATATTGCCAAGAGAAAACTGTTATGGCCAAAAAGTGCATTTTTTGTTTATCATGTGGTGGGAGACTCATTGTGGTGAGTAGCTAAAACCTTCTTTTATATTTCCACTGAAGAAGAGTCTGGTCGGAGTTCCATCCGAGAGATTTCGTTGTCTTTCACATAGCTCCATTGCAAGGCAGAATCACAGAATGATTGGGGCTAAGGACCAGAGCTACTATTGACCTACTGCTTTTGGCCGGGTCATTGTTATCGTCACACGGGAGATACTCCCCTCTCTTCTCAAGTGCACCACAACGTTATGTACTGTCGCTGTCCCAAAACGGATAGCCAACCGTTTTCTTTTTAACATTTAATACAAATTATATGCTAAGGAGAGACTCGTACTACTAACTGTATGTAAAATAGTAATTTGAAAAAAACAACAACAACAAAAAGTATGTACATTAGAAAATGAGTTTCCGAGAGATGTTTTATTTTTGTATATATATATATAATACTTCAACTGTGAAAACTTTTTTTTTTTTTCGTTTATTATTTCTGCCACACCACAGGCACCTTGATAAATCCACGCGTATATGTGATCTATATACAGTACTTTACATTGTATACAACGTTGTACATTCACTGGAATGTCTATCAATCATTTTTGTGTATAATTTTACAAAAGGCAAAAGAAAAACAAAAAATATCCTATTTCCTCCTTCCTACTTGTAAAATTGTACAGTATGACCTTATCAGAAAGTCTTTATTTTCTAATTTCAACATTGTTTAGTGTGTAAAGTTTTAAAACAAACAAAACAAAATCTATATTTATTTGAAGGTTTATTATTTTATAATGAAAAAAATATATATTTATTTTGAGAAAAGGCCTGGTTTCATGCGCCACGTCGCCACAGGCTGTTGTGTAGCTTGTTGCTGCAAAAAAAAAAAAAAAAGCCTCGCTGGCCTTGTAAGACTGTCACAGCTGGATGAATAGTTCACTATGAATTAGAAGACAAATATATTAACGTTTGAAAATTAAACC
>CM076988.1:8760074-8762574 GCA_039105355.1 Benthosema pterotum | reverse complement strand
CCACTGGTATATTTGTTCAGCAACAAGGGTCTCCTCTCTGTCTGGGACTGTAGAGGGGGGCACAAAATCTATAAAACATTGAAAAGGGAAATGTTTACCAGGAGCTTGCAGAGAAGAATCTAACAACTTCATTATTGGAGAGGCTAAGTGTCAACCTCTCACCAGGACACCGGCAGCTAACGCTGCCACAGGGTTGTTCCCCTTATCAGGGGCGTAGCTAGCAATTCTGGCCCCCCTGCAAAGCTTTTCCACATGGGCCCCCCCTTTCCCGGCGGCGTCCAAGGGGAATTTCACCCATTTTCAACATTTTTTCTGAGAGTGTACAAATGCAACCAAATGAACCCTAACGGGTTCATTTGGTTCCATTTGTACGCTCTCAGAAAAAAAGAAGTGTCTATAGAAATCCATTAACATGAAGACATACATCTTGATGATGCCATCAAAATGTGTTTCATCATGTTTTTGTGTTGTTTTTTCTTCAGACCTCCATTTCCAGGAAACACAGAATGGGGGGAAACGTTTTTATCATGTCCACCCAGTACCTCTAGCTTATAGTAATGACATATTAGAATGTTGAAAATGGGTGGAATTCCCCTTTAAAATGCTTCAATCTGGCGCACTTGGAGATCAAATATTTTTCATAATATAATCAATACAAATAAAACCTTATCAATGCAAGCTTTCAGTGGGGCCTCCTGACTTTGGGCCCCCCTAGAATTGTCCCCCTTTTCCCCACGTGTCTACGCCCGTGCCCCCTATGAAGGTACATACATGCAGGCACCACCCTTCTGTTTCTAATCAGACAACCACTAGAGATGCTCCCCATGTTCTAATCAACCGGCTAACAGGATTAACAGACAACCCTCGATCAGATTGTCACAGCAGGCATCAACCCAAATACACAACGCAGCTAGACATCAACGGGCCGGTACCCCATATAGCAGCATTTTGCATGCTGTTCTAAGCATTATGTTATACTTTAGCTATTGAAAAATATCAGATCTACAAGCTCATAGCCGCGCTATATGAGCCACTCGGTGGCAAGCCTGTAGATCTGACATTTTTGATAAATCGTGAAAATGTGGCGCAAATCTTGAAAGTATTATTTCAGAAGCACAGAATTTTTAACTCAAATCTTTGCTTCTGAGGGATCCCTAGAACAGCAACTAGAATCTAGTGTCAGAAACTAGAATCTATAGCGTCAAAAAATAGATTCTAGCGTCAGAACCTAGAATGTAGCGCAAAAAACTAGAATCTAGTCTAGGAAACTAGAATTTAGCGTCAAACAAATAGAATCTTGCGTCAAACACTAGAATCTAGTGTTAGAAACTAGAATGTAGCGTCAAGAACGAGAATCTAGCGTCAGAAATGATGAAACTAGAATCTTGTGTCAGTACTAAATGGGGGTAAAGAACAGCAGAATGTGCGCATACAGTACTTAATTCCAAGTAACAATACATTTGAAACTGACTGTGTGTAGGCCTACTGCTGAATTGTCTACAAGAGGCTATGCCTCGGAATGTGGCATCCAGGCTGCAACCCTTGCAGTCCGTAACCCTTCACTCTGGAACTTAACTCTACTACCAGATGTGTACAAGCTTACACAATTACTTTGTATTGGCATGCCTGGTTGCAAAACAAGGAGTGTCCAAATTGGTTCATTTTTTTGTAGATGTCTTTTTGGCCTTTTCTGTGTTTCATGTTAGATACTGTAAAAACTGTAAAAAGTAAGTTGACAGGAAACGCAAGAGACTAAGAGAGTGAGAGAGAGACAGAGAAAGAGAGAAAGAGGGAGAGAGAGGTGGTGGGGGGAAGACACACCACAAAGTCAGGTTTGGGAATTGAACATGCAACATGATGGTTTGATGCCTGGGCCGCTATGATCCTGCTCAGGCCAAACTCCTACAGATTTCACAAAATATTTCATGTTAAAGTTTCTGTGCCGTGAAGTTATTGAATGATGAATAACTTTCAACCCGGTGGACTATTTCTAAGCTCACACAACGTGCCCAAGGCCAAATGAGAGAGAGACAGAGAGAGAGAGAGAGAGAGAGAGAGAGAGAGAGAGAGAGAGAGAGAGAGAGAGAGAGAGAGAGAGAGAGATACGCAAAAACATGACTTGCATTGAACTCTGAACTGCAATCATTCCAAATTACTTAGAAAAATGCGCACAAATGGAAAAAAAAGGCCCAATTTCAAAGACGTGTAAACTTCCTGCTAGAGCACATGCCCTGAAGCGCCTTCAGCTCCACTCTTTGTTGTGTTGTTTGTTTGACTTCCTGTGAGAAGAATGATGCCTGACACCATGTAATGGCTCCACCTCAGGGTGGGTTTTGGCAGGCTTTTGTTTTTTTCATTATTTAGTCAGCCTTAGTCTTTTGGACATAATGTGTATTTATAGTCAAATTCCAGCCGTTTATATTCTTGCGAGTTTTGGGGCTAATTTAAATCGTCGGTGTTCGTCCTCCTGTATCGCTTTAGAACAGTGGGGACCACCAGT
>CM076988.1:8745074-8755074 GCA_039105355.1 Benthosema pterotum | reverse complement strand
GCACGCACGCACGCACGCACGCACGCACGCACGCACGCACGCACGCACGCACGCACGCACGCACGCACGCACGCACGCACACACACACACACACACACACACACACACACACACACACACACACACACACACACACACACACACACACACACACACACACACACACACACAATAACCTAATAACCTATTTAAACTAGCCCATAATGGACACAAACATTAAACCTTACCCTAATTTGACATGCATTCGGGGCCTGTGTAAGGTAGACACACACACACACACACACACACACACACACACACTGTGCGCATGCACACATCTGCACACATTCCCTCCATGCCCTCTGCACATCCTCTGCGCTTTTAAGATGTCAAAAGCAGGAAAACATAAAGTCTAAACAGCTGTGCAGCACATTCTCTCCACGTTGATGGAATGGACGACCTCCCCCGCCCCCTTGTCAAGGTGTGTGTGTGTGTGTGTGTGTGTGTGTGTGCGTGTGCGTGTGCGTGTGCTGGTGAAACAGAGCTGCATGAACCCAGACCAGACGTGAGTGAACCCGGCACCTGAGGTCACGATAAACTTCTGCTCTTGATGAAATGATGTTTTAGATTTGAGATTTGAGTGCTTTCACGTACTTATATCGGAGCACAACAATTTTCCCTGAACAGAGCAAGACATGAGAGGTGTGGAGAGTCATAAAACCTTATTGCTGGTACGTTCTGTAGCATGTATTAGGAGGCATTTAACTTATTAAACAAGGCCAACTCTGTCTGATAGGCGGTTTTCTTGACTTGGCTAATGGGGACCCGTTTAAAATGTGGGCACGTAGGATCTACCTCATGCTTCTGGTTCTGCTGAACATCTATGTCTTCATATTGTTACCGGTAAACACAATGAATGCTTATCGAGTGGGGAGGTTCAGAGTTAAACGATTAGTTTGGGGCGTGGGTTGCGATCGCAGCCTGAAAAACGTGAGAACCGATTGTTAAGCGTAGCGCGGTCCATACAGTGACACTTGAAGCACATCCTCTCTTATCTTTGTGTATAAATATAGGCCCTCTCCCCCTGCTTTCCCTGACAAATATACTGTACCACCATCACCACCACCACCACCACCGCCCTGACTGATAATAATGTACTTTTCCCATGAGCTCATCGGATGGCGTTTGGCTCAAAGATGACTAATTGCCATGGAACATGACAACGTCCAGGAGGCGTTGCTTTGTACAGAAAGTTTCCTCACGCTAAGGAAACAGGAGATACGTTCCTGACCTGTGAGACCTCGGTTTTCCAAGGCTATACTTACTTAGAAGCACAGAACGAGCTGTGAGCTTCTACAGGCGCTATTATTATTATTATCATCATTATTATTGAGGGGTGCTAGCCCCTGCTAAATACAGTTTGTCTTGTCTGAACAAACATTAAACTTGCCGTTGTGTATGGATAATTTACTGTATGTCACAATGTGTCACCACAATCGGCATATAAAGTTGCAGCTATTTACAACGTGCCACGGTTTAGCGCATTTTAATTCCACTGACTTGAAAGGTCGAGAGTATAGTTTTTTAGAGTTTACATCAGATGGAGTAGGAATGCTATTATTACATTATACATAACACTCTTCCTATCATTAACCTGTTTCTCTCTACTTTTCACTGCGGCAAGTTGGAAAAAAAGTGACGAGATATTCGATATTTGGCGGGAATCATTGGCCAGTGAGACCATGATTCTCACGATGATGTATGATGAGAGTGCCCCTCACTTCACACGGATGTTATTATTAATCATAATATTATTTTAAATAAAGGCTTGAAGAGGTTAAAAGAATACAGGAAGCACAGGAACTAGCCACCATTGGAGCTCCATTAAAAGCCCATTTGGCCTGGTGTAATGGTGCCTGTCCAGCACAATGGAGCGTGTCAATAATAACCCAAAGATGGCGTGTGGAGGCTCTGCTCTGTGACGCACAACCACCACTCTGTAAAACTCTTATCTCCGCTTATGCTAACTTTTTGTGGTTCTTTTTTAAAAACCCACAATAAACCAGTGAGAATGATGGACCGTTGGTAACCAAATGGACCCTTATGGACGCCTAGAATGATACCAAATGCACCCTTGCGGGTCAATTCATTTACGCTCTCAAGAGTTAAATTATATTTAAACATCTGAATTGCTTGATGTTTTGCTAGTTTATCGCTCCTAAATTGTAGACGAAAACTTGAAAAGCCTTGCTTTTGGGTCCGAGGGAGATTATACTCAACATCAAAGGTGGTCTGTTGCTAAAATGCTGAATAAATAGTTGGCCCTGGTATGAAGAAGGTTGAAAACCACTGCACTAAAGTATTAATGCGCCTATATTTAAGTTCAAACATCTAGGCCTAGATTTTCGTTACCACTAACCCCCTTGTCCTTTAACTTCTTTGCCTCTTTAAACTATTTAAAAAATATATCCAATAGTTCAAACGGCCAGTCTACATGCTCACAGTGTCTATAGATTGCCACATTGAACTATTCCCATGTTTTTAAAATAGTAAAAAAAAGGGATAAGGGGTTTGGGATAAGGGGTTTAGCATGTAACGAAAATGGAGCCCCTAGAGTGCAATAAAAGGCTGCAGTCATAACTTCTGTGGGACCTTAAGATATATTTATTGATTACAAAATGGGACAGAGCACATGGTTCTCGTGATATGAATATGAACAACAAATGAACATGAATAGAAGCAGATATGACCTGTCATATTATTGGTCGTTGCCATGCCTTTCCTGGAGAGCTCTCTGACGTGTCTTGGCTTTTTCAGACACTGCATAGGAAACTCTGAGTATATCTATGGCCTTGTTGGGCACGGCTGTGGTGTACAATGTCTACGTTATCTCATCAGTAGCAGGCAGATATGAAGAAAGTACATCTTATGCTTGTAGTATGTCTTAATTTGAGAGTTTTGGACATGAGGTCTATGCGTCAGAGTGAGGAGCAAAAGCAAAAATAAAGACGCTACAAAGCGGCTTATCTCTCTCCCTCTCTGATGGTATCTCCATATCTGCCCATCGCAATCTTTCCTCTCTCTCTCTCTCTCTCTCTCTCTCTCTCTCTCTCTCTCTCTCTCTCTCTCTCTCTCTCTCTCTCTCTCTCTCTCTCTCTCTCTCTCTCTCTCTCTCTCTCTCTCTCTCTCTCTCTCTCTCTCTCTCTCTCTCTCTCTCTCTCGGGTGGCGAGATCTTAAATTGTATGTGTGGGACAAGTGAGGAGAACGTGATTTATTATGAACGTTATCAACATTGCTATGGTTTAGGATGCTTATTCGCTTATTTTATTTTTATATAAAAAATGTCATATTAAGGCATACTGTAAATGTATGCAGACATCTCTGATGTTTGTAACAAACCAAACCGTTTGAAAATCGGTTGTACATTGAGCGTGTTATAGTTATTTATCAAGTTCATGGCCACAGACGCCATGATGAAGCCATGTTATGAGTAGCCTGGCTAAAGCCAGACCAAATCAGCTGTTGGCAAAAAAAAAAAAAGCCTGTCAGCAGATTGGTCTGGAATAGCTCAATTTACTACAACCATTTCCCACTCCAGAAAATCGGAATGGCCAATCAGGACACAGCATATTCAAATAGGCTTACATATTGTGTCCTTATAGCTATTCCATACCAAACTGCTCACAGGCATTCTTTTTTGCCAACAACTGATTCGGTCTGGCTTTAACCAGGCTGGTATAAGTGAGCTGACTGAAGCAAGATGTCTGCCATGTAACAACGTCACTGCCCATTGGCCAGCAGCGTGAGTGAGCCATATAGTTTTCTCATACCTGTATATGGGCTCATTCTCCCTGGAGCCGGGGAAAATCTCCTGTGACATCATACCCATGACAGGCACAGTAAAATGGTACCCCCCAAGGGATGAAATATGAACTATTTTTAAACTAAAGAACACATAATATTATATGTGTTTTAAATGTTCAATTCCTAGTTATAGAGGACAAGTATAATGTATTTATCCATATGAGGATTATTAGCCTGGGATCCTTTTAAAGCATGTCTGGTGGTCACCCCGGTGCCCCCCCTCCCCTCATGGCGCCCCATGGCAACTGCCTAGTCTGCCTAATGGCAAAAACGCCCCTGGGTTGTGTAGGGCTTTAGGGCATTCTGTCAGTCACAACGTGGGGAGGACAGGCAGGGGGGGGGGTCAATTTGTGGGACACCAGAAATGAGGGGACTGTCCCACGCAAAGAGGGACATCTGGACACCCTATCTCTCTCTCTCTCTCTCCTCCCTCTATTTGCCCCCTCTCCCCTTCTGGTTCTTCTCCTTCTCCCTATCTCTCATCTCCATCCCCCCTCTGCCTGACCCCCCTCCAGGGGCGGATGTAACATTTCCCAATTGGGGGGGCAGGAGAAAATGGTGTGGGGGCGCCTTCATCGGCCGTGTCGCTTCGCGCCACGGGCGATGAAGCCGCACCCACACCATGTTCGGTTACAGGAATTTTATCGGGCAAGTAAAGCATCAATAATAACATCAGTTGTTGTTGAAGTTGCAACAGACACGCAGCATGCATGAAGCTAAAGGTCTGACTCAGAGAGTTTTCTGTTTTCAATGATGAAATGCTGTTGGTTTAGTGGCGCCACAGCTGCAGTTAGTTAGTAGCAGTAGTGTTTCAAATACTTTCAAATATAGGAGCTAAAATATCTTGGGTTGTGCTGCATGCCATCATGTTTGGTGGGGCAGTCCCCCCCATGCCCATGCCTAGATCCGCCCCTCTCTCTCTCTCTCTCCACGGCTGGAAGGAAATTGATCTCTTGAGCCTGTCAGACAGCTATGAGAGCGCTGCGAGCCACAGGGTCTCGTTACTCCAGCACAGGTGCGGCACGCTGACAAGCCGACGATGACGGCCAAGCAGCTATGGTGTGTGTGTGTGTGTGTGTGTGTGTGTGTGTGTGTGTGTGTGTGTGTGTGTGTGTGTGTGTGTGTGTGTGTGTGTGTGTGTGTGTGTGTGTGTGTGTGTGTGTGTGTGTGTTCAGTATGTGTGTGCACGAGTGTGAGTTCTAACTTCTACCCAGGCCTGAAGACAGAAATTTGTCAATGGCTGGAGAGATTGTCAGCATAGCCGGGATTCCTGGAGTTCCACAATGAGAGAGAGGGAGAGAGAGGGAGGGAGAGAGACAGAGAGAGACTGACAAAAAGAGGGAAAATGGAGGCAAGTGTGAAAATGTAAGAAAGTGAGAGAGAGGGAGAATAAAGAGAGAGAGACCCAAAGAAAGACAACGAGAGATACAGAGAGATACAGAGAGAGAGAGAGTGAGAGAGAGAGAGAGCCAAAGGTATCCATTTTGCAACGAACCACAGGTGCAATATTTCACCAGATAAAGACTTCACTGTGTGGTGGGCAGCACAGCCTGCAGCTGTGCAGTCATGTTAGCCGGACAGCATGTATACTGTATATATATATATATATATATATATATATATATATATATATATATATATATATATATATATATATATATATATATATATATATATATATATATATATATATATATATAGATATAGATATGTGTGTATGTGTATGTGTATATATGCGTATACATTCTGAGAAATATGCAACACAGGCCTTTAACAGGACGCATATTATTTCGTTTTATTTTATTGCATGTGTGTGTCTTGTGTTTATCCCCTTCCTAAAGTGTGCGGGGCCACAGTTATGGGAATCGCGTTGTGAGAATGTATGGGAGAAACTCCTTAGCTTGAAAGGCAATATAGGCAACTTTAGTGTGTACAAAATCTGCATTTGTAAACAGATTTGAATCTCACTCCTCCTCACCTCTACTCTATTGGCTCATTATGAAACTGCTGTTGACTGCTGCACTGTGATTGGCTAAAACGCCGCCTCACCCATGCCACAATTAGCCTGGTTCAGCCCACAGACAGCGTTCACTCCGTTGGGCCCCGCCCACTCCGTTGGGTGTTCAGAATCTGACAATCCCCACAACCCCCTATGCCCACACACCAGCACCGCCTTGTCATTTGTTGACCACAACAAAGGCTCTGGACCATCTGCAGGGCAAAGCAGGTGTCTGTCTGCAGGCAAACAGCAGCAGCATCAAAGTAGAGGGAAAAAGGCAAAAATCTTGCAGATGTGCCGCATGTCCGACTTCCATAATTTAACACCATGCCCTACTTTCGATCTATAACTACATCAAAAGTAGCAGACCTGCAAGATCAAAACCCAAAGCAAAGTGACGCACATAGAGCTTGTAGATCTGCTACTTAACTCCTTAACAGATTTACCACAACTTTTGCAGCGATTGATTATTTGTTCATCATTCCAAAAGTAATTTAAGCTTTGTTTTATTAACAAGCTCATTAACTCACTGCATGCCACCTCATGAAGTCCTTTAAGTGGTGATTGAACTACAAAACCCAGAAAACACCACACACAACTATAATTGAGAAAAGATACATGATATAACTTAAATGCAATTATCTCTAAATGAGCCCTGGAAACAGTGAAATGTGAAAATACAGGCTGTTTTTTCAGATGTATTAAAAAAAAAAACTAACTGAAACACGTATAGTCAACTCATTTTATTTTTTCCCCTTAAAGTAGACATGTTAAGCTGCCTTGGGATATCATTCATTTTCACAAATTCACAACAGAGGATTTTCTAAATTAATAAATTATCGTGTCACTAATATTGAGCCTAATGGGAGCGAGCCTATATAGCTCTTCTGATAATCTGTCAAAGAGTTAAAGAAAAAAAAGTGATCGCAGGCCCGTGCACGCCGTGCGAATACGAGGAGGAAAAAAGGAAAGAAAAAAACAAGTCCCTTGTTTACTGTAGATGAGCGCTGCTGGCTGCGTGTTCCACTAATTAACATATCGGTCTGAAAAACATCCGCAGAGTTTAAGGGAAGGCCTGCCTGAGGGTAAGAAGACTCACTGCCGCTTACTTACGCCTGCGGTGCTAATCTCGGTGGCAAACAAACACACACCGGTCGGGGCGGGGTTTCTTCACACTTTGTCACAATCCGCGCGATGTGCGCAAAGCCCCGTATAGACCACACCACTGAGATGTTTCCATAATATCAGGGGCGGATCTAGGCATGGGCATGGGGGGGGCAACTCCCCCCCTAAATGCCCATGCAGTCTGTCCCACCAAACACGATGGCATACGAAACAACCCAAGAAATCTCAAATCAAAGTGCCTATATTTAAAATGATTTGAAACACTACTACTGCGACTAACTGACTAGAATTTGGCACCACTAAACCAACAGAATTTCATCATTGAAAACAGAAAACTCTCGGAGTCAGACCTTTAGCTTTATGCATGCTGCGTGTCTGTTGCAACTTCAACAACAACTGATGTTATTATCGATGCGTAATTGCCCAATAAAAGTCCTGTAACCAAAAATGGCATGGGAAGCTGCACCCATACCATTTTATCCTGCCCCCCCAATTGGGAAATGTTACATCCGCCCCAGTTCCATATCAAAGTCAGTGTCAAGGGGAAAAAAAAGAAGATGAAGAAGCAGAGAAAACTAACCTCCAGGGCCATGGCAGTATTTTGAAGGCAGGCCAGCAGACAGTGTACTGTAGTATCAAAGCTGTGCTGTGCTGTCGGGCAGAACGCTATCTGTATTTCAATGTTGTATTTTTCTTTCATGAATGAATGAATGCCCTATTAAAGTTCATCGTAAAAGAATGTTAATATAGCCACAAAAAAGAGAAGACCTACAAGCTCACGCTCGCCGCTTTTTGTTACAGGTTGGTAGTACCCCCAATAAAAATAACACCTGTGCCAATTTAGCTCCACTCGCCCCAAACTCTTTTACCTTCTGGTCCCAAAAAAATATGGAATGCACTTCCCTCTGCAATCAGAACCGCAGACTCACAGTCTGAAAACAGACCTCTTCAGACGACATTTCAGCCCATAGCACTTGCACTACCAACCTAAGTAGTTTAGATAGCATACTTAGTAGATAGTAGTTACCTATATAGCATGTCAAATGTATTAGCATGTTTTAGTGCTGCATTGTAAAGTAAATTTTAAATTCTGCTTAAATTGTAAAGTAAATTGTAAAGTAAATTGTAAATTCAACTAATCTGTATTGCAATGTTTTGTTCTTTGGTAGCTGCAGGCTGCCTAATGAACAGGTACAGGGACTTTGGAGATGGACGTGTTGCTGAGAGACAAGACAGCCAATCAAAAGTCGTGATGCTGCTAAGAGACCTGATAGCCAATCAGACAGCTTATTACTACTGGCATATTGCCCCACAAGCTTAAAATAGCTCTTATCAGCACCGCTGTTGTTGAAAACAATGTATTTCCGACTCCAGCTAGTCCCCCTTTCAGACTGCATAAACCACGCAAAAAGCCTGTTTCCTAATATATAGGAAACAGCCATCTAGATAGAAAGAGTTGCATCACTGAGGGATATGTAGTATATCTCTCACACACACACGCACACACACACACACACACACACACACACACACACACACACACACACACACACACACACACACACACACACACACACACACACACACACACACACACACACACACACACCACACACGCACACAAGAGCTGCCGCGTCTCAATAATAACTACAGTGGAATCCACTGAAACACACGTCCTTTTTGTTTTTCCACTTCCTGGAAATGGACCACATTGAGGCACAATATAACTTAAGTAGAATTACCATTATTATAGTGGTGTCAACTGTATTAATTGATGTCCAGAGTCCCATGGCGGGAGTTCTGCTTTGGTTTTGGTGAATATTAAGTAGTTACGGTCATTTTGTGATACTTTTTGGGCGTAGTGATGTGGACATAAAAATATTGTGCCCTGTGTTAGAGGGGTCAAAAATGAACGAAGGATGTGCTAATATTTTAGGAATGGGTCAACAATTCAAATACTCTACTACCAGAGCTGGATATCAATTAACACACAGTTGACACCACTATATTAACAGACAGTATTTCATACAGCTTAACTTCCAAAAATCGGAACTGTCCCTTTAAAACTAAATTTAAATCAACGGGTTAACCAGACGTTCCTTCGGCTCTCCCACCGAAAAGGGCGACTACTAGCTATAATCCAACGAACACAGATTGTCTTTAGTGCTACCAGGGGCCTTCAGAGGAAACCTTAGGATCCCCGTGATCTCTGCGAAAACAAGCTGCACACTTAATATGTCATTTCACTGAGAGCCCCCTTCTAAGAAGTAGTAGTTGCGCTGCATGCGCGGCTGGCGCCGGGCCAAGGCAAATAGCATTTCTCCAGGCCCGCTGGAATGCACTAGCTTGATTAATGCCGAAAACAGGAGGCCCCCCGTCTCAAGCTCGTTTTCGGGAGGGGGGCTGTTGTAAGTATGCCACTCGCGCCGCTAGTTAGGGGCGCAATCAAAACACGCGCGCACGTTCCAGTCGCGCCGGTGGCCATGCATGCATGCACGCCGTGTTTTTTTTTGGCCGGAGAGAGAGAGAGAGAGAGAGAGAGAGAGAGAGATCTCAGACTGATGAGTCATACCGCCAAAGACGGTTTTCAAGCAACAGCGTCGACACTGAGGTTACTTTGAGAAGGCCTTAAAGACTGTCGAGGCATAATTACGGAAAGGGAGTATTTTCTTGTCCTCTGCTGGTTCGGGGGGGAGGGGAATGAGGAATCGCTTTGAAAGCTTCACCTCGGCGGCTGCCGGAGACGGATCGTGGCAGAATTGCGCGTTATATTGTCATGTCTTTGCCGTAGACCGAGGCGTAGCCAAGGTCAGTTATTAGGAAACAACTCACCGGTTTGTTGGGTGTTATCCCACTTATTACATGGCTTGATACATTAAGAAATAACTTATAATAGGCAGAAATAGTACCTAACAAAGCTGCTTTTATTTATCTGAAGTTGTGTAGGGTATGTTCGTCCGGGCTAGGAGGTTTTGTACACACTCTACAGTAGGGAGGTTTATCCACGAATTTCACTGGTACGGTCGGTCGCC
>CM076988.1:8585074-8740074 GCA_039105355.1 Benthosema pterotum | reverse complement strand
GAAATTGCATATTTATTGCCTCAGAAAATGTTTTGGGGTCTGTAATGGATGGGCCCTCGGCCAAACGAAAGGCTCCGTTGCGGCAGTCTGCGTTCGCATGAGAAATACTGCGTATAATCTTGTTTGTGTTGGCCGGTGCCACAATCCTCGCTGTGCAAAAAAAAAAAAAAAAAGAGGAAGTTACTTATCAGGGATCTGGTCCACCTTGTGCCAAGTCAAAGCCTCATGTTACTGCCTCCTGCAACCAACCCAATATCCTGTGCGCCTGTGTGTGTGTGTGTGTGTGTGTGTGTGTGTGTGTGTGTGTGTGTGTGTGTGTGTGTGTGTGTGTGTGTGTGTGTGTGTGTGTGTGTGTGTCGCGCACGTGCGCGTGCTCTCCGGGAGGCACACTAGTCAGGGCCGGATTTAGCCAGCCTTACTAGGGTGGGCTGGAAGAATGGCAAGGTGGGCAACTCCAAAGTTTTTTGAAGCAGTGTTTTTCAACTTTTTTGACTCCAGGGTCCACTATTCACTTGGCATGGACTAAAGATTTCTTTTGCTTTTTGCCCACAATACCAGGCTGGATTTGGGGGAAAAAAATGGTATGAAAATGGTACACCATGGGCGATGAAGTCGCACCCATACCATTTTCCATTACAGGACTTTTATTAGCCAAGTAAAGAATCAATAATAACACCAGTTGTTGTTGAAGTTGCAACAGACACGCAGAATGCATAAAGTTAAAGGTCTGACTCAGAGAGTTTTCTGTTTATGAATGATGAAAAGCTGTTGGTTTAATGGTACAACACTTGTAGTTATAGTTAGTAGCGTAGTGTTTCAAATCATTTCGATTATAAGCACTTTGATTTGAAATATGGGAAATTTGGGTTGTTTGCATGCCATCATGTTTGGTGGGGCAGTCAGGGCATTTAGGGGGGCGTTGCCCCCCCATGCCCATGCCTAGAGCCGCCCCTGTCACACGCACGCATTTAGAAGCACACACTTCAGTCCGGAGAGGAGTTAGTTGGGGCCGCGGAACGAGAGCAGCAGCGAGTGATTGCAGTGAAGTTTTGCCGTTGCCGTCGACAAAGCGGCCTCTGTTCTTCATTTCGCACCCTCCTCCTCCTCCCCCTCCTCACACCACCCCAAACCATTCCTGCCCTCCACTACCCCCAAGGCCTACACCCCCCCCCTCGCATTTCATGCCCCCCACCCTCGTCTTTTCTTCCTGTCTTTTTTCTTCTGTCTCTGTCCCCGCTCCTCTTTCTCTCTCTCTCTCTCCCCTTCTTCCCAGGGGCGGATCTAGGCATGGGCATGGGGGGGGGGGGGGGGGCCCCACTAAATTCCCAGTCTGCTACACTTGTGGCACCACTAAACCAACAGCATTTCATCATTGAAAACAGAAAACTCTCTGAGTCAGACCTTTAGCTTTATGCATGCTGCGTGTCTGTTGCAACTTCAACAACAACTGATGTTATTATTGATGCACTTACTTACCTAATAAATCAGCCGCCCCCCATACCATTTTATCCTGCCCCCCAATTGGGGAAGGTTACTTCCGCCCCTGCTTCTCCCTCACGCCTGCTCTTTGCATTTCTCTCTATCTCTTTTTAATCTTCCATTACCCCCTCAAAATACACACACCCACACACACGCACGCACGCACACACACACACACACACACACACACACACACACACACACACACACACACACACACACACACACACACACACACACACACACACACACACACACACACACACACACACACACACACACACACACACACGTCTCTTGGCATGCAAAGCAGGAACGGGATGTAACTGCAAAGCTCCATTTGACTGTCTGACAACAAGATCCGTTTGACATTTGCAGCATATTTACATGTAGCGTGTTGTCGGCTATGGCAACACAACGACCCCCAGCCACGTTACTGTGCAAAACCCAACATGACTATTGTACAGGCAAGACAACAGTATAGAATGACAAGCACCCAAAACAACATGGACCATATTGTACATCACTGGTTTTCAGCCTTTTCGGTCCCAGGGCCCACTGTTTATTCAGAAATTTGAGCCACCGACCACAATTTTAGCCTCACAGACCCGAAAACTAAAGATGTCTTTTGCTGTTGTCCACAATTCCAGGCTAGGTTTGGGAAACACAACAGGCAAGCATACAGATCAAAATGACCATTAATCTGCTACATTCTCTAGTTGAGTGAACTTTGGCTAATTCAGATGGTGAGTATATTAACTCTTAAGAGTCTTGAGAGTGTAAACATGAAACCAAATGGACCCGCAAGGGTCCATTTGGTTTCATTTTTACGCACTCAACTCTTAAGAGTCTTGAGAGTGTAAACAGGATGCGGGTCCATTTGTTTCATTTTCACGCTCTCAAAGAGTTACATCTGGATAACCAACTTTTCATTTAGCCTGGGGACCACCTGGAATCCTGTCAGGGACCACTGATGGTCCCCGGACCACCTGTTGAAAACCCCCGTTGTACCTTATTCTACGCAAGCCCTCCATTCTCACTGGATCAAGGTTATGTAAAGAAGGAAAGGACATCTAGAGCATAAAGGACATCTAGAGCATAAGGCAGACACAGTACGTGCTGTAGGCTGTGTTGCGTTAGTTCCAGAGAAAGTGAGATTAGATTTTAGCAATCGCAAACTTCTGGACGTTCCGAAATCTGAACGTCCGTGCTCGCTAATACGCATGTAATCTGAATTTAAAGTCATTCAGTCAGTAAAAAGAACATGATATTATGATTTTGATACTGTGTCTTTTTTCTACTTTGTTTTATATAGGCTTCTGTACATACCCAACAAGAGTCATGTCAACTAAACAGCGAATAAAGAAAAACAGGTGGTCGCGTCCTATATTACAGTAGGCCTATGTGTAGGCAATTGCACTGGGGAGGAAATGGATAAAAAGGGGGAGGGGCCAAAATCCCTGTTCCTGTTTACCACCAAAAAGTGGATCTAAAAAACCTCTTCTTTTTTTCGAAAATAATTTATATCAACACGATTACGCCGCGGACACAGCCAACTCGAGTCGTGAGGAATCATGATGACACACACAAACTTTTGGGACAAAATAATTTCTAAGATGAAAAACGAAACAAAAAGTCTTGTATCATGCCGTTTTCTACTTCTTCCCAATTATATATTATATGACGATATTGTGTTTGTTGTCATGATTTGTCACGACCTGAGTTGGCTCTGGCCGCGGCGTAATCGCCTTGATATAAATTATTTTCGAAAAGTCTATGAGAAAAATGAATTGGAAAAAGACTTCCGGAACCGGGGCAGTGACGTCACTGCGCATCTCTATTAGACAGATTAATTTGCGGCTGGGTCCCTGTGTATTTCTCTATGTTGTTAGGGAGCTTTGTGGTTGTATGGGACCCTGGGCCTGTCCCTGTGAGCATGAAACTTGTTGGGTCTGGGGGTAACGTGTGGTAACCTGTGTTGGTTGTTCACATTGGAATGGGCAGTGGGTGCTAAAAATGCATTGCAAAATTGTGGGCATAAAAAAAAAAACGTGTATGTAACTTGCAGTGTCTGGGGTTACTAATTTTTGATCTACACAATTTTGTATCCCATTTTTTACGCAGTGCCAATTCTAGGCTCTACACACCCTCCAACGACCTGGGTAGGCAGCGGACTGCCCTCATGCTTCCTTCAATGCATGAGGAGTCCATGCTGTTCCAACCAGTTCCTGTTCCCTCCATCAGGTGCCCCAAGCTGGCCATGCAGGGGGAGGCAGTCTAGTGTCTGGAGTAACTTGTGGGTCTGGAGGTTCTGGTAACCCACCACACGGGGTTGCACCACTTTACTTCACATGGGTGTTTTTTTTTTTTTTTTTTTTTTTTCAGAATGGCTAGCTGCATGGATTGATGGATGGATGGTATGGATAGAATAACAGATGGATCCAGACCAGGGCAGTAAAGGGGTTGAGGCCAGGAGATTGTAGGTCAGAATGTAAAATTGGAATTAATTAGTCTTTCGCTGCAGAGCAAATAAACGGGCTCATTGTTACCAACGGACAGACACAGACGTGGAACAATCCAGGCATTGTGTCCTGCTCAAAGTTCACCTCTCTCTCTCTCTCTCTCTCTCTCTCTCTCTCTCTCTCTCTCTCTCTCTCTATCACTCTCTCGGGGGCGAGTGTGCACAGACGATAAAATCATTGTGCGATAGGCCACTTATTATGCAATGATGTGACTAAAATACCATCCCATTTGTGCACACCTAAAATGAATGAAACATTTACGAGTCGTCCAACTATGCACTACTAAAAATACCAAAAGCAAAAGAAAGACAGAGAAGGGAAAAGACTGGCATTCAACAGGAGAAAATGTGGCATTTTGTGCAATGATAATAACGAACAAGGGATTTTTTACGAGCGCTTGAAGGTGTGTGTAATGTATATGTTGTTGCAGCTTGGAAAATCAATAATGGTGGACATTGTAAACAGCGTGGAAATGCAAATTTGGAACTAGTACAGACTGAAGAAGAGAGGAGGAATTATACATAGCAGGGTGCATTGATGACATCAACACTAACACTTGCCCGCTTGCCCGGGGCAAGTAAAAAAAATGGTCGGGCAAGTGAAGACTGCTACCTGGTTCGGGGCAAGTAAAAAAAATGGTCGGGCAAGTGAAGACTGCCAACTGGTTGCCCGATCGGGCAAGTGTGCAACTTAGTGCACTATAACACAACACAAGATAAATTTGTCTTGAAGGCAGTCATTGCACTCTGCCTGTGTCTTTCCCTGCTTTCTAGATGTCCATTTTTACGTTCTCAAGAGTTACGGTACATCTGCAAAATTTACAATATATTTTTGGGGGGCAAGTGACCATGAGCTGAGGGCAAGTGCCTCCGAGACATTAGTGTCAACCCCTGAATTAGCTATTTTAACAATTTAACTGCTGTTCCTGAGAGCAATTTGTATTAAACCTCCTATATGATATGAAAGCCTGATTGTTCAAACTTGGTTATTTGTGGGGATAGAAAACACACATTGGAGCACCAAAACACGCACCCACCAAAAAAAAGTCAATATCAATAAGAAAAATCATGAGAAATCCATGCTTTAGGCCAGAGGTTTTCAACAGGTCGTCCGGGGACCACCAGTGGTCCCTGAGAGGGTTCCATGTGGTCCCCAGCTAAGTTGGTTAACCAGATGTAACTCTTGAGAATGTAAAAATGTAAAAATTGCAGGTCCATTTGGTTTAATTTTTACACTCTCAGGAGTTAAAATATTCACCATCTGAATTAGCCCGAGTCTGCACAACTAGAGAATGTGGAAGATTAATGGCCATTTTGACCTGTATGTTTGCCTGTTTTGTTTCCTCTGAAATCCGTTATGGAAATGGGGACAAAAGTAAAAGAAATCTTTGGGTCTGTGGGGCTATAATGTCCTCAAATGGTGGTCCGTGGCTCAAATGCTAAATAAATAGTGGGCCCTGGTATGAAAAAGGTTGAAAACCCCCTGCTTTAGGAGCGCCATTACAAACATGGGTCGCGAGGGGATAGCAGGACAGGCAGGTGGCTCTTATCTCTGGCGGGGCCACAGTATGGGCTACAGGGACACTCACTGCATTGTGCTCATACCCTTCTCTCCCCACCTCCCTCCCTCTCTCACACACACACACACACGCACACGCACACGCACACACACACACACACACACACACACACACTCGTTTGTGCACAATACACACACACACGTACGCCGATGCTATAGCTATACGCCAGCCAACAACTGTTGGCTGGCGAGGACAGCCTGTTTCCATAGCGATGCCACCTCACCCCACCAGCACTGGAAAGTAACTAAGTACTATATGTGTACTTAAGAATAGTACTTGTAGTATTTGTAATTTACTTGAGTAATTCCAACCCGTACTCCTCTAGAGCAGTGGTTTTCAAAACTTTTGATACCAGGGCCCACTATTTATTCAGCATTTGAGCCACGGACCACCATTTGATGACATTTTAGCCCCCACAGATCCCAAAACTAAAGATTTATTTTGGTGTTGTCCACAATTCTCTCTAGTTCTCTTTTTTTCAATAGCTAAACAACCGAGGCCTCCTCATCTTGACGCGGGGCTAAACATTTGGTGTGCCGTGTTGTGAACGGAAAACAGCTGATCCACAAGCTCACTGGGTGTCGTTGTGAACTTGTGTACTGGCTATTCCTCCGCGCCGTACATCTTCAAGTAGGGGTGTAACTAACGATATAGGAACTGCATCGAAACATTGATTTTTATTTTCAAGAAATGAAGTATACAGTATGGAAATGATGAATACAGCAACATTGTCTATGTAGCGTATCGTTTTACAATAATCGGTATCGAAATGTTTGTTTATCGCAGATAATCGATTGCATTAATACTACATCAGATGGACCCATTTTTTGGCAGCTGTAGGCTGCCTAATAAACAGGCATGGGGACTTTGGGGAAGGAAGGGTTGCCGAGAGATTTGATAGCCAATCAGATAGCCGGTACAAAAGCCATGGCGTTGCTGAGTCTGGATAGCCAATCAGATAGCCGGTACAAAAGCCATCCCATAGCTCAGAGGTCAGAGACCAATTCTGCAGAAATAATACAGCAGCTGCCAAATAATCAATGCATCGATTCTTGCTTAAAAGAAAAAAAGAAAAGAAAAAGAGTGGTTTAACTAGCCAGTTTAAGACAATGTCAATGTATTTTAAATTGTTACTGAGAGGGTTCCTTGAGAGGGTTCCAGGTGGTCCCCAACTAAATGATGGGAAGTTGGTTAACCAGCTCTTTGAGAGCGTAAAAATGATAACCATTTCACGCCCTCAAGAATATTAGAGTAGAGCAATAATAAAAGCAAAAATCCAGCCTGGTATTGTGGACCTAAGCAAAAGAAATCTTTAGTTTTGGGGTCTATGTGGGGCTAAAATGTCATCAAATGGTGGTCTGTGGCTGAAATGCTGACTAAATAGTGGGCCTTGTTATCAATATGGTTGAAAACCACTGATGTATCGTGATAGGCCTATATACGTATTGGATCGCTGTTAAAATGTATTGTGACACCCCTATCTTCAAGGCTCTGCTGTGCATCGGTGGCGAATGTTCTCTCTCTCCCAGATGGTAAAACCATTCGGAAACCCGCTTGGCGACGGACGGACGGACGGGTTGGCCACGAAAACTCCGGGGGAAACCGCTCCGGTTATAAGCTCCGTTTCCCCTCGCCGCACCCCCTCCTCTTTCAAGCCCACCACCACTAATGAGAGCCTATGCATCACAGAGACGGGGGAGGACATGCCCTACCACCCCCCACCCCCCACCCACCCCGTCAACATCACGATAAGTGGAAAATTGGGGGCGGGAAATGAGAGACCCCTGAGTAGTAAGGGGTTTACAGAGTCTCTCCACCCCACATAATTGCGGCCTCAGTGCTCGGCCCGTAATTAATCTTTGAGAAAACTTGTCAAATTATTAATAGGCCCTTAAGTGATGGGCCTGAAAGCGGAGCACTGTTCCCGCGGCGGTGCCGGCGGGGAGGGGGGAGGGGAGGGCGGTGAGGAGGGTGGGGAGAAGCTGTTTACTGTGAAAATACGGAGGGGGGGGGGGTCACTCACCAGGAGTTCCGCGACTCCACGTGTCAGAGCTCTACACACACACACACACACACGCGCACACACACACACACACACTCAGGAGCTGAAGTGAAAGTGGGTCTTGCAGCGCAGAGAAAATAATAACTGTAATAACTCGCCACAAAGCTATAGAGAAGCGATGCTCGAGCCTCGAGCGCTTGATGTCACCGGCGCAGAATGCATCTTTGGGTTCTTCTATGCATGGCCGACCGCAGTGCGTTTGTTTTCCCGAACGAGATTCATGATGGGCGGCTTCAGCGAGCAAGACCGCGATGGTTGATTGAGTTCGGCTGGTACTAAAAAAACAAAAAAAACAAACAAAAAAAAAACTTTTGGTAATTATATCATCTACTCTAGCTCATGTGAACACCACAAGTTTTTTTTTTATTACATTACTTGATTCAGTATTTACATACTGTAGCCTCGACACCCAGGCTTCCATTTTCGTCTGAATCAAAGCCTGAATCAACACACGGAGCAGACTGGCCTTCAAGTGGGAGTCAAGCTTTTGGGGTCCGCGTGGCTCCAAATGATGTGACGTAGCACTGCAGTGTAGGGCCGGTAGAGGGAGTGGCCGGGGATGACGTCACGTTGGTGAGATCAAATCAGATCTACTTGATTCACTGGCATGGCTGCGCTGGACCCCGTCGGTCCCCATGTAGTAGGAGGGCCATTTGAGAGTTACAGATCTATAAGGGTCCATTTGGTTATTAACGGTCCTTTCTAGGAAGGAAGGAGGGAGGACTATTATTGGAGGAAAAAACGGTGAAAACGGGGTTTTTTATCTCTGGCACCTGTCAACCAATTTCGCCCCAACTCACCAGCAAAAAAGCACTAGATTTTCCGCCAGGAGTTTTCACTAATAGTGGCTCTAGGGGGGTCTGGGAAAAAAGCTAGATATAGCGACAAATGTGCCAAGTTGGCAACACTAACGGTGGCCTTAATTTGTCACATAGACGCCTCCTGTTCTCAATTCCCACAGTAAAATGCAACTGGAATGGTGGACAGAGAGCTGTCTCCAGTCCTAAGTTGTCGTGTAAAACATCCCATCCGTGCACGAGCATCCACCGCTGACAGCAACAGGCACTGGACTCAAGTACTATGAAGTCAAGGACTTCAAGTACCCTGATCTTATAGTGAGGAAGGCACTTGCATGAAGGGCAACTTAGTGACTCCAGGGCAGACCATTCAGTGGTCAGATGGAGGGATTATATATCTCTAAACAAGGCGCTGGATGGCCTCGGATCCCCCAGGAGTTAGTTACTAATGTTGCTCTGGAGAGGGGGTCCTACTAATTGCCCAAAAGTACCCAAAACAACCCAAAAGTACCCAAAACTACCCAAAAGCTTACCCAAAAGTACCCAAAAGCATACCCCAAACTACCCAAAATAATACCCAAAAGTACGCAAAACTAGCCAAAAGTACCCCAAACTACCCAAAAACATACCCAAAAGTACCCAAAAGCACCCAAAAGTACCCAAAAGTACCCAAAAGTACCCAAAAGCATACCCATGTTTGGTGGGGCAGACTGGGCTATGCCCATGCCTAGATCCGCCCCTGGGTTAAGCGTTTTGAAGGGGGAAGTAAATATGAAGTGAGGAAACCAGAAGCTGTCTGAAGTTAAACTCAACCTAAATGGACCACATCGCATTGACGAGAACAGCTCAAATGACGTGTGGCTGAGGTAAAAGGATCCAACCATTTTCCTAAGTATTTAAGCTACGAGAAGCTCTCTGGTGTTCCACGGTTCCTATTTGTAGTGGCGTGGAGCCATTAAACAGAAGTGTCGGCAGACAAGGCCATTATATTTTGTGCAAAATCCACGAGGCAGATATTATGCTCCGCCTAATCCTGAGTGTTCGCTTGGATTCGGAATGTTATGCACGATTTCAGGGCCGTAAGGAATTGTGGCCGCTTTAATTTGCAGAACAATCTTTGCCATATGCAAGGAATCTGATCTTTGGCGGATGTAACCCGTAGCATTACGGTAACACAATCAGTCCAGTGGTCCTTTGGATCAGTGAGGTCCACTTGGGAATCTGTGTTCATGGCCCACTTAAAGTAATTCACCCCAAAAATGTATTATTTTATTGACCATATGCACACTGCACCGACCTCGCAAGTTAATAGCAGTGTAAGGATCCTCTTTGTGTTTTTTTTGTTCTTTCTGTCCTTTTCCTCTCTGCACAAAGAGAGAAACAGGAGCATTTGTCGCTATATTTAGCTTTTTTTCCAGACCTCCCTAGCACCAACATTAGTGAAAAACTCTAGTGCTTTTTTCTGGTGAGTTGGGGCAAAATTGGATGACAGGCACCACGAGTCCATTTGGTTTCATTCTACGCTCTCAAGAATTAAATTATATTTAAATATCTGAATTACGTCATTTTCAGGAATCTACACATTTAGAAAATATAGAAGAATCGTTCCTTTGACCAACATTTTGCCAGTTACCTCTGAGAGACTAAACCCAACATCAAATGGTTGTCCTCTGTGGCTAAAATGTGGCTAAATAAATAGTGGGCCCTGGTATGAAAATGGTTGAAAACCACTGCTCTAGTGCATTTTGGAAGTGCCACTAGCGCATTCTGGGTTTTGGCAGTTGGCAACACTGTCCGAAACTCCCATGGCAAAAATGGCTACGCTGAGAAATGCATATGATCATGCATGTGGACTCCCTGACCGGACGTTGGATGGTTCAACAGGCTAGGTGCAGTACCATCACAGCCCACAGGAAAAAATACTGAAGTAGTTGATTGCATTTGGTGTGTGTGTGCGCGTGCAAGCATTTGTTTGTGTGCGTCCGTGTGTGTATGTGTGTATATGTGTGTGTGTGCGTGCGTGCGTGTGTGCGCGCGTGCGTGTGTGTGTGTGTGTCCTTGTCATGCCATGTGACTTCCAGGGACAAGCCAGGACATTATTGTCAACTGGCAGGCCAGGTGGCATCCACCGAAGAATGTCAATATTTGCTGACGTTGAGCTTGTACGTGTGTGTGTGTGTGTGTGTGTGTGTGTGTGTGTGTGTGTGTGTGTGTGTGTGTGTGTGTGTGTGTGTTTTGTTCCAGGCGTGCAGCAGCTCTGGGACAAGGGGATAAATGGAGCAAAAGATAAACAAGGGGAGAAAAAGAAACAGAGCAGGGTTTTACTGGGCTTGTTCGGTCAGACCGTTTCCTTTCTTTTTCCAAGAGGACAGGAAACATAGCAGTTACACTAACATTTGGAGGTTAGATATTATTATGTGGAACATGGAATTGCCGCTATACGACGTGTAACGTGTAAACTACAACATTTGGTATTAATATAACTATATTTGCCTTGTTTTTGGTGGAGAGATTTGAGTTAACAGGGAAAAACGTGGTTCAAATTACAAGTATGCGTTGCCACTCAGGTCCATGTTACTAAGAGGTGTTTAAATAAGTAGCCAGCAGCCATAATACCCAGAATTATCTCAACCTTTATATCCAAATGAATGCTCTACTTCAGTGGTTTTCAACCAGTGGTCCGGGAACCACCAGTGGTCCTTGAAAGGGTTCCAGGTGGTCCCCAGTCTAAATGATGGAAAGTTGGTTAACCAGATGTAACTCTTTGAGAGCGTAAAAATGAAATGTTTACACTCTCAAGAGTTGAAATATTCATCATTTGGAATTAGACCAAGTCTACACAATTAAAGAATGTAGAAGATTAATAGTCATTTTGATCTTTGCCTGTTTTGTTTCCCAAATCCAGTCTGGAACTGTGGACAAAGGCAAAGGAAATCTAGTCATGGGGTCTGTGGGGTGAAAATGTCATCAAATGGTGGTCTGTGGCTCAAATGCTGAATAAATAGTGGGCCCTGGTATAAAAAAGGTTGAAAACCACTGCTGTGCTTTGCTGGGTGCTGGTTCATAACGTTGTTCTGTGGTCTGAGAATACAACGCAGTGTTTACAGGCCTATATACTGTATACTCAATACTTAGGCTACTTCCTGCTGCATGTTGTGAAGTTATCAG
Source organism: Benthosema pterotum (assembly GCA_039105355.1). Taxonomy (NCBI): domain Eukaryota; kingdom Metazoa; phylum Chordata; class Actinopteri; order Myctophiformes; family Myctophidae; genus Benthosema; species Benthosema pterotum. Next base: position 8,728,467 of record CM076988.1, on the reverse strand, counting down.
AGATATGCGGCCGACACTGGGAAAGTCTGAGGCGTCAGCGAGCATGACAGCCTTATCTAACCGTCAGCACCCGATACCACTTCCCTTTCATATGGAAAATTATAACGCATAGCTGCTGGCTCAAATGAGAAATACAACAACAACAACCAAATTCATGCAGGAGCAGGATTAACGTTGTTCCAGTCAATGTGGCATTATAACTGCAGTGTAAAAAACAAACCTGAGCTATTCCACTGTTGCAGTTTACTCAGAACTCACATTGGTTCAGCTGAATGCATCACCAAATGTATGTCCATAGATTTTGCTTCCAGTTCCAAAAAAACAACTCGGAATAGGGTCAAACCAGGGGTCTTCTGCGCTAGACTTTAAAAGACTAGCAATATTTTGATCAATATCAAGTAACAATGTCAACATCAACCGGCAACATGATGAGACACATGGCAACAGGCGACATGGAATCCCACCCATTTTCATTTTTTTCCTGAGAGTGTACAAATGTGACCCAAATGGATCTGACTTTTCTAAACAACCAGGAGTTGATCATTTTGTATAGAAAAGTGAAAAGTCAACGTTAATAATTGACATTGCTTGTTGATATTGATCAAAACATTGCTGGTGTATCAAGGCCATAATTCTGAGCTCTATCTAGGAGCGTCACGCTGTGCACGCGCACTGCGCACATGCACTGTAGTGCGTCAAACACGTCTTAGGAACACGTCACACACACTACCGACAGACATTAACTTCACCGGCGGCCTCGGGCTAAAAAAAGAAACCCGTCTGTGTCTGTCAGCCACACCTGTGGTAACTGCTTTCTCACCACTTCCTTTGAATGTTTACCAAATGCAACAGTTTCCACAGCAAAAATAAATGAATAAATACATTGCTAAAAGACAGCCGTTCTAAAATCACGGCCCAGGAACGACCAGGATTCCTCGACGTGAGGTTCTAAAGAGACAGGTCTGTTATCTTTAAAAGTGTATTCATGGAACCAAATGGACCCGTTACCCGTGGTGGGGGTACCACGACAAAAAAAAAGCTATATTGGCGATGCGATCTGACCGCCAGGGCCAATAAATGTTTTTTCACATATGCGACTAGAAGCTGTGGAAGGTGTTCTAAATTCCTCTGTTTGAAAAGAGCTGGTTGACTGATCCCACCAGGTCACGGCAGTATAGGAAGAAAGGGTCATCGCTTCGGATCTCACTTTTATGTCAAATGACCTCAACCGCCCTATGGGTGTGTGCCGAGTGTATACTGTGTGTGTGTGTGTGCGGTGTGCGCGCGCACATGCACACATAGCACAGTGAAATGTCACAGTTCTTATGTTTGGCGACTGACAACAAGCTGGTATGTGCTTTGGAATCCGTTCCAAACCAAACTTCCTCCCAGGGCCCTACTGTTTATGGTAACTCCTCAACGAAACAGGTATGTGTGCATGTGTGTGTGTGTGTGTGTGTGTGTGTGTGTGTGTGTGTGTGTGTGTGTGTGTGTGTGTGTGTGTGTGTGTGCATGTGTGCGTGAGAGAAACGGAGAGAGAGAGAGAGAGAGAGAGAGTGAGAGAGAGAGTGAGACAAAGGGACAGCACACACTAGGTATTTCATTCTTCCTGAATAACATGCTACATTCCCAGGTGAAAGCCGCGCTGCCTTGTGCCAGAGACATTACACACTCCTCCACCTAGAGTCAGAAGGTCAAGAGCCTCGGTGAGGGGCAGGGCGCACGCGTTTGTCTGTGAATCATCGCACCACAGTGGGAAAAACATTCTGAGAATCGTTTCTGCACGGCTCCATCGCCATTCTCAACGTTTTTGTTTTGTTTTTTGAGGGGAGATTGTTTTTGAGGGGAGATTGTTTTTGTTTTTGCCAGTTGCTTGAAAAGCGCCTGGACTAGATTTGCAACCAACTCTAATAGCGACTACATTAGTGGACACTTTTTCACGATTGGCTGTATCGTCTCTAGGCTGGCTGCCTCTAAGCCAATGGGAGACTTGCCCATAAAACCTGTGCTCTGTACGGTGCAACGTGACGCCTTGAGCTGACAGGCAGAGGTTGCGGTTGTTCATAAACAATTTTCAATTAAGGCATGCAGCAGATACTCTTATGCCTGCGAGAGGTCAAGTCTAGGGCAAGTACTACGGAAAGTGCAATGGAGACTCTCTAGTTCCGAGGGTTAGGGTTAATTTCATCCCATAGTTTTAGAGAGCCTACAAATGGCAGTTCCATTTCAGCACTCTTAGTGTTACAGACCTGTAGCCAGACAGACAACTACTGTATTACACAATCTCTGGAAGCTTACAGTCTGGGAGTACAGTACATCCCACGAAAAAACACTACAATATATTTTAAATTTGTAGCTTACTATGGAGACAATGACTATGGGAAGTTTCTTTTTTCTTTTGCCAATTACATATAACACTAGCTCCATATTCTGATATTAATCATTGTCATAGAGCATGTTCAGTTCCAAGGGTCCAGCAGTCTCTTCAGCTTTATATACATGTATGATAAACAAGGACAAAGCACATTTTCAAGTCGGCATACCATTTCACATCACAATGTATTGATGTACTGATTGTCTGATGTGCAGATTATTTAATATTTTAGTCATTTAGCCAATATTGAGGCTAGATAAAACCAGGCTTGTTTCCATTTCATGCCAAGTTGGAAAACGGTGGGCACTAAACCAATTGGAAATGCACGTTTGTAACTGAAGACTGAAGAAGAGGAGGAATTATACAATATAGATATGATGGGGACAAAATGAGAAGAGCGGTTTCTGAGATTTCCATTAAAACAGCTATGTGATCTGAAAGACTGATTCAAATTTGGTTATTTGCGGGGATAGAAAACGCAAAAGAAATTGAACACATTGAATTTCATGTTACATGTACTATAAAGAGCTATAGAAAGACAGGGCGACCCCTGCTACAATACAAATATTAATAATAATCAGATTTAATTTTTGTTGTGTGCTGTATAAAAACATTGTAGCTTTCCCCGGAAATTGTATTTCTAATACTGCGCCATGCATGCTTGCTCATCAGATGTTTTATGAAGTGATTTAAAGGTATATAAAAGTATTATAGGAAACGTTTTAGCTAAAACTCAAAATGTGTATACAGCTATTTTTTCCTTTTTTTGCCTTTTCCCCCTCTATGTTGCTTCTATTTTGATGCTGCAGCTGTTCCCCTGCAGACAGACAACTGCTTTCACCTGCAGATTGTCTGGAACTTTATTGTTGTCAACAAATAATTGACATTGCGCTCATGACAAAGGTGGTACTAGTGTATGGAGGGGAGGGGGTTGTTTTAGCCAATCACAGCGCGGCAGTTTCCAGCAGTTTCATAACGAGCCAATAAGAGTGGAGGTGAGGCGGAGTTAGATTGAAGTCTAACACAGAGTTTGCACACTCTAAAGTTGCCCATAATAACAATTTTAAAAAGCGACAAACGTTGATTTTTTTTTCTCCCGCAAACGACCCCAAGTGTCCCAAGCCTGGGAGGTCATGGAGTTGGGGTTAAAGGTGGGTTGACCTTTGACCCTGTGTGTGGACACTGGGACAGCCAGCAGGTCTCTGCTATGGACTGTGACAGTTCACACGGCAGCAGGGGCGGATGTAACATGTCCCATTTTTTGGGGAGGGAAGACATGTTGGAGGGGCAAGAGAAAATGGTATGGGGGGGCCGCACCCATACCATGTAACATGTCCCATTGTGACGTGTTGGAGGGGCAAGAGAAAATGGTATGGGGGGGCCGCACCCATACCATTTTCAGTTACAGGACTTTTATTAGGCAAGTATAAGCATCAATAATAACATCAGTTGTTGTTGAAGTTGCAACAGACACGCGTAAAGGCATGCGTAAAGCTAAAGGTCTGACTCAGAGAGTTTTCTGTTTTCAATGATGAAATGCTGTTGGTTTAGTGGCGCCACAACTGTAGTTATAGTTAGTAGCAGTAGTAGTAGTGTTTCAAATCATTTTAAGTAGAAGCACTTTAATTTGAAATGTCTTGGGTTGTTTTGCGTGGCATCGTGTTTTTTTTTTTGGGGGGGGGGGGGGGGGGGGGGCAGGCTGGGTATTTAGGGGGGCATGCCCATGCCTAGATCCGCCCCTGCAGGGCAGCATTGACACGCCAGAGCTCCAAAGCACCTCCTGTTTGCTCACAGCTGCTGCAGCGCAGCCACACCCACAGTGGGAAAGCAGAGCAGCACCTTTGAACCGGCTTTTATCACAACAAAGAGCTGCTGGTTTCTGTTTATAAAGTTATGGTTGAATTCATTTATATTCATTCATAATCATAATATCTCCGGAAGCGTCAGATGAGTGAAATTGCACTAATGTGACTTAAAGGAGGGGTTTTCAACCTTTTTCATACTAGGGCCCACTATTTAATTTAAGTATAACTATGACTGCGGGCTGCAATGCAACAGATTAGGTAAAAATAATGTAAACATGCTGCAAACACAAATGTGTAACGCTATCTTATAAACCCATCATGAGGGTTGGGCTGCTTTGTGCACAGGACACAATAATAAATAAAAGGAATTGTGCTACTTTATCACGATCATTAGTGAGGGCCAATTATCCCCAAGTCCCTCCCCAATCCTTCCTTGTCCAATAGGAACTTCAGCAGCAGTGGGACAAGGCAGGGAAGCTTGACCTGCATAGCAACAGCTGCTATGTCTTGGCATTGGACAGTGGCTAAAAGGTGGGGTTTAGAGAAGGGCTAATTACACGATGATGAGTTGAAAAGTGGTAAAGTGGGCCTTAAATGAATCACACTAACACACAAACCTAACTGGCTTTGGCTTGCTGTGATCCATCTATAATATGATGCAAATCTATAATCTATAATACAACTTTAATACCGGGGTTTTCAGCACCGGGGAGGAATCCACGGGGCCATGAGCCCCGAAAAGGGCGAGAGAACAAGATAGCCAGGTGGTATTGTGCACGCACGCATGCACACACACACACACACACACACACACACACACACACACACACACACACACACACACACACACACACACACACACACACACACACACACACACACACACACACACACTTGGCAGTAGCCATGCTGTTGACAGCGATTGTCAGCACTGTTCTTTCTCTCCCCGACTCCCCCCCCCTCTCTCTCCCCTCTCTCTGCATGTGACAGAGTTTACTTTGCGCCCCTTTCGCCCCCAACCCCCCCCCCCCCCCCCCCCCCCCACACACACACCCCCACCCCCCTCTCCCAGCATGAGGGAGACAGAGAGCGAGAGAGAGAGACAGAGGGGGGGTGGAGGGAGGGAGGGTTATAGGACCTCATAAAGGGAGACATTTGCAGAAAACCGGAAGGGAGTTATGTAAATGGTCCTCCTCATTAAGAGGGACTGGCTGGGCCGATTGGGGCCAGGGGTAGGCGCAGCGCACAGGCAGGCAAGCAGAGGGAACATAAACCCATTATGTGAATAGGCTTCTCTGTTCAAAGTAAGCCCCACTTTTTCTCTCTCTCTCTCCTTTCTCTCCCTCTCCCTCTCTCTCTCCCCCCTACCTCCCCCTCTCCCTCCCTGCTGCTCCACTTTTAGTTTTCGGGGGGTGCGTGGTGGTGGGACCTGAAGCCACTATATCAGCAATAATAGGCTTACAATTCCCACAACGTTGTAGGTTTTAGAAGCTGTGGCTTATTTGGGGGGGTGTCCCGGAAACAGGAGAGGTCCTGTTTCCGTCCATGCCACCCAACCCCTTTAATGATAATGATGATAATGACATTTATTTATATAGCACATTTCCAGGCATAGTCACAAAGTGCTTTCCTGAAATAATAAAACAGTGCAAATAGGAATTAAGAAATAAGGCACATATTAATGAAATGCAAATTGGGAGTGGTAGTGGAGACCGGAAGTAAGTTTTAAGTAGCGATTTAAAAGAGGCTACTTGGGGAGTGTAAGATCTTTTTTTCTGGACCTGTCTGGTGGAGCTGTCTGTGGCCCCCCGCGACCCGACTACAGATAAGTGGTCGAAGACGAATGATGAACGGATACAACGGAAAAACAGAGGATGTACAAGCTATCACTGCTACGCAAAACCATATTGAAACCACACATGAATTAGCCTTTAAAAAGAAGTCTACGAAAGGTGAATCGCATTAAAAACCAACCTCCCCTTTTTAAGTGAAATCTACTTGACCGCTGACAACGTTTTTTTTTTTTTTTTTTTACTTTTATTCGGCACAAAGCTTTGTATTCATCAGGCCCCCCCGGCCCTGATAATGTCTTTAGGATACGATAGCGCAAAAGAGCCTGTTCCGGGGGGCAATTACAGCTCAATTTGCTTGTCTCAGACATGGAAAGATGAGAAAGAGAGACAGCGAGACACTGGCGTACAGTGCGTGTGTACAGTGCGTGCGCGTGTATGTGTGCGTGTGTGTGTGTGTGTGGGATCTCCGGTCTAACTGTGACACCTATCAAAGGCCAGTGTGTAATTTACACAGGAAGGAGCAGATCAACATCTGAGACTTGCCTCCTGTCAGGAGACAGCTTGTATTGCTGCAAGGCCTTTCAGTCCTGCACACCAGGGGCGTTTTTTTGCCATTCGGCAGACGAGGCAGTGGCCTGGGGAAGGGGTTTTCAACAGGTGGTCTGGGGACCACCAGTGGTCCTTGAGAGGGTTCCAGGTGGTCCCCAGCTAAGTTGTTTAACCAAATGTAACTCTTTTTACACTCTCAAGAGTTAGAATATCCATCAAGCGAATTAGTCCAAGTCTACACAACGAGAAGATTAATGGTCATGGACAGAAGCAAAAGAAATCTTTAGTTTTGGGGTCCGTGGGTCTAAAAATATCCTCAATTGGTGGTCCGTGGCTCAAATGCTGAATAAATGGTGGGCCCTGGGATGAAAAAGGTTGAAAACCCCTGGCCTGGGGCGCCATGAGGGAGAGGGGGGGATAGTATACATCAGGGGTGGGCAATTATTTTTCTCAAGGGGCCAAGTGAGATACATGAAATATTGTGGAGGGCCAAGACTAAAGGCTGAACTAAAGTCTGCGTAATATTAATTTAATTTCAAGATAAAAGTAAGAGTAAGACCAACCATTTTGACACCAGGGCCCTCTATTTATTCAGTATTTGAGCCACAGAGGACCACCATTTGATGACATTTTAGCTCCACAGACCCCAAAACTAAAGATTTATTTTGCTTTTGTCCACAATACCAGGCTGGATTTCACAAACATACCAAGGAAACATATATAAAAAATCACCATTCTTTTACATTCTCTGATTGTGTAGACTTTAGGTAATTCAGATGATGGATATTTTAACTCTTGAGAGTGTAAACATGAAACCAAATGGACCCACAAGGGGTCCATTTGGACCCCTTGCGGTTAACCCCTGGTTAATCAACTTTCCATATTTAACTTGGAACTCTCTCAAGGACCACTGGTGGTCCCCGGGCCGGTCAGAGTCAGCCAAAGGGCCGCATTTGGCCCCCGGGCCGCATAATGCCCAGGTATGGTATACATTATACTTGTCCTCTATATCTAGAATTAAACATTTAAAACACATATAATATGTCCCGTATGACAGGAGATCACAGGAGATTTTCCCTGGAGAAAATCTCCTGAGAAAATCTTGCCTGGGGCTCCAAATTGCTTAGAAACGCCACTGCACACACACACACGCATAGGCGCACGCATACACACACGCGCACACAGAGGCTTTGGCCCTTGGTACAGTGGAAAGCAGCAGTTGCAGTTACTCTTGTCTAATCTCTCATCTTCAATTTTGCCACGAATATACTACAGCGTTTCGATCGGAAAATGTCACCAACGACCTATTTATGGTGTGCAAGGCAGCCTAGCATGAATCAGACACACAACCGTGCATGCAGCATGGGTCTGGACGCGGACAAGAGTTCAGCTTTGAACCAAAGCTGTACCATGTAACTTTCTTTTAGTGCATCGAATTGTTTGTTGAGACATTTTAGATCCCGTGTCTGGTCTGAAAATGACCTTGTAGTGCTATACTGCCTGCAGGTCCAAATGTGATGCCTTAAAGCTCCTATATGTAATTCTATGGTCCAAATAGTAATCACATGATTGTATTGTTTTTATGTTTTTCATGTAGTCATCCTTTCATTAGATCATATCCACAAAATCTCATCTTTTTGACGCCTCTAGGTTCGGCAGGAGGCCTCCAAAGGAATCCCTATAAGCTTTGTCATTGGCTAACAAATAGTTCCGTCGGGACTATTTGTTAGCCTATCAGGAAGAGCCTCGCTGAGCTGAAAAGGGGGGGACGGTGGAGTCAAATGTGGAGGTGGTGGAGGACTATGATTTTTAAAGGGCCACTGCTGTGGTTGTCATAGATACGAGATACTTTCAGGAAGTGATCTAAGTGATCTAATAATAATTGGCAAAACATTTTCACTAGGGATGGGAAATTCTTGGCCCAAACTGAAATCCGAATAGAGGAAATAGTTGGTTGAAAACCGTACATCTGAATGAGATTGATATTATATATCTTCTTTTCCATATCATTGATCTAATGACCATACCTTAAAAGCTACCTGATTGTGGTAAATACAGGATATTGGCAAAATAACTCCAATAATAACCACTATTATCGGATCCATAAAATATTTATCCAGCACTTTTGAATGCAAAATTGCATACACTATTCGGTGATATATTTGGTTCGAAACCGAAAAGGCATTTTTTGCCATTTATTGCCTAATATATTCCGCAGACAATGTATCCTTACTGACATGTTTGCATGTTGGTGACATACGAAAACACTTTTCGCTGTACTACACTTGTACTGTACACTGACAGTAGAACAAATCTCATCTCAACCCACTTTAGACGCAGTGTTCATTCATACTTGCCTGGAGTCATATTTGCCGTAAACCTGAGCCTGTTAACTCACCAAGTCATGGATTCCAATGAAGCTGATGATTCCAAATCCTCCCGCCGTCATCCGGATCGCTCTTCTCGAAGTGGACCAACATGGATTCAACTTCCCTTCTTCGGCATGCACAGACCCGCTCAGTAAAACAACACGACACTCTAAAAAAGCACACAACATACACATTTGCGGTAGCCATTATTATGTGACTGGGACATATAGGACTGTGAGAGATCATATAGACGTGATGTTCTAGCAATCGGATGACAGTTGAACTTCAGCAAACAACATCCAATATAAACTCACACATGATTGTTCTTCATTTTGAAGCTTTTATACTGTTGAAAATAATGTGTGTGCCCACCTTATGAAACTTCCTCTTCTAGAGATAAGCCCACCTAATTAAAAAATCCCTGACTAATAAGATAAACATTGTTTAAAACATTATACTTTCCCTATATAACTAAAATAAACAAATAAATAAATAAACTCCAATGGCATCTTATTTCTTTCATAAATAGAGAATATTTCACACGACAGGAACTGCTCCTGTCGCAGGATGATGATGTCATGTGTGGTCTAGCTCTATGGATGAACATGGTCATGTGACATCATCATCCTGCGACCGGAGCACCTCCTATTGAGTGAAAGATTCACTATTTATGAAAGAAGTAAAGTATTGAAGGTGTTTTTATCTACATGTTTACTTATAGAAGGCAAGTACAGTGTTTTAAGGCATATTTGTCTTATTAACCAGGGATCTTTTTAAAACCTACCTATAGGCTAATATGCTGTGAGACTGGAAGAGATATTCTTGCACATTAGGATGGCATGTTAGAGAACACAGGATTACAGGCAGAATCCAGAAGCCCGGACAAGCAAACAGGCACACCATCTAGATAACTGCTAACTTCAGGAAATGATAACTTTAAGGGGAATTCCACCCATTTTCAACATTTTCCTGGGGGTACAAATGTGAACCAAATCCAAATCCACTTGGGAAAAATCATTAACATGGTGAAACACAACTTGATGATGTCATCAAGTTGTGTTTCACCATGTTTTTTTTTTCAGACCTCCTTTTCTAAGAAACAAAGCATGGGGGGAGTTTTTAATCATGCCCACCCAACATCAACATTAATGACACAGTAAAATAGGTGGAATTCCCCTTTAAGGCCAATTCAAGAAGGGTATACTGCATACATCAAAGGAACGGCACAAAGAGGGGAGTGGCCGAGTGGGTTCCATAATTAATTGATCGGCAGTGTTGGGAATATTACTATACCTTGTTAATGTATTACTTATTACTTATTACCTTCATTTTAAAGCAATATATTGTATTACAATATTGCTGTCTGAGCAAGTGTAATATATTAATATTACTATTACATATTACTTAAAAGAAAAATGTATGCAAAATATATAATTAAATATTTAGTGTCACTATTAATCAATGCCAGTGGCATAGCTACAATAAAGAAAGCGCACTTGGCTATCTGGGAAATCCATATGAAATCAACTTGAAAAAATGTCTTCCTGAATAAATAATTTGATGACAAATTATAGAAAATAAGTAATTATTTAACTTCTGCAGTTGTCAAGAAAATTTCACAAGAACATTTTCAACGAGACAGATTGACAGAAAGTAATATTGAAAGTAATGCAGTAATGCAGAAAGAAAAGTATAATATATTAGATTGTTTTTGTTAAGTAATATATTTATATTACAAGTTACTGCATTTTGGTAATATATTATGTAATATATTGAGTTACGTAGTGCACATGTCCCAACACTGATGGACACAAAGGCGAGCGCACACACAGTGTCTGACAAGAAGACTCCCTAAGGGTCAGTGTATGAAGTTCACTGAGGTTTCAACACATTAAAACGGGGTGGTTGAGCTGGTCCTGGCATTGCTTAGTACAGTCAGGCCTTCTCTGTCTCCATCTAGTGGCAGGCATCAGTATTAGCCTATTGAAGAGTGATTTGCACAAACGTCAGGGCCACGAGTGTCTCGAGTCCTGAATATCTCAAAAGGGACAAGGATGTCCCAGTTTTTAACATTCACTGACTTACTATAATAATCCCATCCCTCGGGATGGATAGGGAATCTTAATAGTCCATCAACATAAGGAGAACACAGATGGGTGGAACGGAACAGATACAATAGAGATACATGTACATATTCTGCATTGCATTGTAAGTCACGTGCAGACTTGGTTGGTGCTCTACAGCCAGCACCGGTCTAGTAAAGTAGTATATATAATTTTACAAGCAAAATGAATAAATAAAAAGGATTAAGAGGTAGTGAAAATAGTGTCAAGAAGTAGCTTTTGTGCACTTGTAGATCCGGGAGCCTTGTGTTTCTTGCATAATACTAAACCAGATGTGTGAAGTAGGATTATTTCTTAATGGATATTTTTCTTTTACAAAGAGTGAGAGAAAGTGAGACAGGGAACAGGTAAATGAACCCCCAAATCAAAACCCCACTGGCAGGCTGCATTTTGAACTTTATTGGCATTTTTTGCAAGACATCTTTGAGTTTTAATTCCAGTTACATGAGTGCATATTAACAACCATACTCACATCCGGAGAATGTTACAAGAACCGCCTCAGACAAAAAATATAATAGCTTGGCCTTTGCTCTCGTTTCTTTATTTTATTTCATCTTACAAACATACATATGTAATCATCATAACCACTAACCGTTTAGATCTAATATTAACCCAGTCAATTGGGTGGATTAAAAACCATGCAGCAGAGCTTTAATTTGTCCAAAGATGTTGATATTGCTGAAAACGTTTAGTGGGATATGCCTAGGGGAGTCAAAACTATTCTAGCCAACAAAAAAAAAAAGGAAAAAGGCAATACTCATCACAGTTTAGAGCTAATAGCAATGACACAAGACATACGATAACAATTATCATTTGTTTGTTTATATTGAAAATTAAAAAGTGCAAAAGGCAACATGTTTGGGATGGGTAAGAATTCCAGTTGACCCCCCTCCCACCCCCCAAAAAAGAGAGACAGAGAGAGAGAAAGAGAAAGAAAAATAAAGCAAAACAAAAAAACAAAACGCTATTATATTTAATATCGTCTGTCTACTCACCACATCAAGTTAAGCAGATTCACAAATCATACAAAGAAATTCTCAAAAAGTGCAAATATTATGAATTGGCATTAGCTGGTATATATCCATCTATATATGTACACACACACACCTCAATTTTCAAGATGACAATGTGATAAAATCATCAAAAAGCTATTTTTTTTTGTTTTGTCGGTGCCACAAGATCACGAGCGACACTCCCCCCCAGTCTGAAAATGCATACAATCACTCCCCTCCCCAACCCCGCCCCAAACAATGTTCATCATGTACACTCGCGGATAACTACAACAACTTTCCAAATTTCAAAATAAGTTTTCTTAACGCAGCCTGTGAAACCACCTGGACCGACGGATGAAGGCGTAGCTTAAATACCAAGAAGACGGTGTCTTGTAGAAGCAGAAGGGATAGGCTCTTAAGCAGGTGGGGAAAAAGGAAAAAAAAACGCAAAAATCTAATCTAATCCATTATCATCTGCATTCATCAGGCGCAGATCCCAGAGAAAATCCGAATACGGATATTGTTTTGCGTGGTGGGACTGGTTGTGGGCCTTTTTAATCAGTGCGCCTGAGAACGTACTACTAAACGAACTACGTGAACTACAGCCAAACACTTGTTATCACAGAGAACTGAACAGCCACTATAAGGCAAGTTGCAAAGATACAAAAATTGCATAAGACCGTCATTTTATTTTCACTGAAAGACTCGACTTTTGTCCAGACCTCGCAAAAAAAACAAAACAAAAACACTTCCAATATGATGGATGCTGGGCGTGCATGCAAAGCCAGCCAGGTTGGTGGGCCTGTTATCCCAGTGGGACCCCCTGCATGTGTCTTACAACAGTAGTGTATGTTGGCCTACTGGTGTCAATTTGCTCTAGAAATCGACACGGATGCCGGCCAAACACGATTGGCCGCGGTTAGAAAAACAAAAACGAGAAATTCAATCGATGGGCAACCAACAAGACGGTTTGAGATTGTTTAATATGGCTAGTGCTGGGATACAAATTGTAACATTTACAATTACGTGTTAATTGCAATAATTTGTGTGGATTCATTTCAAAATTGTGACAGCCTTGGTTCTGTTTTGAATGACTTCAAGTCCATGAAGCTGGATATTAAGAGTACTTGGGAGTAGTCTAATAACCAACAGCTGCTTGACGACTAATCGAGTGGCGTCGCTCTCATCTATTGCGGTCGACAGCCAAGAGATTGGAGTCTGGGGGTGACATAGAGGCCTATTTGTCATAGCTGCACTTCATATGTTACACACAGTCAGCTGACAAGACAGTGAAGATATAAGGATTTTCAAAAAATGGTTTACGGTTTCAGAGTTCGCGCTAAAGACTGCACAACGATGTATAGGGACGGACACACACATTCACACACAGAAAATGGGGAAGTGTAATGGCCGTTTGTGTTGAATCTCTCTTGGGGACGGATTAAACGTACGTAGTTGTCCTTTTATTCTCATTTTGCAATTTATTTCACAAGCGTCTGGTTAAGCCTACATGTTCACATAGGTTTTCCACTTGCCCACATGTTGGTCAAGTGTGTCGTTTATCCATGGTTAAAAAAAAACAAAACATGGTATGAGGATTCATACTGCATAGGTCCGACCGCTCTAAGTACAGCAGGTCATCAATGAAAAGGCAAAATCCAAACCAAGAGTGTGGGGTGGAAAAGATAATCTCTCTAATCTTAATCTCTCGGTAATCTCTCCCTGCAAATTGATGGTCACTCTCTTTATGTGCTGGTCTGTTTTAAGATGTGGGTCGGCCCTGACGCCTCCTAGCGAAGATGGGAGCGTAGGATCAACCCTTTAAGTGAAGCTTGCACATTCAAGATGAGGCTTCCCCCTGTAGGCCCTGAAGTTTCCATACTAGAGAATCAATTGGTTTAAGATGAAGCTAGCCCTCACAAGGGCTAGTCAGTGTTGAGCTGCCGCTGAAATCTGTGAAGACAGCTGATATCCACCATCTATTGGCAAGAATATTGAGGGGGAAAAAAAAGAAAAAACAAAAAGAAACATGGTGCATGAATTCTAGCTTGAAATAGTACTGTAATTCCATTATTTTCCAGAAGTTCCATGAATGGTAGTGTCCATTTTTTTTAGGAATTGGGAATTAAGAAGAACCGTGGGAATGTCTGTTTCATGAATAATAGAAAGTTCGTGCTGGTGGATGATCCAGAAACAAATAAATATGAATGATGTATATGGTCACCGTCACCAGAACAACTCCTAATATGACTTATCTGTTCACTTGACAACTACTAATGATCCGGTTTGGCTTGTTCCGATTACTGATTTGACCATAGCGGCCCCGTGGGCTTGAAAACCAAGTTTACCATCTCAGTTGACCGGGGAAACGGCAACTTGCTGAAGACCGTCAGTCATAGTTAGGAGAATCACGCCGTTTGCGATCTTCCTGAAACTGTTCGGGCTGCACAACATGTAAAAGATTATAATCGTTGGACTCTGATCACTTATAACTCTGATAATCTGATTTAAAACCTACATAGTTTGTTTTAAATCGTTGGGATATTTACTTCCCTTGCTCTGCACATTTGATCTTTATAATTGCCTGGCTAAAGAGCATGTTTACTTCATAATTAGTGGCGAGTTATTCACAGTGCAATGGTGAATCCCCAAGAAAAAAAAAGATAGTTTGTGTTATCTTGCTTTCAATACATGCAAGCTAAGCGCAGGTAAGCCATCAGGGTTAAGGAGCTGTTTGAATGATTGACTATGAGGAGCGCATTTCTAAAATGCTATACATGTGGCATTTCAGCAGACATCGTTCCCCAAAGTCCACCATTCAACAGAGAATGCAAACCGTATAGAATCAAAGTTATACCTAACCTACTACTGCGCCCTCTTGCTTTGCAAAATAGTGGATTATCTCCTTGTGAACAATGCACCTAATTGTGGAGTATCAGCCATTCCCAGTTCTTACGAAGGCCAAGATCAATGGAAAAAAGGGGGTTTAGATCACAGAGATGGGGAAGGAGGGGAAAAAGGTTTAAAAACAAAGGAGCTTGTGATCAAAACGAAGGCATTACAAAAGGAAAGAAGGCAATAACGAAAGACAACAATATAGCCAGCACGATATCAGATAATCAAAAGGGACAGCTGAAAGTTAGAGACGTCAGAGTGAGACACGTTCAGGCTTTGTTTTGTTGTTGTTGTTTAGTCTATTACTACGATACCGCCCAAACGCTCCCTCACTCTCAGTTTCTCTAGCCCTCTCGCTCCATCCCCGTCGAATCCTTCACTACCTCCTACTCCTCCTCCTCCTCCTCCTCTCGTCGCTGTGTGCCTTCTTTCACGGCGGGTCATCTGAGGGGAGGGCGCGTGTGTGGGAAAAGGAAACTTCCGACGTGATGGGGAGGAATGTGGTCTGCGCGGCGACCTATAGAGAACAACAAAGAACAACAACAAAACAAAACAAATAAACTGGTCGGCAGTGATGTCAGGTATAATACAGAGAGCATTAGTCAATGCATCATGCATGCCAAGCCAACAGTGCAGTCCTCTTAACTTATTTTGTCCTGACACTTGATTTGAATTTCTGACACTAGATTCTATTTTTTGACTTGAGACTTCAGTTTCAGATTCTAGTTTCTGACACTAGATTCTAGTTTCTCACAGTAGATTCTAGTTTTAGATTCTATTTCCTGCTAGATTCTAGTTTCTGTGTTGGTGCTGCTCAAAATATTTCATGCTAACGACCGCCAGAATTACTGTATCTGCGTTTGGCTTCGGACCCTTATCTCAAAACATGGAGAGCCATGGGGGACCTTACAGAAAGAAGCTTTGAGTTAATAACATCCGCTTTGACAGAAAATAATATTCATAGATTTGCAAAATATGTTATAGGTCACAATTATTCCCAACAATATCAGACCTACAAGATCGCGCCACTCAGATCTGACCTTTTTCAGTAGCTATAGCTAATGCTTGAAACATTTAAAGGCATTCCAGTAGAGAACGAATTAAAGGGAGTGACAGAGAAGATGACGTTACCTTTAGTAGAGGAAAAAGAAGCGGGTTCTGTGAGAGGTGGCCATGTTCTCAGACATGTTGCGGACTTTCAGATAGTTGACGAAGCCTCTGAAGAAGAGCAGGAGACCTGGGGGGGCGGGGTCAAAAAGAAGACGCCATTAGTCTGAGATAATCCCACAAAATCCCATTTATACATACTGTACTATGACCTCACCCAAAAACGCACAGGGTTAATGTGATTTAATAGATCATACCAAGGACGCTTTAACTCAATATAACGTTGGCAGTATAGCGATGGCCCAGGTGGAAAAATTGTATGGGCCACGATCTGTTGCATTGCTGGTTTAGCAGTGGGGAAATATGACAGTGGGCTAACACGGAGAACAGTGGCCTGTGATGTGTGTAACATTTGGGGGCGGGCAGAGTTTTCCATGTAAGTTGATGGGGGAAATTTAACGCAGTATTAATTTAATGATTAATCAACAATTGGTTCATTTGAAATCAGCTACAGATCAGCCATCAGTGAAGAGTTTCATACTCACCAAGCAGCAGGAAGATCCACCACAGCCAGTACTGACCATTAAAGTAACCAGTAAAGTAGTCAGAGAACTGCAGAGAGAGACAGAGAGGGGTTTAACAATTAAAGTATAAAAAAGTAACAGAAATAGACCAATTAACACTCTTCCTGCCAGCATCTTTTTTTATTAATATTTTGGTGATATCTACTGCCAGTGATTTCAAGTGAAATTCATATTTCATGTCTCCAAACAATAGCGCTATTAATCAAAGATTTATGTAGCTCTGCAGCAATAGCAGCGGTCGGATCCAATCAGGCCGTGTTATACATACCCTGACAATGAGGATCCACTTGATGAGGGACAGGCCAAAGCCGCAGATGGCTCCGTAGCGTCCTGCGATGGTGTTGGTCAGGCAGAAGGACAGACAGAACCCGATCCAGTTGAACAGGAACGCCACTAGAGGGAGAGCCACATGACATGCAGGGAGTCAAGACAGGTGGAACACAGACTTACTCACTTCATGGGGGCAGTCATATTCATAGTCATAGTCACGGGCGGCATTTTCATGCCGCCCGTGCCGCAACATTTTGCGTCGGATCCTGCGGGACCCGCGGAGTCCCGTTCCCGATGCAGACCTCTACTTGAGAGGATCCCTAAATGGCCGTTGGTCACCAAATTAATCCTTACAGATCTATAACTCATCAGATCGTAAAAATTTTACGCTCACTAGAGTTAAAAGTCAGAATTACATCATTTTCAAGAATGACATTTAGAAAATGTTGAGGAATTGTTATTTTGACCAAAAGTTTTGCCAGTCTCCTAAATTGTGGACACAAACTTGAAAATCCTTAAGTTTTGGGTCCGAGAGAGAGACTAAACTCAACATAAAATGGTGGTCTGTGGCTGAGATGCACAATGAATAGTGGGCCCTGGTATGAAAAAGGTTGAAAACCACTGCCATAGACACAATACTGGCGAATAGTGACAAAGGCCTAAATCGGAAGTTTTCGGAATGCATTGGAGTCAGTCTATAAGAGTTCACAGAAAGCATGTGGCCGACTTCAATATCGTAACCCTGTCTTAATCTTTGTCTCTGGACTTCTACCACGCCTGTGTAATAGCTTAAGCTTAGGAGGCAGCATATCATGACTAGGCCCTACAGCAGGGGAGACCAACCAGTAGATCGGGATCTACCGGTAGATCTCGGCCTGATCTCAAGTAGATCTCTGGAGATGTGGGGGGAAAGAAAAAAAATGGGGTGGAAAAGAAAAAAGAGCGATTTTCGTCTGTGTGTGTGATGCATTTGCAATGGCAGTGTTTGTCCATGTCTGTTGTACTGTTGTAGGCCTATTTATGACAATCTGTTGTATTTTATGCTTATATGGACATAAAGTAAAGTGGTAAAACAAAGTAGTGTTGTGTTGTTGTGAAGTTACTGCAGGCTGGCAACGATGCGTGTGGTTTGAAATATTGATATTGGACTGGCAGATCCCGGAGGGGTTGGCTGCTGAAAAGTAGATCTTGGGTCAAAAAAGGTTGGGCACCCCTGCCCTACAACATGACTGGAATACATGAAATAAACACAAGTTCCAACTTCCAAGCACTCCTTATTAATGATACCTCAACAGTCCAGCAGGGGGCATCAGACTTCAGGCCAGTCAGTGGGGATCATGACCAAGCTACAGAGTTTATTTGTTTTATTTATTTCCAAGTGGTCCTTGAGATAGTTCCAGGTCCCCAGGCCAGGATGGACAGTTGGTTAACCAGATGCCAGGCTACTGGTTGAAAACCCCTGTCATACACCAGCGCCTGTTTAAAGTGATTTGTATCAAAGGCAACTTAGCAGTCACCAATTAGCGTTTGGCTGTAATGAAATGCTGGATCGCGCTACCTACTGCATCCATATGCATTCTATCGCTCTTTCCATCCCATTAAGATAATTCCATTGTACGCCTGTGTTCAATGACAAAACATAATAATAATCAACATCCATCCATACTAGGGCTGCAACGATTAATTGATAAATTGTAATTAAATCGATAATTCAACTAATTTAGTTAATCGATTGGCAACTAATCACTGGAGTCATCATGGGTGTTTCCCACTTAACCATATTTTTTCCAGCGTTATGTGTAAGTTAACTAAACCCTAAGTACGACAGATAATGATTATGTAGCGCTATACTGGATCACTCCAACACATAACAGTTCCTCTACTGGGAGGAGCCATCATCATATATTGGAGTGATTCACTCACTCACATAAATGTGATTGCCTACGCAACCTTTATTATATTATCAAGAACAAAACATAATGCTGACTTTTTTTAAAAAAAAGATGATTTATAAGATGCCATGAGTTAGAAAAAATGTGTTTGTTTGAATAGCAGCCTAACCATCAGCTAATCAAACGTGTTTGTTAGTTAGAACATGGCTAAAATATATTTTAGACATGTTCATGTATTTTAAGGTGATAGTTAAAGAATTGTTGTAAATCCGATTAATCGTTTGTTGCAGCCCAAATCCATTCACTTCTCTATGGTGCCACTGAGCTAGGCAGCAGGGCTGGACAAGGACTACAAACCTGAACATGCTGTCATCTTGCCAGCAAGGGACTAACTAGGTGCAACTTCCCATTGACAGTCCGTTCTTCCAAACATAAAAAGTCCTAGCTAGTTGTGTTAAACAATGTCAAACCGACCAACATTGCATCTGCACAGAAATCTGGAATTATTGTGTTTCATCAGAATCCACCGTAGATGTGTTATGAGCTAGAAGTTCCAAGCAGTTGTTGAATATCACTCAGCAGCCCCCAAGTACCACCCGTTTTGAATTTGCACACAAAGAGTGCCTAAAACTCTGAATGCCCCATTGGCCAAACACAAAGCGTTCTGATGTAAAAAAGCAACACAACACACAATAGAACACATCTTGTTCTGGGCCTTTATTATTTTTCCCCTGTCTGGGTTAAGAAAACCACAATGACATAATTGATGCTGAGGTGACGTCTTTCCTACACGGCCACTGGCGCACTACGGAAGCCTTCCGCCGAGGCGAGGCGGACGGATGACGTGGTGGCCGCTTTCTCACAGCCGCTCAAAGACGAAACACGCGCAGAAACCAAAACATACCCGACCAGGGGCGTTAACTGCCGGAATGCAGGGAACGCGGCTGCATTGAGGGCTGTTGCAGTTGGGCTGACGCCACGAAGCCATCAAAGAAACAAATGAAAATACACGGGACCACCTTTGCTGCCGTATGATTCCCTGTTGTCTCTCCCAGGACAATTATACCTGGCATGTATACTATCTGAATAAAGGCAAAAGTGAGAAAGATCAAAGAGCTAAGATTCTCTGATTGTTGAGAACTGTGTGTCGGGCAATAGCAATGACAATGGCACACATTTTTCTGAATAGAGCAGAGCAGTACCGTCCCCTTGTGACATTGGCCCTGTTCCAGAAATGGATTCCCCATTCATTTTTCTCAGACTTTTTGAAAATAAATAAAAGACAATTACACCAAACACAAAGCCAACTCGGTTCCTGACAAATCATGACAACAAACACAATCTTTTGGGACAATCAAATCATTCATAAGGAGAAAAAAACAAAAAGTGTTGTATCCTGCCATTTTTTTCTTCTTGCTAATTAGATGAGCAAGATGGTATGGCATTGTGTGTTGTCATGATTTGTCACAACCTAAGTTGAGTTTGTCCGTGGCGTAATCGTCTTTATATAGATCGTTTTCTAAAAGTCTATGAGGAAAATGAATGAGGATTCCATTTCTGGAACACGGGCGACGTCATGAAAGGGGCGGGACTGCTCAGCTCTATTGCTTAATCCATTCAGCCAGAAAATCTATTTTTGGACTACAGTATGTACAGTATTCTGTATTATTTCTTTTAATACCGCTGCTATAAATATTTGAAGTTTTTCAGGAAACTTAGGTCAGGCCTAAATAGTCATCGGAGCAGTTCAATGGGACATAAACCCCTTACCCCTTTAACTTCTTTACCATTTTAAACTATTTAAAGAAAAACATTTTTCAATAGTGAAAATGGCCAGTCTACAAGCTCACAACATGTCAAAAAATTAGCACGTTGGAACCATCCCAAAACGTTTTTCAAAATATTATTTTAAAAAAGGAAAATAAGTTAGGGATAAGGGGTTTAGCGTGTGAGAATACTCTCTTGGACTTGCAATACCATTCATAGGAATGCCAATGTTGTGGGTCTGGCTAAAAGCCCAGAAAGGTGCACCGATCAACTATGACATACAGTAAGTCGAGCCCTCTTTCCGTTTATTTATTTATTTGAATCAGTCATTGCACCTGTGTTTTATAAATGACACAGACATGCCATCTAGCTGAGTCACGGTGTGATGTCACCAATAATGTTTTTCATAGGTCACTGATGAGACACAACAACACTTTTTCCCCCCAAATAGCCCAAACCCAGATGGCAATTTGACATTTGGATACCTCTTGAATCAATCAGCAGATTGAATCGATCAATAGATCTGGAATGTCCACTTTCAACTTGGGAATTTAGAGGATGATGCAAAAATACTATGACATGCTTTGGCTTTCTTGTGGGGCACATTATTTCTCAAAGTAATACCTATAAAATTCTATTTCAATCGAAAGCTGACTTGCAAACAATAGAGGTGGATTTTAATCTTTAACCAAATTCACCCCTTGATTCCCTGTGAATTTCATCGTATCTTATTGGGCCCTCCATGCACCAAGGATACCTGTGCAAAAAAGCTCACTTTTAGGCCACTACCGCTGCCAGCCTAGCAAGAGTAATGCACGCCACTTTACCTAATAACTTTGCACAGAGGGCAAGGAAGGGAGAAATCTGGGACAGCGGGTAACTTACTGAAAAATGCCAGCATGAAGATCCCGTCGTTCCCCACTCGGAGCTGATCGGCATCACTGAAGTCGTCCCTCGGTGGGAAGTCGTCGTCCTAAGACACAGTGCACCCACAAATAGACATAAATTAGTCCAGGAAAACCTGAAGTCATCCCAAAGTCATGGTACGAAGCCCTCCAAGAACTTGTCATGGCTTTCGGCGCGGCTGTCGAGCTTTGACATGTGGTTTAGTTTATCCACGTATCGACTCCGTTAAGGATGAATGTGACACTTGCAGTGTGCGAGGGGAAACATCTGCGACTGTCAGAAAGCAGCGCATTAGGTGGTTAACCCATTTTAGACCTGTCATTTTGCATTATGTTAATGAAACCTGCTTCCATAGAAGACATGCTGGCTCACTATGGAATCCAAATAACTGAAATCTGTCCTGGAGATCTTTTGGGCAATGTGCCATGCTATACCACAGAGAGCATCGCCATCTTCTGGCCAAAAGTAATTACATGTTAAAACTGAAACAACAATTTATATTACTTTGACTTTAAACATTATAATTTGGCTGGGTGAATTATAACATTGTTATGACAAAATTTTAATGCATAATAATGCTTGTATGCCATTTATATACCTTGTATACCACTTATTTCAAGGTTGTTTGGTAGCATCTCTACCATTGTGTTCTATTGCCTCCGTCCTCATAATAATATCCCAAACTGTTACTGTTCAGGATTCAAATTCAAAAGTAGCAGCAGATCTACAAGCTCAGTTTCAAGCTTGTGGAACTGCTACTTTTTTGTGTGACTAGGGCTGCAACTAATGATTATTTTCATAATCGATTCATCAGCGGATTATTTGCACAGTTAATCAGATTACCACTCTTGAGCCTGAGAGACTACACTCAATGGTGGTCCGTGGCTAAAATGCAGAGTAAATAGTGGTCCCTGGTATGAAAAAGGTTGAAAACCACTGAAGTAAAGCATTCAGTAAATATTAAAAACAAAAAAAAACAAAAAAAACACACACGCAAAAGGTTAGAATAGTTAGAATAAGAATAATAGAGAGATAAGACAACAGAGGTCTGGCAGCCATTGCACAGTGTGTATGTGTCTCTCACCCTAGGCACCACGTCCACGGCGGCGGCTGCCATCGAGGCGGCCTTGGCCTTCTCTGCTTCATCATACGTGGGCAGCGAGGTGGCGACGCTGTACGGCGGAGGCACCGGGAAGTCAGCCTGGAAGCCAGCATCTGTGGAGCACACAGATTAAAAGGTAAAGCGACCAACATTTTTTTGTAAGATTCGTTAGCTTAAGTTATGGACATTGCGTCCCAAACATCAGCAACTGAATGAAACCGGAACGAGAACCGTTTTTAAGCAGTACAGGTTTGACATTTTGTCACAGTTTTTGTTCTCAGTTCCCCACAGAGACGTGTCGCTGAGGTGACACTGAGTGACGACGACCCTCATTAATGCGAGTTTTAGCCGAGAAGACGAGGGAGAAACCAGGACAGGCCCCGCTGGTATGGAGCACTATGTAGGCCTCGGCAGGTTGTATGAAAGGTGAAAGGAGGTGATGAATGACACTTTCGGTACCCATTTGCCAGCTAAAGTAATTCACCTTATAACCGATACGGTCTAGTGCTTTAAACGTTTGAATGTCATCTTCTATCCATTGATACTTTTTACACATCAACCAATCAATGGGAATAATTGACTGACCTCGGCTTTATTTTATAGTATGTCGTATGAAAGTGTCACAGGAAGAGAACACACACATCATAACATGTGGGTTTTGGAGATTTGGCTCTTTAAAGTAAGGGTTGCTGTTTTTAATTAGGGCGGGCTATGGGTTAAAATACATGTACTCAATGAACAGCCTTGAACACATGGAGCTTGTTATGTGTTAATTGCCTGGTTTAGTCGTCCCCCTTTGCTAAACGAACATAGAGCTCTTTAGCTCTCTGAAGAAGTGACCACTTAAAGGGATAGTTCAGATTTTTGGAACTTCAGTTGTATGACATACTTGCCATTAATATTGTTGTTGCAACTGTATTGATTGATTGCTAGAGTCCCAAGGTGGGAGTTCTGGTGTGGTTTTGGTGAAATGCGAAGTAGTTCTGGTCATTGTGTGGAGGCCACTGTGGCCCACACAAGTAAATGAATCCACAAAACATAATTTGTATATTTCTAAACTATTGGTGCATCCTTTGTTCATTTTGACCCCTCTAACACATGGAACCACGTACATCATCAGTGTCAAAAAGTAGTTACATCTGATAGAGGGGTCAGAAATGAATGAAGGATGTACTATTTTAGAAATAATTCAGCAATAAAATAATTGTTTTGTGGATAAAAGTTTTGTGGATTCACTTACTTTTACTGCACATTTCCCAAAGCCAGAGCAGAACTCCCACCACAGTACTCTGGCCACGAATTAATACAGTTGACATCACTATATTAATGGACAGTATTTCTTAAAGCGCCGTTCTCGAGCTGCTCGTGGACATCCCGTGGAGACCCCCCCGCCGGTCACGCGGACGGCTCGTATCACGACGAGATGTAGATTTCATTCTTTAATCCAACTATTAGTCCGTGCGCATCGTCTGATGATCATCCCGTTGCTGACTTTCATTTGGGACAGAATTGGGGACAACTTTTTTTTTTCCCTTCCCATTGACATGCATTCAGCCCAATGCATTCAAACGGCTCTCCTCCGGTTTGCCCCCTCAATGTCGCTGGCGCATGGGTTAAGCAGCCAGGGCTACACAGCTCTTCCTGACTTGTGACCCGGATGTTTTTGGGTACATCGCCAGATGATCGATTAGGCAAGACAACAGACACAGCATAACAGAAACAGCACATCCTGTTTAGGAGATCTGAGCTTCAAAATAAGGGCTTTTTTACCGATCGAACTGGTTTGAGCCGCGGCAGTGGAAAGAAAACAAAGAAAATCCGATCGCGCTGAATGAGTTAATGGACAGTATTTCATACAGCTTAAGTTCCAGTTCTGAACTGTCCCTTTAAACACGGGTTAGCACAAACAGTGAGATTGGTTGTTCGAGCGATGACGACCGCGGCGTGATGTCGTGTTTTCAGTGGTCACCCCTTAAATCATAAGCTGGACCATGAATAGGCCTTTATGAGGCTGATCATCGTTCCGGTTGTCACTTCATCCGCTTCAGTGGTCACCTCATCGCTCCAGGGGCGGATGTGACATGTCCCATTTGGGGGGGCAAGAGAACATGTTGGAGGGGCAAGAGAAAATGGTATGGGGGTGGCTTCATCGCCCGTGGCGCGAAGCGGCACGGGCGATGAAGTCGCACCCATACCATTTTCGGTTACAGGACTTTTATTAGTCAAGTAAAGCATCAATAATAACATCAGTTGTTGTTGAAGTTGCAACAGGCACGCAGCATGCATAAAGCTAAAGGTCTGACCCAGAGAGTTTTCTGTTTTCAATGATGAAATGCTGTTGGTTTAGTGGTGCCAAAATTGTAGTTAGTAGCAGTAGTAGTGTGTAGGCAGGCTGGGTATTTAGGGCATGCCCATGCTTAGATCCGCCCTAAAAGCGGCGTGTGAATGGGCCTTTGGGATGCTTAGAACGGCCCTCTCAATCGATCCCTTTGTGGACGTACCAGGCGTGGAGCCAGTGGCTCCTAGATCAATGGTGGCGTAGGGAGGCGGCGGGGCCTCGGCGTCCCCCTGGGTGCCCGACGTCGACGCCTGCTCGCAGGCCGAGGAGGTGGAGGGAAGCACGGCGGCCGACTGGGAGGACGTCGACGGCACGCTGGGGGCCGAGGAGGCCGAGGTGGACGGCTGTTCATCGCTGGCGGAGGCCTCCGACGGGTCGTCTTCGTTGTGCAACTGAGACGGGGAGGGAAAAACAATGGAGGAGACGTTTATAATAATAATGGAATGTTTCCTTTCAAAGTTCAAAAGCTTGCCCATCACTATCCTCCAAAATCTGTCCTGCACTAACCTCGGTGACCTGACAGGAGTATGCAAAAGCCTAGACTTATGTAATCTTTATGCACATAAAAAAACACACCAAGGGGTCTATTTACATACGGTCACCTCTTAAACGAAAAAAATCAAAAATCACGGCACCCCCTCTTTAAGAAACAGCTTGTGAGTGCTTTTTTCCATTACCGTTTACATGTTTATGCTCTGGACTGCGATGTCTGCCACATTCTGAACCCGCTCCATGGACACGGGTGTCAACATGGCCGAGTCAACAGTGAGGTGACAGTAACGGGACCCACCGTGGAAGCACGGTATCGACTGCCATCTCCGCGGCCCACTCCACACACACTGGACTAAAGTGCATCGACCACGTTGGGCAACCACCACACTCACATTACAGTTCAGAGACCGATTACAGGCCGCATACAGGGTAAATACAAAAGGTTAGAGGGGTAAGTAAGCCTCATGTTATAGGAGTGGCACCTTTGAATCCCCTGAAAACTGTCAGGCACAGTGTTGAGCTGTATGCACGTGACTCACACGCAAAAAAAGCATAGACACTCAATTACACAGTCCATATTGTGTTCGACCTTCATGTCGCGAGGTTCACACAGGCAGATGTAAAGAAGGCTAAAAAAAACAGCTTGTAACTTTTGTAGCTTTGGAGCCTGTTTTCTGCTTTGCGGCAGCTACAAATGCCTCTTTTGGATCTTCATGTCGCTGGCTTCTGTTGAAAAACACATTGATAGGCAATTATCTTTGCATGTGCCCATGTGAACGCAGCATCAGGCCGGCGGTCCTCAAACCGTGTGACAAACAAAGGTCTGTCATACTGAAAACTCAATTTCACCCCTGCAGCTTCCTTGTGTCCTCACAACTGACACGGCCATGGTAAAGACACCGTGGGCCTGGCGGCAGAGATCTGAGAGTGCACTTTTCTAGTGCATACTTTGTTTCCTTTGATTCAGGCGACTTAGTTAGCCAGTGAGCATTCACCCAGTGGTGCCCACACACAACAACAATCGGCTTTTGAGTTTGGGTTGCAGGCAGCGAGTAAATGAGTGGCTGAATGACTATGTATGCTAGGATCAAGGACAGAGTGCAGCGTGCACACATGCACGCACACACACACAGATCCCTTTGCGGCACATGCACAGCGTTACGTAAGGGCTTAACAACAAACACACACGCCTCCGTGTGTCAAAATATAACCAGGCCTCGAGCCCTCACAGTGTAACAGATA
Organism: Benthosema pterotum; assembly: GCA_039105355.1. NCBI lineage: Eukaryota > Metazoa > Chordata > Actinopteri > Myctophiformes > Myctophidae > Benthosema > Benthosema pterotum. Next base: position 8,701,867 of record CM076988.1, on the reverse strand, counting down.
CTGGAGATGGAGCAAAGGAGAGATAGATAGAGAGAGCAAGATAAGAGAGTGAGAAAGAGAGAGCACAGGGAGGGTCTGGAAGATTGAGGACGCATGTGTAAGAGGGAAGAAGGCAAGAGGGACGATAAAAGATGGAGAAATACAATAGGTGGAGGCAATAGATGGCAATTTTATATAGGTTAAACAAGGACATACTAGCGGAATGCAGTCCTGAAAATAGCAGAATCAGAATCAAACTTGAGTGACATTCTAAATTGTGGAGGCTCAGAATTGGGAATGTATCTACTAGCTCAAAATGTGTCAAGACAGCGATTTTAGGCTGTAAGATGGGGTATTTTTGAGAAATAATCTCGCATGGCAAAGTATGTGCTCATGGTTAACCACCTTTGCTGGATATTCTAGCAGATCAACAAGCTTGCAGCTTTGCTATTTTCGGGGGGCAAAGGAGGAGGCATAGTGGACTGCTGGGGTGGCCTGGTCAAATTTGGAGAGACAGCCAGGGAGACAGAGACAAATTTGGAGACTGTTCTCCAAACCGTAAACTTAACCCTAAACACAACCTTGTTAAAACTATGCCTAAACCTAACCATACCCCCGAGAGACATGTAAAATAACTAACAAATGTACTCCTCATGGGTACTGTTTATGCATGTATATCCCCCGTTATGCCAACAACCACAACGTATGCCGTGGTCGCAAAATTATGTCACCGAAGTTGAAAAATAACATAAATTAGTGGCGACTGTTTGGGCCATCGGCCGTGACCGTTGGCCACCCGTCACGACGTACGTTGCAGTCGCAAATTAATTCCGCCCCTCCTGCAAATTTGGTTCAAATAGTTCATAAGCAGCACCTGAATTCAACAAGACATTTCTTGGGATGTGTTTGTGATTTTACTGTACTGCTCCCGGCCCAGCCAGCGCCCACGCACCCATTACGTGGAAACCCCGTTTTCCTGTCACAAAACCCACATACCGTCGCTTAGCAACAGAGCAAGCAACCAGCAAGGGAACTACCCTTGTCCTTGTCAAGGAGGAGGACAAGACAAAGTCAAGACAGATGTACAAGCTCGGAGCGGGGTACAAAGTGAGCTGTTGTTGTTGTTGAGCAGCCAACATAGAAATAATAAAAAAAAGAATACAGACTGTTTTATTGGGATAATAAAAATAACATTGAGAATATTGAGTCTTGCTGCACACAGTGTTCCAATGTCTGGCAGTTAAAATGCGTGTCGCATTGTGGTTAACTAAATATTAAAGCCAGCCATCCGAGTCATACTGCGTTGGGGTCCAAACCATAGCCAAAGGGAACGTCTTCCTGTCGCCTTACATGCTTATCAGAGCAGAAAATACAGAGTTTCTACTATTAGCCACAGCGGCTACTGGCTAGTGAGTTCTTAATCCCCCAAGCAGCAGGCATCATCAAATTAATGTATCCGATTTCTAGACTGGAACTCAACACATAATGTTAGATAAATTCACCCAATTGGAGAAGACCTTGTCGCCAATTTTAAAAACGCCTCTTTACTCTAAATCCATGTCTTCTCTGAGATGCAATACTGTTCTCTGAAGATCTTGTTGTAGAGGGTATGTAATTAAACTCAAATTACGTTCAGTTCACACAAACTGCTATAACTGGACAAAACATGTTGATAGGAAGCTTGTCTGCTGGGCCACTGGTTCTCAATGGAGGGGTGGGGCTATCGAAGCCCACAGGGGTCCTTGAGGGTGTTCGAGGCCAGCCCAGGGTGAGGGTGTCCCCAGCTAAATGATCGATAGTCAGGAATGTGCCCTGGGACTGTAACCCTGAGTGCATGGAACAAAATGGAACATTTGGTTCCATTTGTATGTGCGCAGTGCTAAATGAACACAGGCTCTAAAAGATAACACAATGCGAGTCCGGGTCCTTGAAAGTATCACAGACACACGTGCAATCAGTAAACGGTAAACTCTTCCCGCAATCAGTGCCTGTCACCGCATGCCATTTTGACGCACACGTGTGGAATGTAACCCCCAGCTGTCTAATCATGCTGCTGGATCTCCCTTTTCCGGTTTAAAAAGCACCACTGATTTGCTGACTTAGGTGAAAATGAGCTGCTGTTGTTGATCTAGTTTGACTGGACATTCGAGACCCGAATAACCTTGCACCTCATAATATATGGCATAGTTCAGAGTCTAAATGATGATCTGGTCTTATCATCTTATCAGATGTGAGAAGTCATTATTTATATACACCCACACGACACCCATAATAATATGTGCAAGTGTGCAAAACAAATAGCATGCACTCACCGGCTTGTAGAGTGATTGTAATGATTGTAATATTAAGTAACAGTTCGCAGAATTACAGTACGGGCAGTTACAACTCAATACAAAAACTTATCTATGGCAGTGGTTTTCAACCGTATCCAACCAGTGGTCCCCAGGCTAAATTATGAAAAGAGCTTAAAAACTAAACCAAATGGACTCTTGTGGGTCCGTTTGGTTTCATGCTTACACTTTCAAGAGTTAAAACATTCACCATCTGAATTAGCCCAAGTCTACACAACTAGAGAATGTAGAAGATTAATGGTCATTTTGGTCTGTATGTTTTCACTGTTTTGTTTCCCAAATCCAATCAGGACAAAATCAAAAGTAATCTTTAGCTTTGGGTCTGTGGGGTGAAAATGTCCTCAAATGGTGGTCGGTGGCACAAATGCTGAATAAATAGTGGGCCCTGGTATCAAAAAGGTTAAAAAAAACAACAACACTGATCTATGGACATCATGAAGCATTACAGTTGTTTACAACAGGGGTCCACCAAATATAGACTTCTATTATACAGTCAAATACAGGAAATCATCATTGGATCTGTCCTTACTGGCTAGACTATAACTGTGCTATACATTGCACCAGATTAGAATTGTAACTGTACAAAACAGAAGTGAAACACTAACTTGTCTGGCCTACAACTGTAGGAAGCATAGCTTTAGCATTTAGGCTAACCTGTTATCCTAGCCAGAGCCTTAGAATATAGACAGTTACGCAAACTCCGTTCGCTTCATGGGGACAGTCCTAGGCAGCTTTTCTACCTAGACTTATACTGAGAAAGGGGGCAACAAAATAGGGACAAGACTAGTAAGTACGCAGAAATGCATTGGACTCAGGCAACAACGCTTTAAAACAGTTGTCATGTTGTGCACACACGTCTAAACTAGCTTTTATTTTGAGCCGCCCCCGTTGAATACCGTGCGTTTCCAACTCCAGTTTGCCCCATTCAGGCTGCACGAAATGAGCTCAAGCGCTCCGTTTCTGACGCCCTCAATGTCGCAACTCTTCTACTAGACGGCACTGATCCTAGCCGACGCGGAAGTGCTCAAAACAAGCCAGGAAAAGGGGACGAAAAACAAAACAACTCTGTGACGAAATGCATTTTTTAAAATCACCTCCAAACGAATACCTTTCCAACCAAATTAATGCCTTTCTCTTGAGTTAAGTTAAGGCGATATCCGTGGCATCTCTTTCAGATGCCTACTTTAGGCTTCAGGATGGGCCTCGGTGTTGTAATGTTTTGTTTTGGTCAGAGCCTTAAGAGTATAGACAGAGTTACGCAAACTCCGTTCACATCCATGGGGCCGGTCTAATGGCGGCTCTTCTACATAGACTTCTATTGAGAATGGGACAGCAAATGGAAACAGGTCCTGGACCAGGAAGTGGGCAGCCGCAGAAATGCACTGGACTCAGACAACAGCCGAGCTTTAATGATCTAAGTGAGTGGTTTTCAACCTTTTTGACCCCAGGGTCCATGGCACTATATATTCAGCATTTGAGCCACGGACCACCATTTGACGACATTTACACCCCAAAGACATGGCCATTCATTTTCAATTGTGTAGACTTATTCAGATGGTGAATATTATACATCTGGTTAACCAACTGTCCAACATTTTGCTGGGGACCACCTGGAACCATAGAGTAATAAAATAGCCTGGGACCACTGGCTAAAAAACACTGATCTAAGAGTACAACATAGTACAACATTAAGGAGACTTCAGTCGTTAATGTTCAATGCTTTAAAACAGTTGTCATGTTGCCCTAATGACCAAAATACATCTTATTCGCGCCGCATTGTGCGTACACAATGTATGTACAATGTATTTCCCAACTCCAACTTGTCCTCATTCAGGCTACACGAACGGCGCTCGATCGCTCATTTTCTGACCCCTCAATGTCGCAACTCTTCTACTAGACGGCTCCGGGACTGGTCTACTACTCACCACTTGGTATCGGCTCGCTGGGTCCATGTTCACCACGGTGGCGTTTTGGCTGGCGACTAAACCAGCCCGACACGATGAGAACAGGGGAGTACCACTTTCTGGCGCCTTGTGTCTGTCTCTGTCCTTTAGTTGTTTTAACTCAGAGCTATGTCACGAAAGAGACTCCACTCTCTTTCTTGCTGTGGAAGAAATGGCTTCAAGCCTCCGAGTACTCACACTTCATTCGGAATTCCAACTGAGCTGAGCAAAAGGGAACTAGCTGCTGCTCCACGGGCGTCTTCTTCTTCTTCTAATTTCCCGGCAGACTGGGTGGCTTGAGACATATTGCTGCCCCCTACAGGTTGGGAGCATAACTCAAATTAGAAACTATTTTATTAGTGTAGGCTACCGCTACTAGGACCTTACCCGTTGATGTGAATCCGAGTATTCCTGTCCCTTATTTTGTCCCTTATTTTGTGCCCATATATCTCGGTATATCTGACCAAGCCCCCTGCCCAAAGACAAAAGAAGTAGTAAATACAAATAATTGAATAAAACATATAACATATAACATATAACATACCAAAACACGTGTCAATATGATATCTTCCTTTTCTTTAAAAAAAAAAAATATATATATATATATTCAACATTTGTAAAAACCTATTTTTTTTTTTTTCTGAAACAAGAACATTGCTCAATATTTAGTTTATAGTGCTCTAATGCAGCCCTCACAGGGACACATTCTGATTGGTCAAGGAGCCTGAGCGACATTCTGATTGGTCGATGGACCTGGGACGTGACGTTTCGCTTTCGCGCCAACAACCACAGCCTTATGGTCGCATCGTGTCATGGTCGCTTCGTTGTCATGTGACGAACTTGAAGTTAAGGATTGTTTTGTGTCTAAACTTCGTGCCGAAATTTCGAGATAGTCTCGAAATTTTGAGATAGTATAACTTAAATTAAACGGCATGGCTAGAGCAAAAATGCTAACGTTTCGTGTTGTTAGCACAGAGGTTGTTAGCCGTTCTCTGCGGCTCCTACGCAGTAAACCAGTGTTGCCTTGTCCGCTTGTTATAAGTGACGTTGAGCTTGTTTTCTGTAACGTTGCTTGTAATAATTGGCAGTTGGCCTAGTTGCTTATTTCTCCCACAAAACATGGCAACACTGACGAAGACCCCCGCGAAGAAGTTAGAAGACGATAAAGGTGAGAAGGAATGTTGTTTTTGTTGGATTATAGACCCTAAAACACAGGTCCCTCTAAACCTGCGGACCCCCATCTGAAAAGATGTACCATGGGCCCCCATAAGAGTGGATTTTTTACGCACCTAGCAATAATTCTCGCTTCATTTAACCTTTTCATGGCAGCAGACATAAATAACAAGCTGAAACCGAACACAGGTGTTGCTGATGATATCTATTAATAGCAGCAGTAGCAGCAGATGTTTAATGTAATTTATTGAACGTTGTAGTTCAGGGCTCTTCAACAGGTGGTCCGGGGACCATAAGTGGTCCCTGAGAGGCTTCCAGGTGGTCCCCCGGCTAAATGATGGAAAGTTGGTTAAGCAGATGAGAGCGTAAAAATGAAAACTAATGGACCCTTGGGGGTCCATTTGGTTCCATGTTTACTCTCTCAAGAGTTAAAATATTCATTCATGTGAATTAGCCCAAGTCTACACAACTAGAGAATGTAGAAGATTAATGGCCATTTTGATGTGTAAGTGTGACGGTTTTGTTTTCTCCGAAATGCAGCCTAGAACTGTGGACAAAAGCAAAAGAAATCTTTAGTTTTGGAGTCCGTGAGGCTAAAATGTCATCAAATGGTTATCCTTGTGTCAAATGTTGAATAAATAGTGGGTCCTGAAGGTTGAAAACCACTGTTCTAGTCGTTCACACTGCGACATGACCTGTTTTCTACCACTTGGAGGTGCTGTTGTCTAACCAGTGGAATAGTGAAGAAGTAGGTACAGGTACACTACAGGTCGAGAACCACTGATCTAGATAGAACCACTGATCTAGAATTCTAGATCAGTTCTAGTTCAGTGTTGCTCACCCTGTGGGTCGGAATCCCCAGGGGCGTCCCCACATTATCATTATGAATTATTTATTTGTCTTTGTTTTGTTTTTAGGGGTGCCCAGGTGACAGTGAAGTGACCATTTATCAAGGAGGTCCAAGGATTCTTTCAATACCTCAACAAAGTAAGAAAAGAAAAAACAAAAAACACTAGAAACAAAATTTCTAAGAAATTTTACTGTGTGCCTGCCACTCGCCAAGTGTGTGCAAACTTTCGCGCGAGTTGGCATGCTAACATGCTATGCTAACGTAGTAGCAAACCCTAAATAGTATCAACCAATCAGAATAGGGGGCGGGGCTAAGTTACACCAATCAACGTCAGGGACTCGATTACCCGAGTCCAATGATGCCACCCATATGTCTCTATGACATAGCATTGAGGAGTTATGGCAGGAAATAATATCGACCAATCAGAATAGGGGGCGGGGTAAAGTTACACCAATCAACGTCAGGGACTCATTACCCGAGTCCAATGATGCCACCCATATGTCTCTATGACATAGCATTGAGGAGTTATGGCAGGAAATAGTATCGACCAATCAGAATAGGGGGCGGAGCTAAGTTACAACAATCAACGTCAGGGACTCATTTCCCAAGATTTGCCAATGTGTGTGTGCGTGAGTGTGCATGTGTGTGCGTGTGTTGCTGCATGCATGAATAACCAGTCGTGGCCCATCAGGTGACCTCAGAGAGGACCCGGACTATCTGTGTGCATGCGTATGCGCGCGTGCGTGCGTGTGTGTGTGTGGTTGTGTGTGTGTGTGTGTGTGCGTGTGCATGCGCATGCGTGTATGCGCATGCGTGTGTGTGTATGTGTGTGTGCGCGCGCGCGTGCGTGCGTGTGTGTATGCGCGCGTGTGTGTGTGTGTGTGGTTGTGTGTGTGTGGTTGTGTGTGTGTGCGCGCGTGCGTGCGTGTGTGTGTGTGTGTATGCGCGCGCATGTGTGTGTGTGTGCGCGTGCGCGCGCGCGTGTTTGTGTGGTTGTGTGTGTGTGTGTGTGTGTGTGTGTGTGCGTGTGCGTGTGCGTGTGCATGCGCATGCGCATGCGCATGCGTGTATGCGCATGCGTGTGTGTGTGTGTGTGTGTGTGTGTGTGTGTGTGTGTGTGTGTGTGTGTGTGTGTGTGTGTGTGTGCGCGCGCGCGTGTGCGTCACACACTCCATATATGGGCACATGTAACCCCATGGAGAACTCCATGAGCAAGTACACCATGCAGCAAAGCATAGACTGGAGAGAAGAGCATGTGTGTGCGTGTCTCTGCGCGCGTGTGGCTAGTGGCAGCCATCTAATTAGGGCCTAATCTGTTACACCTGTGTTCAGTGCTTCAGTACAGATACTATGGTCCATTAGTTTATACAGGGAGTCAATGGGTAGCACTCTCTTGGAACGAAGGCCTCTCACGCGAAAATTAAAACTCGTAAGCGTTTACTTTTTTCGATGTGGGCGTTACGACTTCGCAAATTATGTTGTGTGCGATCGTGGTATTGGTACGATAAAAGGCCTGGTCGTGAGAGCGATTTAAGAATTTGCGTTTCAAAGGAAACGTCAAACGTCAAAATGCAGCACATTACAATGTAATTAATATGGAGATGGGAGGTTACGTCATCCCGCTCTGAGGCCCGTAGCACCGGTTCTGTACCTGACTGGGCTTTTGTGGTCACATTGGGTGAAAGGCGAGAAGTTTGTCTACAAAATGTCCGAAAACCACGCATGTAAAGCGAATATTGTGGCCGTGAGGACGATTTGTTCGGTCATGACCCGAACCTCGAGACACTGCATCTCGCACTCTGTTTCACTCGCTCACTGGTCGTGCGACCCTCTAAGCTCCGCTAAATTCTCGAACCATGCACACTTTGAACTGCGATAGCGGACAAACCGTGCAACATATTCGAATACCGTCTGAACCGTGACGAAGTCGAGAGCCGCGTCTGCTGTTTAAAGTTAAAATCGTGTTTCTACGCCACAGTGTGCCAGAGTAATGTGGCTCCAAATAAGCGCTTCTTTTTCTGATGTTTTCGGTGTGCCCCCATTCATTTCGAATGGGGATTTTTTGCGTCGTTTATTGCGAATTACGTTGGCACGGTAACGCGTATCGGAAAGAAAAGCACAAGCACATCTTTCCCGGCCGAGCCGCACGTTTCGATGTATATATTGCGGGGATTGTGCAAACCGTGCGGCCGGCCATAGCGGTCAAAATTTCGGATAGAAACATGAGTAGTGATGGATTAAGTTGACGAATCACAACCTGTGTGCTTCTGCCATACTGGCAGGCACACAGAATAATTGCATCAAGCAATCAGCAAAATATCCCCTGAAAACCGGTGTTTTCATAGTTGTCAATTAATAAGAAAGAGGGAGGCGAAAAGTGAAAATAGAATCGCCGATCTACAAGCTCACAATACCTGAGCTTTTAGATCCGGTGTTTTCTCAATATTTATATCTCAGCTGAACTCCTACATTTCAAGAGCATCTCAGCAGGGCAGGGGTCCACAGTTCAAATGTGGTTATTTTTGGGGTCCCTACCTGAAAAACAGTTGAGCCACCACTGATTGTAGATGTATTTTGTTCTCGCTCAATAGTTGGTCAAAGCTAATCCTCATACTGTATATGAGCGCCTCTCTCTCCAGGGGTCGACACTAAGGTCTCCGAGGCACTTGCCCATCGGAGGCACTTGCCCATCAGGCAAGTGCAAGTCAGGTTGTACTTGCCCTCAGCTCAAGGTCACTTGCCCCCAAAAATATATTGTAAATTTTGCAGATGTAACTCTTGAGAACGTAAAAATGAAACCAAATGGACCCTTGCGGGTCCATTTGGTTTCATTTTTACACTCTCAAGAGTTAAAATTCATCATCTTAATTATCCCAGGTCTACACAACTAGAGAATGTAGAAGATTAATGTCATTTTGATGTGTATGTTAATTTGCCTGTTTTGTTTCCCAAATCCAGCCTGGAATTGTGGATAGCTAGAAAGCAGGGAAAGACACAGAGGCAGAGTGCAATGACTGCCTTCAAGACAAATATATCTTGTGTTGTGTTATAGTGCACTAAGTTGCACACTTGCCCGATCGGGCAACCAGGTAGCAGTCCCACCATTTTTTTTTACTTGCCCCACCATTGCCCCACCATTTTTTTTACTTGCCCCGGGCAAGCGGCAAGTGTTAGTGTCAAGCCCTGCTCTCTCTCTGTGTCTCCAGATCCTTGGACCAGCCTCCATCGTCGCTTCCAGCCATCCTGGTTGTCCATTCGTCTGGCCAGCTCGTTGGTGTTTTGCGCTCCTGCATTGTTGTGGAGTACGTCCATGTAAGTTAATGTGGGACGTGTGTTGGTTCAGTTTGCTGGCTGGCAGCTCTTGTTGTCTCTGGCAGTGTCTTTGCTAGTCTCATTCTCCTGGCTGATATTTTATAAGACACTAATGTACATGCCACTATTTTTTTTCTACCCAGTCTGTGTCTCACAGGAGGGCTGTGGGTAGTTCAGAAACTAATGACATCATCAATGATGGAATCCAAGCTAATAGAAACTGCAGGCCTTCTCTTCTTGAAAAGTCGCAATGCAAAAATGGTAGCCATTGTTATCCCGATTATAAAAATGTAAATATCTTTTCAAAAAATCATTGAATGATCTGCAGAATGATGTCATTGCAAGAAGTTTCTGAACTGCCCTCATCCTTCCTGTGAGAGACCAACTGAGTAGGAAAAAAAAAATAGCGGTATTTTATCATGTACATTAGTGAGGACCTATTATGTGAAGATACATTGAAAAGTGGTGAAGTTGTCTTTAAGACAAAAGGAAATCCAGTGTCAGGCTCAACCTGCCTCTGCTAATGATAAAGAAATGACTTATCGTCTGGTGAACATTGCTGTATTAATCTGTGTCCACACACACACACACACACACACACACACACACACACACACACACACACACACACACACACACACACACACACTAGGGCATTAACGACTTGAGATTTTTTCAAGTCGACTTGTCAGACAGTCAAGTCGATAAATTATCGATTTATCGTTTTATGGCGCGGGGGGGGGGGGGGGGGGGGGGGGGGGGGGGGGGGCGCACGCAGCTGCTTAAGATTGGTAAGCCTAAATTAAGGCTTTACTCCGATAGAGTTGCAAAGGAAACTTCAAAGGAGTCTTCTGTCCGTGAGTGACAGTAACCAATGTTACAGTTGAATTATATACACACGCGTCGCACACATAGAGAAAGAAAAAAGGGGAAAACAAAGGTAAATGTTTAATTCCTCCTCCTTACTCCTTCGCTCGGAGGAAGGGGAAAAAACAACTTATCGACTCGTGCTTTTTAGAGTCGACACGTGTTATGCAAATCGATGCATCGATGTATCGATTTTTTGGTTAAAGCCCTAACACACACACACACACACTCACACAGACACACAGACACACACAACCCAATCTATGATTTCCTCACCTAGTTCAAGCTAGTTGGCACTGAGTATGTAGAGCAGCAGGAACTATAATTACTAACACACTATAATTCCACATTATGTGCCAATTGTTTTAGGAATTAGCCCTGTACAATTTACAAGAGTGATTTGCATTGAGGAATGAACAAAAGAAAAAACATGGCAATACATCATATGCATACAGATTAGTTAGTGACTCATATAAGTCTACATACAGTACACTGCTATCTAAGTCTACATAAAAATGCTATCTGAGATACATGAGTTGAGACTTTACAATGCTCCTGCAGGTCAAGGCCAGGGCAAGTATTGCTGCAAGATGGAGTCTGAAGAGATGCGTTTTCAGATTGCCATCGCATTTTTTCTGTTGTGATATATTATTTACCTTTAATCCGTGTGCTCCACAGATGCTGGCTTCCAGGCTGACTTCCCGGTGCCTCCGCCGTACTGCGTCGCCACCTCGCTGCCCACTTACGATGAAGCAGAGAAGGCCAAGGCCGCCTCGATGCCCCCCTCTGCCGTGGACGTGATGACCAGGGTGAGGAATATTATTTAATATATTGTATATAGTATGAAGGAACCATAGTCAACTGCAAAATACTCATTTATAAGGAAATAACGAAAACCGTATTTAAAAAAAAAATCAATACTGCTTCATCAGAGTCAGTGTTGCAACAGTTTGAGTGTTCAATGGAGTAAGGGGTTTTGTCCAAAGGGTTTTTACTACTCTTTATTGCTTCAAAGTTTTTTTAACCGACACAGGCGTAAATTGTGTCCAATACAACTGCTTTGTGCAGCAATAATCTAGTGGTTTCCCCGACAGCAAGGGATATGCCCCTCGGCCAGCTGTTTGTTGTCTTACAGTATGTCCAAATTCATTGTTGTTGTTGTTGTTGCTGTTTTTCTCACATGAATGCCATAGTTGGTCATGCTACAGCATCACACAAAAGGCATTAAAATAAGCAGCTTACTTGGAAAAATAGTCAGTGTATGTTGTTGTGTTTTAAGTTAGACATTTTGACAGTGTTCACTTAAACTGCAGCTTTCCCTAAACTATGTCTCTCAAACCCGACAACTCTTTCTCAATCTTCGAATAGTAAGCTGCTGAGATTACCATGCCTCTACCCTGTGCCTATTCCTGCACATGAGAACATATTTTTTTGGCACTGGCTGTAATAACACTTTACTTCCATGCGCTACATACTAAGTTTGGGGCTCTCCCCAGGTTGGCAAAGTGAGAGTAACACCTAGGATTATATAGAAATTGGACCTGGGTGATAAATAAATTAAAAAAAGACTTTGGGTCCCATTTGTGGGTTAGCCATTGTGTAGATTGCAGATTGTGGAGCTTGTAGAGGTTGGAGTTTATATGTATATACAGTATATCTAATGACCTGGCATAACAGTTAGGTTTTCCTGGTTTTAAAGGCTGTATTGCAGTGAAGGAATGTCAATTTCATGGACATACCTAATCGTTCTAGCTGTTGTATTATTTGTCTGCACCCACTTTAGGCTTTTACTGATGATTGTGTACCAAATGTAAATGTTGTGAAAGTACCAATATTGTCACATTTTTACTATTCTCGGAAGGCAAACGTAATAATGATGTGACTGTTGAATGTTATCGGCTGAAGCAGGTTATTTCTGGGTTACTTTAAAGGCGCCTCATGATGCAATGATGTCATCAGCATGCAGCTGCCTGCAGTGCATAAATTGGTTAGATGAAAGTATTGCGGCTTAAAAATCAACTGTGGATCCCAACATATGTGGCGGGTTAAATCATGAAGTATATTCGGCACACCCTGCATCCTGAAATTTAACAGGACAGAATTTTGATAGAAAGACCTGCTGGTGTTTCCATCACTGAAACGTTAGATCTTACGCAAGACCAGATTCACAAAGACTCTGCAGGTCTCTAGATTCTAGACTCCCTCCTGTGTTTTTTGCTGCTATTTTCTTGCTCAGTTGCTTTTGTTGCTCACAAGTTCACGGAATACTGTTGTGCTCCAAAACACAAACACCAGATGGTGCTAGTGGGCTAAAAATCCAATGAGGCTGCTCTGCTTTTCCGCCTGCCTGCCTTCACACATGCAAAAAGTGAGTTCAACAACATCACTGTTCATTAATTTATAGCTTGGTGTTTGGTTTTGTGCGTTCACGGCAGAAAGCCCTGCATCATGACTGACTGTTTATCTTTTTTGTATAAATTAAGTTTGGAGGTACACACTGGCATCAGTCTGCAGCAACACATCTGAGTTCATTCATCTGTAGTACATATTAAAGTGTCCATTTGGTCACATTTCTAGGCCTTCATTCTCTAAAGCTCTGTTGCACTGGAAACTAAAGTCCTGTGAGCTTGTACATAGTAGATAGGCTAGTTTGGGAGGGGGAAATGTAATCCATAATGAGATGCCCAGATTAGTCTTAAAGTGGTTAAAGGGGAATTCCACCCATTTTCAATTTTTTTCCATGATTTCTTTTAGGACTTTTTTTCTGGGAGTGTACAGATGCAACCAAATGGACCTGTCCATTTGGTTCCATTTGTACACTCCCAGAAAAAAGTCCTAAAAGACAAATCATTAACACGGTGAAACACAACTTGATGACATCATCTGGTTGTGTTTCACCATGTTGATGCTTTTTTCCCCCCAGACCTCCATTTCTAGGAAACACAAAACAGGAGGACATTTTTATTATGTCCACACAACATCTCTAAGGTAGTGAAAATGTTGAAAATGGGTGAAATTCCCCTTTAAATGAACCCTCAGTGTGGCAGCGCTAACAGTGCAGCGTTGCACTGAGGACTGGATCCGTTCTTACTGTATATACTGGCTCACTGCTTACTGCCTGGCATTATCTGACTGCTTCCACGCTGCAGTTGTGTGGCCTGGAGCCAGCTGTTCTTGTGCCGGTGTCCAGGCATGCAGAATGGACTAACAATGGATGATACATGTCTTTTTGTTTCCCGCTGCCTCCCCGTGCCGGTTTAAATAAATGGTGTCCGCCGTTGTTTTTGTCGTTGGGAGTATGGCCAAATGTCTGAATATGCAGTATACACCTGTTCCAGGCTGTTTGGCATTTTGGCCTTGCTGGGAATAATAAATGGTGCATGCTTGCAAAGAAGAAGAAAAAAAAAAACAAGGAGGAGGAAAAAGGGATTTGGTTTTGTTGCTATGGATGGATTTGCTTTGTTGCTTCTTTCCTTTTTTAGAAAAAGATGACCCACCCTCCCTTCCCCCGTGCAACGAGCCCCAGTTTAGGAGCCCCGTGCAAATGGAGTTAGAAAACAAATGCACTGTACTTTTATCACCGATATGAACTGGCATCAAATGGCGTGCAGGCACAAATGTAAGCATTACATTATGCTTACATTTGTGTAAGCATAATGTATCCAATTCGTTATCCAATTCGTTCGAATCACGTTCTTTTTTATAAAGGCAAAAAAAAAAAAAAATACTGTTGCTTTGTATTGCTTTGTTCTGTTATTTAGCACCTTGTTCATCCCTGGCTAATATGCTATACAAATACAGTTTATTTGATAAAATGACAAGACGCCCCAGTTTGACACACATGAGTTCATGTTTATATATTGTATATGAGTATAGGACAATAATGAGCATATTTTGAACGTGCGACAATAATACAGTGATTCCATGTCAGAATATACTGTCTGAGTGAATCTCTATACGAACGCAGAGGGATCCATAAGTGGTTCTAAACTGCCATTATATTGTTTTATAAACTTGGGGTAAAAGTCGCTTCTCTTGCTTTGAACGTGGCAAACGCTTTAGCCCCCTTAGGCTGGCGTTGTCCTCATGCTTACACTTATCCTCTCCCAAGAGGACTAAGGGTGTGTGTGTGTGTGTGTGTGTGTGTGTGTGTGTGTGTGTGTGTGTGTGTGTGTGTGTGTGTGTGTGTGTGTCTTTGTGTGTGTGTGTGTGTGTGTGCGTGTAGTTGAAAAGAGCCTATTACTCATATTTCTCTATTAATTTAGCTTCATCTTTCCCTGTGGCCTTCCTCCCAGCTTTGTTCAGCCAGCCCCACTGCCCGGCAGATGTTTAGCTTGGTCCCCACACTTGTCACAAGCACTTAGAGACATTTCTTGATCTGTTCTTCGCGCTCCCTTTGCAGACGCCTGCTTGCCGAAAACAAACGCACCACACGCACACAAAGTGTGAATAAAAAAAATAGTAGTGTGTGTGAATGAATGAATGAATGAATGAATGAATGAATGAATGAATGAATGAATGAATGAATGAATGAATGGCATTTTTATTTAACAGGAGTGTAGATTTACAGTACAAGTCAAGTACAACTACAACAAAACTGAAAAACCGTGAATGGCCACGCTAGTTAAATGTTACATGTTACAAACGTTAAATCGTTGTTTACAATAATGGCCACCATGTACATTTCATCAAGACATTTAGAGACGTGCAATACTGTTTTGTAAAGCCAGAAGGAGCAAATCATGGCGTTAAAAAAGAATTGAATTGCAGCTGTCTATAGGTGCCCTTTGAGAGTGGTTTTGAAGGAGTGAAGGTGGTTCATTTGTTGTAATGACTGTTGGTAGGGTGATCCACATTTTGGTGGCATTGGAGCCAAAGGAACTGAGTCCCTTGTTTATGCTGATTCTGGGTTGCACATGGTTTGTTGCCCTCCCTCTGGTGTGGTGGGAGTGAACTTCATTGACATCAAGAAAATATTTGGACAGGTAGATATGTCAAACAATAGCACACACAAACTGCACTCACTAACACATTGTAAGCGAAGCGAATGCATCAAGAGTGGACACATGTAATTCCAGGACATATTATAGGCTACGGATACCCCCCAGACAGCGTTGATCTCAATCGCATGCAGATTAACCAGAACCATGCTTGGAAACAATTTGTATGCCTTTCAAATTGGAATTAATTTCGGAGTGCATTATAGTCTCTGGACGTAATTTACATAAGTGGTGCAATGATGACCATTATAGGGACCGACCACGCCCCCAGCTCCCCTGCCTCTGTTTTTTCCACGGCTAATTCATCATCACAGCGTTAATGGGACCACGGCTCGGCCCTATTTATCGCCATCGGGGAATGGAAGCGACATGAGGCGGGTGAGGGGTTAATTAGAAACAACTGAGGGGTCAGGGGGTCGTGTGCGGGTGCACGTCGCGAGGGGTGGGGGGAGTCGGGTTGGTCGGGCCCCTGCATGCGCGGTTAATAGGGGGGCGGCGTTGCGACGAGGGGAGTGAAGTGGGGGGAGAGATTTATCCGTGCGGGGGCTGTGACACCGGGGACAAATAGTGTGCTGATAGGTGAAGGCCCCTCCCTGTAGGGGGACGAGCTGCCCTGATGGATAGGATCGAGAGAAAGAAAGAGGGAGGGAGGGAGGGAGTGAGAGACCAAGCTTCAAGAGAGCAAGGCATAGAGAGAGAGAGAATAATGGTACCATGCCACTGTCACTTATTTGAATGATTCCCCTGTTGATACCAAGCTACTAGGGCCCATAAACCCACCCCCCCTATTCCCCCCCGTTTTATCTGAATCTCTCCTCTCGCGGTTCTCTCATCGGTATCTCTCCCAGCCTCTCATACATGTTGGATGATAAGGAGAAGAGGAGAGCCACCTCCCCCCGGCTCCTCCACCCCCCAAAATTAATTTACAAGCAATGGGTTGCATTTTACGGGGCTGATAGAACGGTCTCCATACAATGTAAGGACAGGAGGGGAGCCGTGAGCCGCGCTATCTTAGTAATTACACAAGCAGGCTTCTGTCTCATCCCCCCTCTTTCTCTACTCTCTTAATCACTCTGGCTCCCCTACTGTATATCTCCTGCTCTCTCTCTCTCTCTCTCTCTCTGTCCCCTCTCCCTCCTCTCGCTTTCCCTCTCCGTTAATATGCTTATATGTGATCGCAGGACCTCGAGAGGTAAATGTAACAATGACTTCTCCGAGCGCATGGCGATGAAGAAATCAAGGCGGGGGTGTTTGTTTCAGGGGAGTCGACTCGATGGTGACAACGGGGCTCTCCGGCGTTTCCGTAATTGCGTATCTGCAGATTATGATTTTATTACCCCTCGTCTCTTCCGGGCTCCCTCTGCGGCGCTATAATGCTATAAGGCGTATAGTGTCGAGTTGGTGAGAAACCGGCCTGCGAATCGTTTTTGGAACCCGTCCGCCGAGATGTCACGCTTTATGTTTTAATCTCAACGAATTTGCTCGCTAATATTCTAATTACATGAAACGCGAACAAGTAACAGCGAGGTTGTCCAACAAGGAGCTTTGCGTCCTCAATTACATTTGATTTCCTCTGTGACTTTTTTAATTAAAAAAAAGTCTTTATTACTGAATGACGATAACGAATCCGCCTTTTAACCACTTCTTAAACCCAGCTTTGACAGAGTCCCTCAGTGCTATAGAGCTCTGCAGTGACCTCAGAGCGCCTGTTTCCATAAGTGAATTCCCCATTCATTTTCCTCATAGACTTTTCATCATTTATTCATGTCATATGATGATGACGTTTACGCCATGGACAAAGACAACTCGGGTCATGACAAATCTAGACAACAAACACAATATTTT
Organism: Benthosema pterotum; assembly: GCA_039105355.1. Classification (NCBI taxonomy): domain Eukaryota; kingdom Metazoa; phylum Chordata; class Actinopteri; order Myctophiformes; family Myctophidae; genus Benthosema; species Benthosema pterotum. The sequence continues at coordinate 8,684,547 of CM076988.1, read as the reverse complement.
GGACCGATCATATAATTATTAAGAAGATAAACAAACTTTTTTAGTTTGTTTGAACAGTCTATATGAGGAAAATTAATGAGGAATTCTGTTTGGAATCGGCGACGGGCCTGCGCTGCGGTGGTCTAGGCAAACTCCTTTCTCTCTAAACTAAATATCTTCTCGCCAGAACAAACAACGCTAGGGTTTTTTTTGGTTAAATGAGCACGTTAAGACCCGGAAAACATTGGTGTCATACGTATTTAATTTCATGCTCTGACCTTTCAAAAATAGTAGAAATAAAAGCATATATATCTGTAGCAGACATATTGCTTTTTTGAGAAATCTAGCAAATCACTGATACACCAACATAATGTTTTCATTTTATTTATATTGGTTAAACATTTATGCTCAGTTTGTTAGTATATAGCCTACTGCAATGATCATACTGTTGTCTTCTCCCATTACTTGTGTGATTCAGCGGCTTAAGACCTATAACAGGCTTATATGCCACACTATACAATACATAAAGTGGATTATGGAAGTCAGTTTCCCGGTTAATGTCGGCTTTAGTCAGTGCTGCTGTGAGCGATTTATATGGAGGCTCAGGTTTGTATTGTGAGGCGGTATTAGGCAGTGCATGTTTCAGCCCTCATGCTTCAAGGTCTCCCTACAATTCCTGTATATACGTGAGGAGCTAAGCCAGCGGTCATGGTCTGCCTGCATACTTAAATACCATTGCAACAACGTAGACATACTCTAGTCTGTTACCAGTCAAATTCCTTTGTAAAAAGTGTATTTGAATAAAAGCTCAAAAGATTTGCCATTTAAAAACTAAATCTGAAGTGAAATGTTAAAATAAATTAAGCTACATGTAAAAAAAAAAACAGAAAGGATTAAAACAATTCAGGGCAGAATAATATTAATAATTAGGTATGTTAAATACCTCAGTGAAACAAGAGCGAATAAAACTAATACATTTCTTTATTAGTTTTATTCCAATAATAGCATGCAGTGAAGGGCTTCAACTGTGATTTAATCCATTTAGACCTGAGGCTGATTTATTAAAAAATAGCATAGGCTATGAGCATGTATACATCTGCTTAGTTTGAATATCCAACGTATGCAATTATTTGTTTTAACTCAAATCTAACAAATTGACAAAATGCTCAATGGGTTGAAATAACAGGGTTGTAGTTTTCAGGATATCTATAAACTAATAAAAAAATGTTACTCCTCTGTGCTTAGTTTTGATTATAGTAACAGGAAACAGACATTTCACAGATGACCTGAGAGATTTAATGGTTCACGATATTGCGCACCATCAGAGATGTGCTTTGACAAAATGGTCTTTCGTTTAGGTTGCTTATTAAGACTAATGATAGTTGCAGGACTTACGTTTATAAAAAGATGCCAATAAATAAACCAGCGAGGAACACATAATCCTTAGAGCCACACAGCGCTCACGCTGTCACCATGTTGATATGCTCAACATTCTAAAAATGACCTGGCGTACAATCAGAAACTCCTTAGCAACAACTGTGTGGGATGATAGCGGAGCCAACATGGCAGCCCCGGAAAACCACAAAAGCACCAAAGCTCCCCCTGGTTATTCAAAGGCAAGCTCCTGCCCTATATTTCCATCCTGGGTCTTGTGCATATAAATAAATATATGAATGAGATGGAGATGGAGATGTGAGAATCCAAAGGTGAAAACTCCATTAGTGTGAGTCAACCATGCAGTCATACAGACCCTCGTAGTGCCAGACAACTCTGTAAATCAAACCTCTGTTTGCCTGGCTTCACGCAAGAGCACAATACAAGTAGTGTATGTGTACCGACCGGCTACTAGACCGCACACACACACACGCACACACACGCACACTGGGGGCCTGGGTGGTATGGAGTGAGACCAGCCTGAACTAACTACTGACATGTGCACCTGTCAGACATGGGCCACTGAGTGTGTGTGTGTGTGTGTGTGTGTGTGTGTGTGTGTGTGTGTGTGTGTGTGTGTGTGTGTGTGTGTGTGTGTGTGTGTGTGTGTGTGTGTGTGTGTGTGTGTGTGTGTGTGTGTGTGTGGCATACATGTGCAAGTGTGTTACAGTAGCATAACATCCATCCTGACTGTTCAGTATTGCATCGCTCCTCTCGACATATTTACATTTCTAGTTCACCACGTACGCTGTACTATCGTGACCGATTTCATGTTGGCAAGTTGACCAGTCAGTTTTGTTCTAGCCATGGGTCACATGACGCGATCATCACGTTTCAGTCCCTAGTCCTGTTCTGTTTTCAAAACCATTTGTTTTGAAAACAGAAGGAATGCTGGGCTGTCTGTCCTCAAGGCTAAACTCCAGCCACCAGTCAAAATATCCCTTCAGAAAAAGTATACCTTCCATTTATTACTTCATATGCAACGATAACGGATGACTTAGCTGCGCACCACCGTCATAACAAGGGCTTGACGATGTGTCAAGGTCCCACAGTCACCCAAACTTCACTCTCAAAGCGTTTCCACCTAATCTGTGTATTGTTTATATCTTGACTTCTCTTCCCATGGTGGCTTCTGCTGACTGCTGTTTGTCTGAGCCCCCTGGAAGCTAGCTGGCAGTCTTACATGACTGGAACACACCGTTATATTGGAAACACACACACACACACACACACACACACACACACACACACACACACACACACACACACACACACACACACACACACACACACACACACACACACACACACACACACACACACGGTTGTAAAGTAAATGGATTTGGACTGTGTCCTCCCATCCTAATCCGTTGGCCAGTTAAAGACTGACTGAGACCTAGCAGGTGCTAGACACTTGTCTGTGGAATGTTAGAGAGCCAGACCTCCCACATGGACGGATGGACGGACGGACACACATACACACACACACACACGCACGCACGCACGCACGCACGCACGCACGCACGCACGCACGCACACACACACACACACACACACACACACACACACACACACACACACACACACACACACACACACACAGAAATACGAAATATGGAGTATCCATTTAACTCAGAGATTGTAAAGAAAAAAAGTCCCTATTTTTGGCATAGATTTTCATCGATATTGATTATTCCGACGCAGCCTTTCCACCTACACCTAAAGACATTGTTTAAATATTTTTGCTTATTTTCCCATGATGGCTCCTGCATGTTGTCTGGCACCTGCAGGCTAGCTGGCAGTCTTAGCGTGCAGGAATCAACACACCCCATTATATTGGAGAAACACTCCATCGCTGCAACACTGATTGCCACAACGTTGTGCATTCCAGTGCTGGGCAGTAACGAATTACATATTACTGTAATACTATTGCCTTTTACAGAAAGTGGTGTGACGATATTACTCTGCTAAAATGCCTCGTTAGTACAATTGAGCTTGTTGAAATAGAACAGATTTACAAGCTATCAACAACAGGGAAGCACAGTAGTTTGTAGATCCCAATCCACCGCAGCATTCTGCACACATGACGTACACTTGTCACAGTTGTCGCAAGTTGTCACAAAACATTGTTGTGTTGTGTATCTCTATTTTTTGCATGTGGGAGGGGGGAACTTGGGAAAGTAAGAAAGTAATATGTAACATCACTCTTTCATTTAAATAATAAGTAATATAATAGTGTTACTTAATACTTGTTAATTAAAGTAAAGATATTACTCTCTTAAGTAATATTAACTTCCATGTGCATTTCTCTCAGAGGGAGTTTAAGGCCCAGAATCATGTACATTTTCTCTTTCACAGGGTGAAAGAAAAAATGGTTTACAAAAAATTGTGGGATAAAATGACACAATAAATATAGCATATTTTCTCCTACATTCAAGAAAAGCTATTAGAATCCTACAGAACCTTCTCATTGCAGTCAGGTTTAAAGAAAAAAACCCTCCTCCTCCCCCTCTTAAAAAGCATTAATTTGGGCTTCAACATTATCAGCTTATTAACACACGGGGCCAAATGAGCTCGAATCAGCAGAAAAATGCCCCGGCATACACGGCTAATGTAGATTAATGCTACCTGCCTGGTTCTTGGCCGCGGCTACGGCACGCAATTAAGGACAATAATGTCCTTCGATGGTGCGCTCTCTTAGCGGGCTAATGAGCTCGACTCCTGTCACGGCTCCAAATAGAAGATAATGGGGAAAGTTTGTTTAGGAGGCAGATGGCAGGGTGTAGTGTTTGTTTGTGTGTTTCATTGTTTATTGTAAGACAACGTAGCCCGGGTTGTAATTCGCTGCTTTGTACATTTGCATGCGACTCTCTGTGTGTGTATGTGGCTGTGTGTGTGTGTGTGTGTGTGTGTGTGTGTGTGTGTGTGTGTGTGTGTGTGTGTGTGTGTGTGTGTGTGTGTGTGTGTGTATGTGGCTGTGGCAGGTGCAATAATGCATGCATGCTATTTAAAGACTACCCTATTAAAGGTTTTATTTTGTTTTTAATTTTAGGTTTTATGACCTCAATTACACCCCCCCCAAAAAAACTTTCACCATTCAGTGGATTCTTTGTGGGCTGGTGTTTTCTCTTGGTTTGGCAGCCTTTTGAGCTACAATGATAACATGTAAAACAGTGACATCTGTTTAAATGTGACGTCACATTTCAGCAGGAAAATCAGAGCAAGAACTGTTTGAGCCAGAACACCCCACACCACAGGAAATTTACTGAATGTTAAAACCTAACAAACAACCTACTGCAGTTTTTAGTTCGAGTCCTACATTTCCCATCATCCATTGCGCTTTAAGTTACATTCTTATTGATCCTTGTAATCAAGAACCAATAAGATGTGTGTGAAGTCATTTTCACGGGAAACAATAACCCCATCACTTTTCGACAGAAAACATATTTAGAACGCGCTTTGAGGGCTGAAATTCAATTCAGGGAATGGCTTATGTGACAAATATGCCAGTCATATTGGATATCAAATTGAACATTTGTTTTAATGAAAACGTTACCTAGTATACCAGAACTGACGCAAATCCCGGTCTACTAGATAGGGTTTAAGTGTCATAGCTTTAAGGCTAAGTTACCCATTCAATTCAAATGAAATTACATGATATGTGTACAGATTCACAGACCTATAACAACGTCAACCATCCTCATCATCACCATCATGGAGATGATATTTCAGGGCGTTGGCAATGGCGTCAGGCAGGGCAGGCCCCGTTCTGTTGTTGTTGATGTCGCCCGGCCGCTTGGCGGGAGGCTAAACAAATCCACTTTTAATAAGGAGCTTGTAGCTCCTAATCCTCGCTCCGCCAGCAGGTGAGGGCCAACATATGGGGCGAGGCGACGGAACGCGCGCACACACACACACACACACACACACACACACACACACACACACACTGCAGCTGTCGCTTGTTTTCTGAGGCGAGACCGGAGCCAACAAGAACTCGGTGGGTCTGTAGGAGGCCGGCCAAAACACAGAGAGAGAGAGAGGGGGGGGGGGGGGGGGGGGGGGGGGGGGGGTCCAGGAAGGGCGAGATCCCCTTGCGACCAACGACCCCATTTGCCTGCTAGTCGTGACCCCGGTCTTCTGGTCGCATTTGGTTAGAGACCAGGTTGGCGACCTGGTTTGGCGAACATGCTTGCGGGTTAGTTTTGTGGTATAGGACTTCAGTGTTTTGTATCTTACAACATTATGTATGAGTGCAATACAGAGAATGTTTGCATTCGCCATCTTTGTTGAAGAAGAGTCCCGTACAGAAGAGTCTCTCCCAGGTGCCTATTAAGTACTAAAGAAATTCAAACACAAAGAAACAAAACAAGCTAATTTTTTTGTGTATCTATGTCTGAGATAATTAATCTTACTTATCTTTCATATTGGTTTAAACTTTGTGGAAATGTTGTATTAAGTCTTAGAATCCATTGTTTTTCTGCAAACTTCCTCTCCCCCTCTGTCCACGTTTGGTTGGATTCTAGTCCACATACTTCCATGGCGCTAATTCCATGTCCCATAAAATGCTGTACTATTAGCGACATCTCCTTTGCTCCTTATTGATGTTATACCTATGCTGGTTTAGCCTTTCTGCTATTGTGTTCCTGGTTTCCCCTATATATTGTAGATTACATTTGTTACATGTAACAAATGTCCGACCTATATACTAGTAGCGATCACGACCTATATACTAGTAGCGGTCACGAACAAGTGGTCGCAACCAGGTCACAACTCGTTAGTTGCTCACTAGCCGCACCCCAACAAGTATCTAACGCTGGTGTGAGCCGTAAGAAAGTGGTCACGACTAGTGAGCAAGTGGTTGCGACGTGGTTTGCAACCAGGTGGTTTGTTGCTAGTGGATCTCTCTCTGTCTCTCTCTCTCTCCCTCTCGGATCTCGAGAGATGGTGATGGGCGGGCAGGGAGCAAGGAGGAGGGATAGATTGGACCACAGGAAAGACGATGGAAATGGGAGGTGCTTGGCTAGAGAATGAGGAAACTGCTCTATCCTCTCTCTCTCTCTCTCTCTCTCTCTCTCTCTCTCTCCAATCCTAGTTTATTTGATGCCACTATTACCTACTCCTCTTTAATACGTGACAATATGTCACACTGTGCCACTACTGTGAAAGGCTCTTGTAATCCAACAGAGAAAAATAAACAGTAATAATAACACAATATTTTTTTTACCACGCGGGGGGAGGCGCACGCAGCATCTCGCCCCGACTAATTTACTCCTGTGCTGTTTTGTAAACTGTGTGTGTGTGTGTGTGTGTGTGTGTGTGTGTGTGTGTGTGTGTGTGTGTGTGTGTGTGTGTGTGTGTGTGTGTGTGTGTGTGTGTGTGTGTGTTTGTTTGACGAGCAGGGGCACTCGTTCATGGTTACTTTGCTCTTGTGTGTGCCGTGGCGATAATGTTTTTCAGTGAGTGAAAATCAATTTCTCCCCCTGACTGATCTGGTCGCACACATAAGCGCACCACACACACACACACACACACACACACACACACACACACACACACACACACACACACACACACACACACACACACACACACACACACACACACACACACACACACACACACACACACACACACACACACACACACACATATGTACAAACACACATACAGAAATGCCCATGTATAAGCTCACACAAACGTGCATTACATCTGCACAGGTAAGGATGCAAGACTGCATGTACATGCACTTGCAACACACCGCAAACAAACTGTAATATTCACACATGCACACATATTGATTTTCAAAAATCAGAGTATATCATTATGCAAACAGCAAATCTTGTTGTATCGTTTTGCAGTATGTATTCAATCGTTACCAATACTAGTGATAATATTGCTTGCCATCTCACAATAGATATGTATCACAGTGCAGAGGCCACGATACGATATATATATATATCGATTATATGTTTATTCAAACATAATGACCGTGTTGCACAAATAGATTAAAACACTCTCAGGCTCAGATATCTCTAAATTTAAATGAAATGTCTAAACATCCTAACAAGGGTTCTGGGAAGCGTGTGTGTTGTAACTTTGATAACATTAAACAGAGATACATTTGTCAACACTGGTCACCAGATAATTCACTGCTGTATCGATATAGCAGCCTCTCAATTGATATACTTGTCCTCCAGGTGTTAGGTCGATATATTGTGATATTTATATATTGAATTTACCAATAACCAATACTAAGTATGTGTGCATTGTATTTAGCAATTGTAAGAAGTAAGACACATTGTGTGATCAAATGGCCATCTATATACCAGGTCACGCTTTATATATACCCACATTACATCCATTGAAAACCTTCACTATCCATGTTTTACACATATTTAATAGGTTTACTAAATAGTGTATCGAAATCAAATCGTTGCATCGTACCGCCATAATGAACCAATATCATCCATGTATCATAATGCAAACCATATATCAGCAGTACAGGTGATATCCGATCACTGTTAAACTTTTACACCCCTGCAGTGTTCCATTATTAGTGTTCCCTGAACCGTGTTTGCCGGTACATTCTTACAGTACATTCTTTTTACACAGGAAGACAACAGCTTTGTATAGTAACACACATACTATAGGCACCTCTCTCTCTCTCTCTCATCTCTCTCTCTCTCTCTCTCTCTCTCTCTCTCTCTCATATATCGCTCCTTCTACTGTATATTTGCTTTCTGTACAATTTGTCTCCACTTTTCTCCCTCGATTTTTCAATCTTCTCCAATCGTCTCTCCCTCTCTTTTATCTTTTGTGTCTCCGCTCTCCTCTCTGTTTTCTATTCTATTCCTGCTACTCCCTGCCTTCCTTTGGTGATGCTCTCTCTCTCTCTCTCTCTCTCTCTCTCTCTCTCTCTCTCTCTCTCTCTCTCTCTCTCTCTCTCTCTCTCCTCTCCGTTCTCGATGCCCATTTCTTTCTGCTGCACTCGAAAAGAAAGAAGTGTGACAAATGGTGGTTTAGCATGGATTGGTGGCTGAGCGAAGCGGATAGAGCCCCTGCTCCCAACCCCCCCCCCCCCCCCCCCCCCCCCCCCACCTTTCTCTCCCTCCCTCCCTCCTCCCTCCTGGTAGTAATGTCCTGACACACTGTGAATCAGAGCCTCTTATTTATTTTATTTTTTTTCTGGGCTCCATCCATCAACCTGCAGCAGCTCTGAGAAGAGACCGGGCCGCAGCCCTGCCCCGGCACCGCCTTATTGATTACTCTGAACTGCAAGTGTGTGTGTGTGTGTGTGTGTGTGTGTGTGTGTGTGTGTGTGTGTGTGTGTGTGTGTGTGTGTGCATGCAAACGTACTTGCTCCTGTTTGTGCTGACGATTTTTACCGGGGTACACTTTTTCCCCCATGGAGATGTCTTATATAACTATAATATACAGTGATTTTGCTACATTCAAATATCACTTCTTTTTCTTTTTTGGGAGATAATCTTAACCACTAAGATTAGACACTATAAGAGTGTGCTGACCATATAAGGAGTTCCCCCTGTCCCCAGTTAACCCCTGGGATAAAAACAAAACAAGACAAAACAAAAAGCAGCAACTTGTCTGTATGTGCATCTGTACAATATGTATGTGAGAGATTGTGTGTGATATTCATGTCCACACATCTCTGTCAGGTGTATTAATTAATGACAGTAAAATGTTGAAAATGGGTGAAATTTGTTACACTCAACACTGGAAAAACTATGGTTAGGTGGGGAAACCGGTGCAAACTTCAGTGATTAGTTGACACACTCAATAATCGATTACTAAAATAGTTGACAACTAATTAACCGATTAATGGATTTTCTGCAACCCTAGTGTGCATGCATGCCCTGTGCACCTTATCGATTTCTGTTAGACTAGAAGGTGTGAGCAGACTCAGCAGAGCAAGCCATGCCGCGGCCATTTGTTGGTTAATACCTACCGGACACCTAAATATTTTGTTCAAAAACAGAATATATGGCCTGAATACAGTAGTTGTTTTTAAATGATATACTTGAGTTTAGAAGAGTACTGTTCCTTTTAGTCGATATTCCTTAATCAAATGTTATGCAGTGCGGATGGGACTGGCTGTAATCATTTTTAAATTGAGAGCTACATAAGTGTCATAATCTGACAAAATCGATTATTTCTTTAATTTTAGAGCTAAATAAGTGTCCTGATCTGATTCATCGATTATTCATTTAAATAATTGTTAATGAGTCAGTGAGATGAAACGAACAGCCCCTTATTAGAGGGAGTAATCTCTGTCTGTCTCTCTCTCTCTCTCTCTCTCTCTCTCTCTCTCTCTCTCTCTCTCTCTCTCTCTCTCTCCCCCTCTCTCCCCACTCCCTCTCTTGAAAGTGAGTCTTGACAGTAAGTGCCTTCAGTTTGAAAAGGCAGAAAGTGTGTAATATATCCCTTCATGTATCTATCGCTACTGCTACTGCTGCCTCGCAGCCTCCTTAGCTCCTTCTTCCATCTCTCTTTCTCTCTCTTCTGTTTCATTTAAAGTTAATCTGTTGCATTGCAATTCAATGTTCTCTCTCTCATCTCTATCTCTTTCCCCCTCACTGCTCTCTCTCCCTCCCTCTCTCCCTCCCTCCCTCCATGTTCACCTGTGATAACGCGGCGGGGTTGCTTAATTCTCTTCGCGCCGATAACGCGGGGCTCGTGGACATCCCGTTAGAACCCCACTGCCGGTAACGCGGACGGCTCGTATCACGACGAGATGTAGATTTCATTCTTTAATCCAACTATTAGTCCGTGCGCATCGTCTGATGATCATCCCGTTGCTAACTTTCATTTGGAACAGAATTGAGCGACAACTCTTTTTTTTTTGTCCCATTCACTTCCATTCAATCCAATGCATTCAAACGGCTCTCCTGTGTTTTCGCTCTGAATGGGGTTGTCGCACTGGTGAATCAACTAGCGCTACACGGCTCTTCCTGACTTGTGACCCGGATGTATATGGGCAGATCGCCAGATGACCGATTAGGCAAGACAACAGACACAGCATAACAGAAACAGCACATCCTGTTTAGGAGATCTGAGCTTCAAAATAAGGGCTTTTTTACCGATCGAACTGGTTTGAGCCGCGGCAATGGAGAGGAAACAAAGAAGGTCCCCCTAGCGGTCAATGAGTTAATAGGAACCCATCAATCACAATGAGGGTTCCAATTTTGTTTTCGGGTGCCGGGGCCGGTGTCTCTGTGTCTCTCTGCGGCTCTCCTGTTTAAGAGGGGCTCATAATAGCGCTGATAACATAGTTCCGTTAGAAGAAGCAGAAGCCCCTGATCCACACTCTCAGGGACCCCCCCCCCCCCACACACACACACACACACACCCACACGCATACTCACACACACACACACACACACACCAGCACATGCACTCCTCCGAGAGCATGTGCTCTCCTCTCCTCCCCTACCCCGGGATTGCAACACATGCTGCAAAGTCAGCATCTCTTTTATGGAAATTAATAGAGAATTTGACAAGATATGAGGTAGAGAGACACACACACACACACACACACACACACACACACACACACACACACACACACACACACACACACACACACACAAACACACACGCACAGAGAGGTGGTGTTGGTGGGGGGTGGTGGTGGTTAGGTGTTAGAATGCAGGCTTGTCAGTGCTTACGTACACAGATGTGGAGGAGGGAAAAATGGCTGATTTGGTTTTGATTATCTCGCTTTTTACCTAATGATTTTTAGCTCTGCCGCCTGGCTCAATTGCACTCGCTAGGGAAGAGGTACCTATGGTGTGTGTGTGTGTGTGTGTGTGTGTGTGTGTGTGTGTGTGTGCGCGTGCGCGTGCGTGTGCGTGTGCGTGTGCGAGTGCGTGTGTGTTCAGGGATGATGACGACCAGCCCAGGGTATCAGCCTGGTGCAGGTAGAAGGTGTAATAGAGTATAAAAAGCACTATGGCAAACTCAGCAGTACCACTGTGACAGTTTTCAGATTACCACAGCGCTCATCACCACAATCTGCTTTGCGTCTATTAATTGTAGCAACAACAACAAAAATATGTTTTTGCAGGTCAGCCTTTAAAATGACAAAGCTTTATGTGCATATATCTATATATACGAAAGGGCTGCAACTATCAATTATTTTCATAATTGATTCATCAGCTGATTATTTACCTTTATCAATTAATCGGATTATGACTTATTTAGCTATCACCTTAATGGAGGATTCCACCCTTTTTCCATTTTTTTTTTGAGAGTGTACAAATGTGTTATACACTGTCAGAAAATAAAGGTCCTAAAAGAAAAATCATTAACACGGTGAAACACAACTTGATGATGCCATAAAGTTGTGTTTCGCCATGTTAATGTTTTTTTTTTTTTTTTTTTTTTTTTTTTTTTTTTTTTTTTTCCCAGACCACCATTTCTAGGATACACAGAACAGGGGGAACTTTTTTCATCTTGTCCACACAACATCTCTAATGTATAATACCTTAGAGATGTTGTGTGGACAAGATGAAAAAAGTCATTACTAATATTATTAGTAATGACAGTAAAATGTTGAAAATGGGTGGTGATTCGTTGACGAACCAATTAATCGATTACTGAAATAGTTGACAACTAATCGAATTAGATCGCGATTCATTGATTAATCGTTGCAGCCCTAACATATATGAAACATTAGCTTCATTTTGAGGTGAGGTTCAAGTGAGGCTGTCTAAATGTGAGCTAATTCATTACAGAGTATGCAAATGGTCAGGGGAAGTGGTGGTGGCTAAAAAAATCTTTTGCATCGTCGTCCAAAATCGGGAAGCTCACATCACAGAGATGAGAGGAACACATTTACATGAATTGGAATGCAGACATAATAAGCCAGCATCGCCCTAGGCCAGGGATATCAAAATCAAATATACGACGGGCCAAAATAGAACAATTGGTTCAAGTCTGTGTTTCAATACACCGGGCAATGGTTTATGAGGAAGTCCTAGGTAAAACAGCAAAAGTAATTTTCCTTTAAAAATCATGAATGGCCCTTAATAGCAAGATAAATGCAAAGATGAAACTGCGTGCATTGAAAACTGAGTGCAATATTAAAGCTCAGTTTCCTGTTCCCTAACAAAGCACTACTTTAGTGTACAATGAAAAAGTAAAACAATATTAGTTCCCTTCATTGTGTGTGCAATATACCCGAGGGCCAGTTCTAATAGTAATTAAATATCATTTTGCGGGCCGAAGATAATTCATTAGTGGGCCTGATTTGGCCTCGGGCCTTGAGTTTGACAAATGCGCCCTAGGCAGTGTTTTATGAAGACTTGGCTTGTTTAGGCCAGTGGGTCCACCTCCTCGCAATGCGAGGCGTTTGTTGTGAGCTTGTAGACCTGCTAATTTCACAACATGTGGGACCGAGTCACACACAATGTCTTGGATGCTTCAACTCTCTACAGTTCCTATGAGTGCACTACTGGGTCACAACAAACCTGCAATGCTTGCTTTGCTTGCTTGCAGATCTGCTAATGGAGCTGTAGCTAGGACTACAGTGGGTTCATATATTTCCATACAGTATTCTGAAAAGACTAGTCACAACGATTCCACTGGAGGTTATCTAGGCCTCCCAACATTCTATTGGATGTGATGTTATTGTTTACCATAGCCATGTCAACAAAAAGCATCATCACCTTAATATCACGTTTATTCGTTTCACCTGAGAATAGATGTGCAGTTAGTCGCTCGAAAGGGAACAAAAGATCAATAAGTTGAAGTTCTGTACAGACGCAAGAAGGGAATTCGATAGAAATCACTGACAGCCAAAATGAGAGAGAAGAAACATGTATAATAACCAGGTGATCTCAGTTTCTTCTTCCCATCCTCTCTCTCCGGCTCAAACTCAACCCTCCTCTTCAACAAACTGCAACAAATTACCGACAGTCTGTTAAATAATAGCACAGCTTTGGGATCCTGGATGAACAGCCACATAATCACATTGTACTGTTGGTGTTTGGCTAGAGTGGCCAGAAGGGGGCGCAAAACCCCTGGTTTAGTGTCACTGAAGATTAGCTGAACAACAACTGTAAACCCCTGGCTCCCAGTTTAAATACAGTGGCTCACAACCTTTTCATGCTGTGAGTGACCCCCTCCAAAAATAATCAGATTTAAACCGGGGACCTCCCCTTTCTATCTCTGGGACGCCCAATTCATCTTGTAAAATCACTGTTAATTTAACTCAGAATGTATAAATGGAACTAAATGGATGTTACCAGGTCATTTGGTTCCATTTTGTCCATTCTCTGAGTTGACCGACCCATACGGCTCCATTTGGTTCTTAATTATCATTGAGCTGGGTACCCCTTGGAACTCCCGGCCTCAAGTACCCGTGGGGTTTCCCCCACTTTTTATAATTTACAGTATACCTGGGGAAATGCCCCAAAGTCATGTGGAGGAGGCGACCCCCCCCACCCCCCTTAGGGTCCCGAACCTACAGGTTGAGAACCAGTGGTTTTTAAGTGGGTGGAACCCCATATGGGTCCATTTTGCAGTGCAGAGCCTTGCTGCGAGGAGAGCCCCTCGGCCCGACTCACTCACAGCTGTAAAGAATGGAGCATTAGGTAGGGAGCTACTATACCTCTACATTAATGTCACAGCCAGTGGTTTTTCAACCTTTTTCATAGCAGGGCGGCGGCTCACTATTTATTTCTGCATTTTAGCCACGTAGGACCACCAGTTTATTCTGGACTCAAAACCGAGAATTTTAAAGTTCTACATCTTTTTAAAATTTTCTACGTCTTCTAATTGTGTAGATTCTTGAAAATTAAGTAGTTCAGATGTTTAAATATAATTTAACTCTTGATCATAAAATGAAACCAACTGGAGGGTCCATTTGGTTTAATTTTACGCTCTCAAGAGTTACAGCTCTATAATGGGCCATTTTGTTACCAACAGTCCATAATTTAGCTTGGGACCACCTGGAATCTTCTCAGGGACCACTGGTTTAAAACCACTGCCCTTAGCTATAGAAACATACGGGCTTGTGGGTCTGCTATTTTTGAAGTATCAAGAAAATGTGGTACGCATGTTTGAATATTCTGTCACAGCTAACATTTTAACTTGAATATTTCGCTTCTGGCTGAGGTACTCTGAAACAACAGATTTTCGAGGGTACTTGACATGAAAATGTTTGCTGACAGTTTTTTTTTTAAAGAAAACTGTCAGGATTCATAAGACATTTGTAGAATCTAGTGTCACATCAAAATATAAAAGATATTTCAAGCTTGACCGTCAGGATTATTGCCATTGGCTAATGGCCAGTAAAATTGTAATCAATTCTACAACTGTGAAATTGAAATGTTACAGTATGTTTGAAAACATTTTGTAATCATAACTTCAACAAATGTATAGCAGCATAACAATACCGTAAAGAGACAATGTTGATTTTATAGTGGAGAAAACTCATGTTCCGGCATACTAGTTTTTGATCGATATTAAATTAAGTTGTAATTAAAACAGTCAAAAAGGTTATTTTATTTACAGTAAAATACAACAAACCTTATTGAATTCACTTTACTTGACAGTATTTCATGTATTCCGAGGCTGCATGCTTAACATGGCAGACATGTGTTATTGAAAGAATGAGGATCCCAGTGCAGGTTAAGTAGCTCAGAGGCGGGACAATGGCCGACTTCCTCTCTGCTTGTCGCCTATTGTGTCCAGCGCATTGGAGGATTAAACCTGTCAATCAAGGCTTGTATCCCAGATCGTCCTGGCAACAGGACAATAAAACAGGACCCTCTTCCAGACTTAACCCGTTAAATAGATTTTAATGGCATTTTACCGAGACATGAGGGCGAAATTATATAAAAAGGACCTTACATGTTATAGGCCCTTGCAGAAATAACTCATTAAAATCATATGTGTGTACAGGACTGAATCTGAATTCATGCAAGTAAGTCATTATGGATTTATAGAAAACATTTTCTTATTTTTGAGAGATTGAAATATCACCCTTTTTATGTTTTCAAGAGATAAACACATAGTGTTGTGACACGCACAACACTGCTTCCCAGATTGAATCAATCCATGGAGAACTCGATATTTACATTATCCTCCTATAGCGATTATTCTCTCAGTTTTTTTGATTAAACAAACAGACATGGCAGAGCAGACATGTTTTTCTTTTGCGTTATAGATCAACAAATCAAATAACTCTTTCATCGTTGTGAACACACAACATATTTTGACATATTTTATAATACAGTGATACCTTTTAAAATAATTGATTAAACATATTCATTTTAGCAATTTAATGTTGCACAACTAAATAATAATTATGGTTATTGGTTGCTATGGTATACATAGTAACTAGTTTTATCCCATCAAAGTGCAGAGTGTTTGGTTATGGACATTGAAGTTACTGTAAGTGAACTGAAACCTCTCTACAAACAAAATATCAGTTTTTGCTGCTTTTTTGTATATCTTTTACTGTCCTTGCTAGAGAGCAGGAGAAAATGTGTGTGTGTGAGAGAGGTGGAAAAAGGAAAGGATGGAAGAGGAGAGAGAGGGAGAGGCACCAGTTGCTGAGGAGGGGAAAAAAGTTCCTTCGGCTGGTCGAGCATCGCAGACATCAAAGTGAAGACATTGTTTAGGGGGAACAATGGCTGCCGTCACAGTCCAGGAGCCTGTGTGTGTGTGCGCGCGCGCATGTCTGCGTGTGTTTGCGTGCTGCGTGTTTGCTCTGGGCTCCCAGAATCCCCCCCTCCCTCCCTCCCTCTGATGGTAGAATCAGTGCGTTATGAAAGCTTTTCAGAACAATGCAATGCAGATAGGCCTCAGAGGGGAACCTGGCAGGGCCTGCCAGCAATGGAAACAATAACCTTGATCTGATGATGCTTTTTATGGAAAGAGAGTACACACTATCACAACGTTAATTGAAAGTGCAAAGAAATTGCACCTCGGGGTCTACACATTGTGTAGTGCACTAGTGTAGTGCAGTGGTTTTCATCCAGTGGTCCGGGGACCACCAGTGGTCCCTCAGAGGATTCCAGGTGGTCCCCATGCAAGCTAAATGATGGACAGTTGGTAACCATATAGATCCCCCTGCCTTATAGATCTGCAACTCTTGAAAGTGTTACCGCTCTCGAGAGTTAAATTATATTTAAACATCTGAGTGACTTAATTTTCAAGAATCTACACATATTCTGACCAATGTTTTGCCAGTTATCTCTCCTAAATTGTGGACACAAATTGTTCACTTTGTATTATATTGATTTGCAATTTAAAGAACCGGTATCAGTACTTATTGCATTGTATTCAGCAATTTTAAGAAGGGAAAAACACATCTTGTTTTCCCTTAAAAACCTGCAGTATCTGCATGTGTAATGCATTTGCTAAATAGTTACTGTATCAATTTTAGATTGTTGAAGCAAATCGTAGCGCACAGAACCAATATTGTCCATTTATCGGATTGTCAACAATGTATGGTGATGATACGTATCAAATTGCTGTTAAAATGTATCGTTACACCCATTAGGACTGCAGCTATTCTTCCCTTACAGTTAGGGTATAACTGATATTCCTTTGTTAGAATAAGTGTATACAGTATACTGTATACTAGGACTCATAGTACTCATTCTGATAGTACTCATTGCTCCATAGAGTAATTGTTCAGTGTAACCAGGTCTCCCTGCCTCTTTGATAAACAGATGCCAATTTCATCCAATCAGGAGAGAGAACTCATACAGGATATAGGCTTAACAAGCCCATTTTTCCTGACACGATAATCTCCCCATTATAACAGCATGACTAAAAATAGGGATGCCCTGCCATTTGAAAGTGGCTTAAAACAAGTGAAATGACCAGAAACCGAGCTTGTTTGGAAACTCCCTCGGCCTCTGACCCAAGTGGTGTCATGGGGATTAAGTTGATTTTCCAAGCCGGTCTACCATGCAGTCCAGTGTGGTGGAGGCTCATGGCCAGAGATGGAAGAACGTACTCGGATAGTTTTACTCAAGTAAAAGGTAGAAATACCACAACACAAATATGCTGTTAGAATAAAACATGTCTGTATGCTAAATATGTTTTGTTTAAATGTACAAAATTATTGGGAGTTCAAATATTTTAAGTAAAATCCATACAAGCTCTGTTGATGTTATTTTCCTAAAAGATCCTGTTGTAAATAGTAACAAATTAGTTATGGGGTTTTGTATGAATAATCTAATTATACAAAGTAAGCAGTAACTGTAGCATTCAGATAACTATTTTTGCTTTTTTTTTACATTCTAAAGAACAAATGACGAATTGTATCTAAGAATCCTGGTCATAGATTTTAGTTAACTTAAACTTAAAATACACTAAAAGTTTGAAACATTTTAACAGTTATTTTCTTGTCAGTGATCGATGCCTGGCACAACTTACATACAATTTACCATTTACTGTACATACAATACGTGTCATTTTGGTGGTCTTTGGCACGAAAAAGTTTGAGAGACAGTTAGATAATTATTGTTTTTATTTTATTAATATTATTATATTTTTTCATTGATGATTTAGAACAGTGGTTTTCAACTGTTTTGATATCAGGGCCAGCATTTGAGCCACGCACCACCATTTGAGGACATGTTAGCCCCACACCCCAAAACTAAAGATTTATTTTCCTTTTGTCCACAATTCTAGAAAACATACTGATCAAAATTACCATTAATCTTCTACATTCTCTCATTGTGTAGACATGAGCTAATTCACATGAGAGCGTAAAAACGAAACCAAATAGAAATGCAAGAGTCCATTTGGTTTACTTTTTACGCTCTCAAGAGTTACAGTACATTTGGTTAACCAACTTTCTATTATTTAGCCTGGGGACCACCTGGAACCCTCTCAAGGACCACTGGTGGTACCTGGGCCACTGGTTGAAAACCACTGTCTTAATAGGTTAGGGTACTTTATTTCTTTGAGGCACTGACACACGGCAGCCCAGAGTGCAACATCTCCTGGTTCAGCTGCATGGCAGCATATGGGAATGCCATCACATTGTGGTCTGCTGTGTTGACATTCTCATAACCTCTGCATGTCCAGCCGGCCTCACACACTCACGCACGATGGACCACTGCGGAGAATGAAAAACATGGAGGCAAAGAGAGAAAGAGAGAGATTTTTTTTTTTTTTGTACTTTTGAAAATAGATTTTTCAGAGATGGAAAGAAACAGAAGCCAAGTGTCAGAATATGATCATTAAATTGAGCTGTGAGCTTTATTGAGTTTTTGCCCTTTTGTAGACTTATAGACTTGGCAAAGTGTTTAAAAGAAAAACCTTCAAATACAGCAGTATTTCAATGAACCATTGAGTCACAACATTCCAGACGGAATGGCAATAAAACCAACAACATGCAATGTAATATCTTTCCCCCCTAATTATACATGTTTGAACTCTGAACATCCCTGTACTGGAAATGTCATAATTCTGAGAAAATGGGCAGATTATTGAGCTCACAACGTGTCACAGGATTTCACAAGGATGTATAGGTGAAAAAGGAGTGGACTCCATGTTTAAGACGTTCATCTCAACTAACTCGTGTCCATTGACCTCCTGCAAGACAAAATGCACTATATTGCACAATCCGTCTCACGTTGAGGTTTAATCTGAAGCTGCTTTGTGGGCCAGCATGTCAACAGCCTACTGCAGTCACTTGACCCGAGATTCACAATAGTCTGTGTCTATGAAGCCAGCTGTGAGAAGTGTGTGTTCACATGCAGTCTAGCCGCAGGTCAAACATCACACTGTAGCTACTAAATGATTGTACAAATGGTTATTAATGAACCAGGCGATCGTTTTAAGAGAATGTCCACCTGCTAAACAGAGAATCAATGAAGAGCAGGAGTATTGACAGTAAAACACACATGCATGTCCCATGGACAATAGACGCATCCACGCACACATGTGCACGCCCGCAACGGAGAAGGAGTAATTAACACTAACATTAATCACGCCTTATTAGCGGAGGGCTGTGTGAAAGCTTACAGCATTGAGCGCTCGGTTTGTTAATGAGACTCATTAGTGATTTAATGAAGTCAGGTTAAGTTGAAACAAGAGGGATGTGAGGCGGGGTGGCGGCTTGTTGAAAGATAAGGAATATTATTGAGTTAATCTGTGTCCTGCACTGGTTTCAATGCTGCTGAAGACAACTACTAGACTGTAGAAAATAATAATTATATAATAAATAAATAATTATAAATAAATGTGAAATTTCTTGCCAAAAAAAGTACAATACAACACGATCTATGCCAACCCGGGAATTATCCGGTTTATTGTTTAAACCCTTCTGTGCCAAACCCAAGAAATATCGTGTTTGTTTAATGTCAAATTAATCCAAAATTAATGATGTTTTAGCTTCCCACTGATAGGCAACGATGGCTTCCATAGTGTGATGTCTTCCATAATGGGAATCCAAAAACGGTATTATCTTTAGTGGCTTTAGAGGATTTCTTTGAGGTGATATGGAGTGAGGGGCGATGTTAGGAGCTCAATACAGTTAGGAGCTCAATACAAGATTATTGCAACCTCCTGGTTAGCATATTAACGTTTCTATAGGACTACTTCTGGGTTCACAGGGGGCTAACCACAGGGTCCTCTCTGTGGCCTTTCTTGTGCGTCCGCTGGCACTTAGTCCAGAGCACTGACTCCAATGGTCCCTTGGATTTGATGATTGAAGTTCTGTTTCTTTCACATAGTATTATTTAGAAGAAATGGCATACTGTGCAGTGCTACAACTACAGTAGATAGACACTGGAGTCAGCCAGGGAGTGGAGGGGCGGGCTCTGTCTACTATTTCTACAATATTATACCATTTTTGGGAGAAAAAAACTACGTGCCTAATTGTTTCCTGTTCCCTGTGGTTTAGAGTAGTTGATGGGGTGTTTTGTGCCTCTATGAGTCCCACGTAAGGAAAGACAGCGGGGACTTCTCATTGCATTAAACAGAGCAACCATTGAGTTGGGGAAAGTCTACACTTGTGTGACTAAAACTAAAACCAACCACAGTGAAATGTTCCCAAAGTGAGACATCCAGGTTGAGGAAACGCATACTTATTCTCATTAAGATAGTGATGTTGATGAAACAAACAGTGAAAAGTGAAATCACTGAATATACTTTTAACATTTTGTACACATTGTTTGGTGCCAAAAATATTGGGCTTGTGACATCTAAAAGTTTTGTAATTTGTTCTTTTCTTTTTTTAGGCTTTAACATTCAGTAGATTTTTGTGTGATCTAGGGTTTAGATCACAGAATTGGTCTGATTTCCCTGCTGAATGTGATATCACGTTCTGCAAATCCCATATACAGTATGTCAATGGGTTTTTCCAGTAGATTGTTTTGTCTGTTTTCATTGCAGCTCAAAAGTCTTCCGATCCTCACAGAAAGCTCCAGACCACAGAGAACTCAACCCACAGGCACACATACACACATACACACACACTCCTCCAAATTCAACATTTTTTTCTTTCTCCAGGCCTTGATTCTGACCTTTTTAACAGCCAAGAGAGGGGGTGGGGTGTACCGGTGAATGTCAGCAGGCATCATCACAAGGAATCTCTGCCCAAATTAGCGCCAGCTCTGCCCTGATTGGGGCCTGATGTGTGGCCACACACACACACACACACACACACACACACACGTAATCCGACCGCTCTCTGTACTGTCAGCGAACAAGTGGCCACCCGCTGTGCGAAAAAAGGGCACGGTGAGAAGCACTCTCAATCACCTTCAATTAACACCCCCTGCTCCTTCTCCTCCTTCTCTATTTTCCCCAACTTTTAAAGGACAGTGTCTCCAGACAGGGGGGCCTCCGTTGGAAAGCTTTGGAGGGGTCGGTGGGGTGCCGTCTCCCGGCTGTGATAGCACACACACACACACACACACACACACACACACACACACACACACACACACACACACACACACACACACACACAGAGAGAGAGAGAGAGAGAGATATTGATTTATTATGCCTTACAGCAATATTTATGGCTGGCAGACCTCACGCGAGTCCAGACCCCGCTGGCATCAGGGAATCATTAGCACCGGGAGAGGTATGGGCAGGAAGGGCCAGATCCAGTAGTGACCAACGCCCAGCTTGCGACCAGGTTGCGACTAGTTGCAACCTACCTGGTTGCAACCTGGTTGTGAAAATTTGCAATGTTATCGCGACTATTTGCAACCTGGTCACAACTAGTTGCAAACCCGGTCACGGCTAGTTGCAACCTGGGTGTGGCTAGTTGCAACCTGGGTGTGGCTAGTTGCAACCCGGTCACGGCTAGTTGCAACCCGGTTACGGCTAGTTGCAACCTGGGTGTGGCTAGTTGCAACCCGGTCACGGCTAGTTGCAACCTGGGTGCGACTAGTTGCAACCTGGCTGTGGCTATTTGCAACCCGGTCACGACTAGTTGCAACCTGGGTGCGACTAGTTGCACTGGTCATGACTGGGTGCCGCTAATCACAACCTGGTTGCAAGTAGCCGCGACTGGGTTGCAAATAGTCGCAACCAGGTTGCGACCAGGTTGCAACTAGTGCCAAGGGTTAGGTTAAGGATTTGGTTAGGGGGTTATGGCAGGAGTTTGGGTTAGAGTAAGGGTATATTGCAACTATAAACTAGATGCAACTTGATCAGGTTGCAACTTGGTTGTTGTTTGATATAGGATCTCGCCGTCTCTCGGTGGGGGAGCCTATGGATGCATTGAGTGATAACCCCCAACCCTGCTTCTATTCGTTCCCAAATCTCTTTTGGATCGGGAGTGTTTGGGTCATAACGTTGTGAGCGATTGACAGCCAGGATAACACCACGTCATTTGGTGTGGAAATAAACACTGTGTGGTTGTATGATTTGTATCCTAAAAACATTGTTTACCCAGACCTTTTCATGTCAAGCACCCCGAAATTGACATTTTTTAGACAGCAGACCCCCATTTAAAAACATAATGCAGTGACCCCAATAAGGGAGGATCTTTATTCTTTATGGCTCTAGCAGTGATTTAAAACCACTGTTAAAGGAGAAATCTATCCCAAAACACATTAGGCGTCCATGTACCTTGATCGTGAAGGTGTGGGAGGGAAGGGAAATGTAGAACGGAGGGGATCTACGATAAAAATCAAGGACAATATATTGTGGCACAGAGATCATGGTATATGCGTGCCCAATAATTTTTGGCATGGATTTCTCCTTTAATTTAGTTGTATAAGGGTCCATTTGATTCAAAACTGTCTCTAATTTGCGTACCTCCGGGAACAGTGTCCTAAACCTAAATCATTGTAACGCCTTCTTGTGAGAGCTTTTGTAGTTCAGACATTTTTTGGCAGAGAGATGTGGTGTAGCTTCTAAAAGAAGAAGAAGGGAAAAAAGAAGCGGTCCAAGTACAGTTGTTGTAACCGAGCTCTGTTTCACTTGAGAATAGAGGGTTTAAGTGGTTAAATGATTAGAAGGCTGCAGCCATTATGAGCCGCTCTCTGCTCTTTTGTGCAGAGCTGTAATGAATACTGAGGAGAGCAGCGTTCGGAGCACTTTGAGGACCCAACAGCCCTTTTTAATCCTTTAATCCACAGGAAAACCAATTTCACCCTTACACACACACACACACACACACACACACACACACACACACACAGTCATATGAACGTGTCCATGAAGGCACATTCACACAAAGGGTTTGCAGTGAACCTACTGGTGTGTGTGTGTGTGTGTGTGTGTGTGTGTGTGTGTGTGTGTGTGTGTGTGTGTGTGTGTGTGTGTGTGTGTGTGTGTGTGTGTGTGTGTGTGTGTGTGTGTGTGTGTGTGTGTGTGTGTGTGTGTGTGTTTAACCTGCTCTCGTTAATTTACCGGCTCAGAGACCTGGTGATCCCGGAGATTAGGTTCATTAAAATCACATATTGTACGCACTGTGGTGTGTGTGTGCGTGTGTGACTGCGTGTGTGTATGCATGTGTGTGCGTGTGTGTGTATACATGCGTGTGTATGTGTGTGTGTGTGTGTGTGCGTGTGTGCAGCAGACAGGCCAGTGTCATCACTGTTGGTGTTGTGTCTGAGGTTATCACATCACTTGGAACGAACACACACACACACACACACACACACACACACACACACACACACACACACACACACACACACACACACACACACACACACACACACACACACACACAGTGAAACACCCCTGTGGCGGCAGACAGCAGTAGTTGACCCAGAAAAGTATTCCTCCTTCACCACTTAATCTGTAATATTTAATTGACCGGGGTCCCCTATACTGCCACTGTACATCAACACAAGCTTGTAGATTGACTTTATTTTTGTTTAGACTAAATGTGCTGTACATAATTTATTTTTCCACTATGAAGCAAGACAGGATAACAACAAAAGCAAAAGACAACAAAAACATCCCACCACCCACCAGTACAGTATAGTATTCCATCTCTACAATTATATGAATAAAAACATGATACACATTCGATTTAGTTACCTTGGCGCAATGATGGTAATAGACAATAACGGTAACACTCACACTCACACTTTCACTTTTGGTCAGCAGTGATCCTGCTGAACCAGACACACACACACACACACACACACACACACACACACACACACACACACACACACACACACACACACACTGCTACACATCCTCACACACACACACACACACACACACACACACACACACACACACACACACACACACACACACACACACACACACACACACACACACACACACTGCCAGCAAATATTATTTGAAAAGTTTACTTTGCGTTTATGCTGTACTTGACAACAAGAATAGGAAAGTGTAAGACTAGGTTAAACCGTGTTGGTGTTGCTGAAAACCGTTTTCTTTTGATAAAAGCAAGCGCAGACAACTGGGAATTATCAGCATGGCTGGAACGCACATTTGGCCAATCAGATTGTTTGAATAAAAAGTGACCGGGTGTATAAAATGTTGTTATTAATAATGACTGTACGGGATGTAAGCTCAAAGGAGCACATAGGGGCTCAGCCAGGGGATACTGAATAGCACTGTGTGCTGAATAAGGCTGATAAGACTGTGTGTGTGTGTGTGTGTGTGTGTGTGTGTGTGTGTGTGTGTGTGTGTGTGTGTGTGTGTGTGTGTGTGTGTGTGTGTGTGTGTGTGTGTGTGTGTGTGTGTGTGTGTGTGTGTGCGCAAATGGCAGAGGAGAGAATCCAATGAGGTGTTGCACATGTTCAACATCACCAATGTCGAGCAGAACCCTTGCATATCCACATTTTAACTTTTTTGTGTTTTGTTTTGTTTGTTTTTTTCTTCGTTAACAGTTCTACTGCCGTAGGATCTAATTACTATGTTTAGTATACGCTGTACACCGATAATAATGATTAGCTTTGTAGCGGAGCATCTTATTTTTGCTTAAAATAGTTCCTTTCCCCCTTTCCAAACAGGAAACATTGGAACATTGGAATAAATAATGGATCCAATGAAACGCACGTTATTCTTTTAAAAATTGAATGAAAAGTAAAGAGAGGTTTTGGACATGTTACCACCTGACAGCAACAACATACTACTGTGTAGTTGTGTGTGCCAGTAACTATGCTTCTCTATTGGGATGTTTGTCCAGATTCAATCGTGATCATTTTCAAATGATTAGTATCGGACCTTGTGCTTCCATTTGGTTTCATGTTTACACTTGCAAGAGTTATAAATATTCATCATCTGAATTGGCCCAAGTCTACACAACTAGAGAATGTAGAAGATTAATGGTCCATTGGATTGTTGACAAAAGCAAAAAATATCTTTTAGTTTTGGGGGTCTGTGCGGCTAAAATGTCCTCAAATGGTCATCCATGGCTCAATTGCTGAATAAATAGTGGGCCCTGTTATCAAAAAGGTTGAAAACCACTGACTTAAAGCTAAACACTATGGATTTTACAGTGTGTATGATGCTTTCTGCCAATTCACTCGCAGTCTGCTCATGTGTAAAGGAAGCAGGTGGTCAAGGCCATGCCCCCTATGTGATACTCGCTAGGTGACATTTTCCCCAGTGAATGTAGGGTGAATTGAGGGGACGGTGAAGACACGGTCTGCCTGTGTGTTTGTACCGTGTGCTGTGCGCACTTCCGTATACATGCGGGCTGTTTGCATAAGCCAAACGAGGACGACGGGGAAAGCCATAGCCCGTCTTGGAGGAACGAAGCAAGCGCTCCTTTCTTTCTCTCTGTATCCTCCCCTCCCCTCGCCTCCCCCCTCACCCCCACCGGCTTGTCTTGTGCTGCTTGGCGGCCATGCTTCCCCCCTAAAAGGTGGTGAATAAGCAACATAATTAGACAGATAAAAAGCTGCTGCCCTGCAAACGCGGAGACCTCTGATAAGGTCTAATAATGAGACCGAACAGACTGGAGAGGACTAGGAGAGGTTTGAACATAACGTATCATGGGTGGGGGAGAGAGTGTAAGAAAGAGAGATGTGTTGCAATGCGATACGGTGTGAGCTTGCATGTCTGCTGTAGAAAATCAAATGAATTTGATTTAATTTTAAAGGAGAATTCCACCCCACGAAGGTTTCATTACCGTTATTTGTGGTTGATTTATTTCCAAAAAAGTGGTCCAGGTATGAATAAAGTGCTTTGTTTCCCCTACCTACCGCACCATCAGCTTAGAGTGGGTCTATGGGATGTTCAAATTCCCAAAATATCAACTGGACCACTTTTTGGGGGAAATCAGCTGCAAATAAAGGCAGGCAAACAACACAACAATATTTCAGACGGGGGTTGCATACATGTATATTTTTGGGGTGTCGTTGCCATGAAAAGGATTGAGATTGAGAACCACTGGCATAATGGAATGAATGGAGAGTGTATCCTAATGAAGTCCCCTATACTACATAGAGATATTGCCGGAGGAGGACTGAGAACGCAGGGAATCGGTCGGGGGAGGAGGGAGAGACGCGGACGGAGAGAGAAGATCAGACAAGGGTTATTGGTGTGAGATGACACATCGGACGGGTCCACCGGCAGACAATCTGATCTCTCACCTCTCCTGCTGCGCCTTCTCTACCTCCCTCCCTCCCTCCCTCTCTCTCTATCTTCCTCTTCTTACCTCTAACAACACCCCCTCACCTCTCTCTCCATCTTCATCCATTCTCTCTCTCTCTCTCTCTCTCTCTCTCTCTCTCTCTCTCTCTCTCTCTCTCTCTCCTGCTGTCCGTCTCTCCGTGTCCATCTGGGTACAAGGTCTGCTCCCTGGGAGGCGTCACAGTTTATCTGTATCAACCTGCAGCAAGATTAGCTCACACCTTTCACCCGTCCTGCGTGCGGCTCTGCCCCGCCCTGCGGGTCGGCAACACCACGTTCTGTCGTATTATACCGTTCAGGTTATGGCTCACATAATGACGGCGCTCATCTAAAACAGTGATCAGTCACAGTGATCATCTTTGACTCTAAAATGCTATTTTTTGTGGGATTTGTGGAATTCAGCAACGTACGTTGTTGAGGGGGAAAAATGTGTTTTGCAATGCATGTACTTGAGGTCAAGTACATGCAAGTAGTACAGTCCAATAATGGACTTAGCATTAATTACTTGTACCCTACATACAATACATCAGTGTTGATGCCGGGGCCCGCTATTTATTCAGCATTTGAGTCACAGACCACCATTTGAGGACATGTTCACCCCACAGACCCCAAAATTAAAGATCTATTTTGCTTTTGTCCACAATATCACACTGGATTTCAGGAAACAAAAAAGGCAAACATAGATAAAAAATGACCATTCATCTTCTACAGTACCTTCTCTAGTTGTGCAGCCTTGGGCTAATTTAGTGATGAATATTTTAACTCTTGAGAGTGTAAACATGAAACCAAATAGACCTGCAAGGGTCCATTTGGTTTCATCAGCAAATACACGTTTTTTGGCATCAACTGCCAAATGCATTTTGGCATTTGGCAGTTGATCTACAAACTCACAGTGCGCTATTTTGTGAAGTGTATCGACCTTTTAAATTGGGCTTTTTTCTGCAAGATATTTGATGAAATGTGAAATTGCAATTCACCCTTTCTTAAGGCTTGCCCGTGTTTATTTTTGTAGTTGCGCAAAAATCCTTTCTCTCCATCCACGACCTTTGAAACAAAGGTGTTTTTCACTTGCTTTGTATTGACATTCTGTCCAATCATTTTTTTAACTTGTGCAAAACAAGTGCAACATGATGATTGGTACATATCATGTTTGTTCTTCCCCAAAAAAATGATGTTTTAGCAAATTCAACATAAACAAGGTGGAACCAGGGCGGAACAAGGCAGAACGTGAATAACGATTGGTTAGTCAGGGACCAATCAGACGGCTGACAAATAGTAAAACGTAGTCTCTGGAGCCAGACTGGAGCCTCCCTCAATTACCAAAAGCTTCTGCCTTACAGGCTGTACCTGTACAATGACGAATGAGGACAGCGATCAGGAGGGGCTAAATAAAGTCTACATGAAAGACACAGATTGTGGGAAGGATGGATGCCCCTAGTCCCTTGGAAAAATCACAGCCGAAGACAATTTTCAGTGATCTAAAAGGAAACATTAGTGTTGTGTCTTTCATTTCATCATCAATGTCGTCGTCATTGTGGACATTGTGAATGCATTGCCGAGCGAAACAGATGCTGAAACCCCCCCTGTCCTCGTTCTAACGTTTGCCGCGATGCCTCATCTTCGTCAAAGCCGCGCTTCACCCGGTCTAATGGTATCGATAAAACGCGACCATAGCGACTGAGTAAGCCCGAAATAAGACAATCAATCAAATCTTAAAACCGTCTCTGGCCCCCATGTCTTAGTGCTAATTCGATCCCATTATAGCCATCTAAGGAGGGAGCTCCATAATGGATTTGTGCACTCTAACAGAAAATGGCTTTTTGAACCAACATACAATTAGCGCTGGGAGTTTTTTTTTTTTTTTTTGGAGGGGGAGCCGTCTCCGTATTATTACTATCAGCATAATGGGATTGGGGTTCTATAGTCTGAATGAGTTAGAGAACAAACGGGGGGTTAATCACAAGCAGGGAAAGTTTTCCACTTTAATTTACTCTTCCAGGAGAGGTCCATTAATCAAAACACACCAGAAGATATTTGTTTTTCTCCCCTCCATATTGATTTTAATCTTATTTATTCCTTTGGTTAATTTACCACAAACAATTTATTTGGCATTATATTAATTCATGGATGGCCCTATAAATTCAACCTATATGGCGAGCATGTTGGTATTCAAAACGTGACCCATTTTAATATTTGTTCTAGCACACAGGGTGTGTGTATTAATAGTACAACATATGCACAGTACTTTGGGCATACACTGGTCATAGCCCACTTCATCATGCTTTAGCCTAATTATCAAGATAGGTTAAATTCTGTTTCAGTATTTGTCTATGAAAAATGCAGTCAACGTGCATTAACACATTGACTTATTGTTGTTAGTAGCACGAGTTAGCTGATGGTAGAATACTTTTCCTGTTGATTTACAAGACCCCTGGCATGTGGGCTTTTTTCAGTTTAGAATATTGTTGTGTTTGACAACAATCCATGGAACTGTTTTCAGGGAGAATACCATGCAAGGCACAGTTACTTCTGCATTATATGCTCTAAAGCAGGGATTTTCAACCTTTTTTACTCCAGGGCCCACCATTTATTTAGCATTTGAGCCACAGACCTCCATTTGAGGACATTTTAGCCCCACAGACCCCAAAACTAAAGACTCGTTGCTTTTTGTCCACAATACCAGGCTGGATTTGAGAAACAAAACTGGACCCGCAGGGGTCCATTTGGTTTCATTTTTACGCTCTCAAGAGTTACATCTGGTTAACCAGCTTAGGTAGGTAGGATGGAATATAGTAATATAACACAGTTAAACTGTTAAACTTGGAGAGTCTACAGAATGGATCCAATGTGTCCATTTTATTCTATTGGCAATACACTGGAAGTACAACGTACACCATTGTACTGTGTAGTACAGTAGCGTAAGTGAACCTGCAAGGCTAAGATGGGTCTAGTAGGGATATCATTATTATTATTAAACATGATGACTGACTTGTGTGCTGGGTAAACAAAGCCTTTGGGTCTGCTGCCCTAATACTCCCAACATGCCAACTCAGCCAGGGAGGTGTGTGTGTGTGTGTGTGTGTGTGTGTGTGTGTGTGTGTGTGTGTGTGTGTGTGTGTGTGTGTGTGTGTGTGTGTGTGTGTGTGTGTGTGTGTGTGTGTGTGTGTGTGTGTGTGTGTGTGTGTGTGTGTGTGTGTGTAGGATTAGGTTTTAACTATGCGTCGGCGTGGCCTGTGTCTGTATGCAAACACAGCCCTGCTGCGTTCACCCAGTCTGATATCACAATGCATAATCTCTGCTATTTTCTAAACACAAACACACACACACACACACACACACACACACGCATAATCTCTTCTTCCCGCGACTGTCGGTGTGTGACCTCCACGGGCTGGTGCCCACTGAGTGACGGGACGCTCATAGCAGTCTGTGTTAGTAGCATGACACACACACACACACACACACACACACACACACACACACACACACACACACATGAACACACACACACACACAGACTGCATGTGAATGAATAAAACGCTCACGTTTTGATATCTCCAATTATGTTTGGCAACTCGATGGAATCTGTAAAAAAAAACAAAAAAAAAAAACAGAGTGACATGACCTGTACCAGTTCCACCAAAAACACTTCCCAACATGTGTGCTTATAGATGAGCAGTAGGTGAAATATTTTACCAGTATAAAGTAGTTTATTGTATAGCTGTGTCCCTGACCCTGCAGTTGAAACTATACTGTAATATAGCTTCGATTTAAGAAACCTGGCTGAGATGGTTTACAAAACGCCGGCTGGTTGAAGGCATGATGTGTTGTTAATATTATTCTTTTGTAGTTCAAGGGTTCCAAAACTTTACCGGCTGTGACCCCCCGAAATAGTCATTTTATGTTGCAGGTATTACACAAGAGTGTGTGGTTTAAACACATAGTATGCGATTTCACTTAATTCAATTATTATTTTTTGGCTAATCCTCCCTACTATAGAGTGTGGTGACCATCTAAGGAGTTCCTCCCTGTCCCCAGGGAGCGCCTGGGGACAAAAAAAACATAGTTTCAGTTTGGGCTTGGGATAAAAGCCTTTCGTCCAATCAGGTGAGAGAGGCCTTCCTCCAATCAGGATCGAGTGGGGGTGGACCTTGCTGTATATGTTGTTGGCCTGTTGCACTTCCCCTGATGGTAGAGTTGGTGCATGCACACATCTTGGGGTCCATGGGGCATTTGATGGTTTTCAAATGCCCCCATGGACCCCAAGATGTGTGCATGCACACATCTGTAGCCGACATCAAGGCACCTAGGCCGCTCTTATCACAACCACTTCATTGAATTAGATCCACATCAACACCTCCCAACAACTCCAGGAGGCTCAATAGTGAATTCTGAACAGATTTTTTTTATAGTTAAAGGCTTACCTACCGTGGTATATACCCATATCCCCAGCAAATGATTTCCTCAGGGATTGAGGGTGAGACTGTCATCTTTGAGATTAAGCCCTGCACACAAAAGGGCGAAGAAGAGGGATTTTCGATTCAAATTAATTGTTAGTCCTAATCAATTCTATCAACAGTGGTCTTCAACCAGTGGTCCTTGGGAGGGTTCCAGGGGGTCCCCAGCTACGTTGGTTAACCAGATGAAAAGTTGGTTAGCCAGATGTAACTCTTGAGAGCGTAAAAATGAAACCAAATGGACCCTTATATTCATCATCTGAATTAGCACCCCTTAATTAAGAAGTCTACACAATTAGAGAATGTAGAAGAATGGTCATTTTGATCTCTATATGTTTGCCTGTTTTGTTCGCGAAAATCCATTCTGGAATTGTGGACAAAACCAAAATAAATCTTTAGTTTTGGGGTCTGTGGGGTGAAAATATCATCAAATGGTGGTCCGTGGCTCAAATGCTGAATACATAGTGGGTCCTGGGATCAAAAAGGTTGAAAGCCACTGCTATATATCATACCGAATTCATGCTTTTGGCTATCAATGATATGCAGACACAAATGCATTATGATCTTTTGCAGTGTGGCAAAGTTAAACCTTGCTGTTGGGAGTCAAAGGGGATTATTTTTTTTAGCAGAGGTGATGATGTTTATTATTACGCCAGCCATTGATCCGTGTCTTTCCGTTGCAAAGGTTGAACCTCGTAAAGGTTAATTGGAAAATAAAAAAAGGAACAGTTGAGCAACTCTGAAGTCAGAGCCGCGTGGAAACTTACTGTATGAGTGCATAGATTTATTGTGTTTGCTGAAGACAAGTCAACAGAGGGGAATACGTTGAATATGAATTTTGGCTACGGTTCGTTCTCTGGAGAGTTTCTGCCAGCTCTGGTTTGTTTGTTTTATGCAGTTGTTGTTTGCCGGATGGGTGGGGTTGTATTAAAGGGACACTTCACCCTTTTTGCAAAAGAATATATACTATATTAATGACCTTTAGCCGATTTTCCTGGGGGTTTTTATGTGTGGGTTTTAGATATTTTAGATTTTAGTAGTGTGCAGTGTCTTCTTCCTCAACTCCCATAGTGCTTTGGTGCACCACTGCTCCTCCATGTGGCTAGGGGGAGAGCTGTCTTACTGAGACAACATGTAGTCCAGGAAGGAAGTGCCATGCCGAGTGTCCATGTCCATGACATCGGAGACACCAGGGCCCACTGCTAAAATCTAGGATGGTTACAAGGATAGATGCCTGTCTAATGAGAAATGTGGCTTAAAACAATATAATTGCCTTCTATAACTAAAACGTATAGATAAAAACACCTTCAATATCTTATTTATTTCATAAATAAGGAATCTTTCACTGAATAGGAAGTTAGGAACTGCTCCTCTCGCATGTTGATGATGTCATATGTGACCCAGCACGACCGAGGTTAAACATTTATTTCATATTTACATGTCAAATTCAGCTCTGATATTTACTGTATATATTCCAGAGAGCTGGATCACACAGGACATAATCAACATTCAGCAGGAGCAGTCCCTGATTGATTTATTTGATTTAAAATTTGCTGTTCGTTAAAGAAATAATATAATATTATTTGTTGTACATTAGTTACAGAGGACACGTATGATGTTTTAATGCATAATGGTCTTATTAGTCAGGGATTTCCTGGGAGTCATTACACACATAAAGACTCCCAGGAAAGTGTTCTAAATCTTCTAAACAACATTAACTTATTTTGTTTGTATTTTGTTTGCAAAAAAAGAGTGAATTTTCCCTTTATCAGTTGGTGCAATACCAGAAAGAAAGCCATCACATCATGAAAAGTATTGCCACTGTATAAGTCAAAGTAGTATTAACGCTTCCGTGACATATTAGCTGAGAACTATATACTACTATAAGTGTTTCATGCAGTAAGCTATCCTGGCACGCTTTTCAAGTGATTTATACCAATGTCACTGTCAAAGTCTTTGTGATCATTCATCACTGAGAGTGAAAACATTCAACCAAACAGACCCTTTTTTAAACTGTGCTTTAGAGCCAATTGGGAACTGGAGGCACTCCAACTCAAGAGGACTCACTACACTGGCATTTTAGCACCGGAGTGAAATCTCTCTTTCTTTCTCTCTCTCTCTCTCATCTCACTCGTATGTCTCTTGATTCTCCCTCCTTCCCATCTCATCCGCCTCTTATTCTGTCGCTCATTCCCTGCCTCAACATCCCCTCTCCTCCTTCTTCCCCCGTCCGCCGCCGCCGCTTCTTCATGTCCGTCTAATCCTGCAGAAAGCTCGGGCTCGTGTTATGTGGTGTCGGGGGGTATCTGACCTCGGCATCGTTTTCTAATCCGGCTTAGTCCGCTTAATGATGCCACTTGTGGTGCCGCAAACGGCCCGCGAGAAGTCTATAAAAGCTCCCCCCTCCTTCCCATTAAAATGCAAATCCGACCCACGGACAGAGCTATGGCGAAATGCTGGGCGACACAAAAGTATAGGAGAATTTGGCCATGGATGCCCCCTCTCTCTCTCTCTCTCTCTCTCTCTCTCTCTCTCTCTCTCTCTCTCTCTCTCTCCATGGGTTGAGGCGAGACAGCAAATGCTCTTTCCAATAATAACTGATTGTGTGATTACGGCCACTGCAGCGCATTTGCCACTGAAATAGACTCCCTCCCATCGGCCGTGGGGGAGGGAAGGAGGGGGGAGAGAGAGAGAGGTTGGGATGGGTTTGTAATGAGAGGAGGGGGATCATCCTATTACCTTTTTTTCAGAAGAAGACGACTCATACAATTTTTTGCGTTGTTGTCAGGAAATGAACAAATGGTTATCAACGTTGGGAAGGGGTGGGTAAATCTCCCATCTTTTTGGAGCCAGGTTTTTCCAGCTGATACTATTCTCCCAGCTCCTCCTCCCATAGTCCCGCCCCAACACACACACACAGACACACACACACTGCAGGAAATGAATCCCCCCCTCTACCTACAGTATCTGCTCCTACCTTCCCCTTTATCTGGATATTGTGATCCTCTAAGCGAGAGTATAGGGCCCTTTCTCCGTCTTCAGAGGAGTCGCCTCCTCCTTCTCATCGGAAAAGGAAAGGAAAAAAAATAAATAACACGCCTTGTTGTGTGTCAGGCCAATAGAGCAGTTTCAATTTACCGAATTATTTGGCGGGACGAGGGATTCCTGTCCATTCCTCTCAATCCTTTTGCTTTTTTTTTTTTTTTTTGGACGTGAGGGGATTATGCCATATCATATCGCAACCCATCCTCAGAGTACGCACGCAGGCTAGCATGCACACGTGCACGTACAGAACACACTCGCACACAGGAGTGTTCACAAACACGCACGTTTGCGCACATGCACGCACACACACACACGCACACACACACACACACACACACACACACACACACACAGGCATGTACACACACACTTTATTGTTGGAAGCTGCTTCATAACAATGCTATAGCTTTGGTATACAATAACCAGCAAGTAATGTACGTAGGAACGGTTCTGAGGTGTTAATTTTTCCAATTATCAATGGAAAATATTACTTTACTTTTATATAATATACTTTTATATGCTTTTATATAATATACTTTTACTCAACTATGATTATTTGAAAACTTTAGTTATATACAATTTCATTCATAGAAAACATGTAGTTCTGCTACTTTTCTGCACAACGTTTACTTTGTACCTTTTTTAAGTACATTTTGATTCCTTTACTTTTGTACTTTTACTGAGGATAATTTGACTTGTTAACATATTTAATTTTATGCAGTTATATTGTTGCTAATGTTGTGTTGTAAATTGCTCTTTGGTGTGTCGTTTAGACAATAGCGTGGTGCTTGGATCATTTGTAAGTTTTACTTGGTGTTGGGATGGGGAAAAAACAAAAAATATTTTTTAAATGTTACTCTGATTAAGCAGCTTGCAAGGTGCAAGGTGTGACCTGGCAGATATAAAGGCTTTAACGCCCTTTTATCTTTCTTTTAAAATTGGAATGATATGGTATCTCTCACACATTCTGCAAATGTATTGTTCTGACCATAGTTGATATATCTGTTATATTATTATTACTTTAATAAGCTTTCATAAGTACCAACTTGTGCACAAGCAGAGTGAGCGAGCAAAGCTTTACGTCTGATAATACATCTGATAATACATGAAAAAGTAGGGACCTGTATATCTAAGAAAAAATAGATTTTCTTACTAATAGGCTTTCTTGGGATATGAGCCTCCCTTGAGACATTATATTTGTTTTAAATCATGATGACTTAAGAAAAACAACAACTAAACAAAAGGACCCCCCCCACACACACACACACACACACCAAATTCCCTCAGGCATATTTCCATTGTGATCCTATGAATATATTATAATTCTACCCTCAGATCAATGCAAAATGGTGAATCCTAATTTCTCCTTTAGCTGGCAAATGCAGAGCGAAAAGAACTAAATAAGTGTGTTGTCAGTGAAAGCGCCCAAACACATTTTTGTTGTGGTATTACACCTAACTTGTGCATAAAATGTCATGAATCATACACCAGCTTTTACTGCGATTTTGCATTTGAACTTCTGTTATGAACCAAAATTAAAAAAAGGAAAAAGAGCAATCTGTCAGTGATTAAAACTAAAGCTTGATCCGTTGGGTGTGACACAATTATTTAAAATGAGTCAAATTAACTGTTATCAGACTGAGAACATCCCATCTGTGCTCATTTGGCCTTTTGAGGAGCTTGTTTTTGCCCAGATGGGGATTGGCGGACATTAATGAATGGCATTTGGTCAAAGTGGCATGTTATTTGGTCAAAATGGCATGTTAACAAAAATAAAAATATGCTACACCTCATAGCATTTTGTCATAAATGGAACATAGCGACATTTACACAAATTTAACCACAGGGCTATGAGAGTGAAATAATATTGCGAGGCTTCCGAATACAGGTTTACGCAGAAACGAATGCCTTTGAAGAGAAAAGCCTGATTTATAGCCTGCGTATTCGCACCACGGCATACGACCCAAGTATAAATTAAGCTGAACTCTTTTTCTTTTTGTCCTTTTCTTTTTTCTTTTACCTTGCAGCTCCGTCTGTAAAGCATGTCCACTTCAAAATGGCACGCTTTGACTAGAAAATAATAATAATAAAAAAAAAAAACGCTGTGCCGTGCTGGGGCCTGCCTGCCTGCCGGCGAGCTCCACCACATTGAACCTGCAAACGCCTTACACCCAGACTGCCTTGGTGAAATGACAACGCTTAGTGTGGTGGGAGAGCGCTGCTGGAGAGAAGGAGAGAGAGAGAGACGGCGAGAGACAAAGAGAAAAACAAGACTGAGAGAGAGAGGTTGGTGGTCATGGTTCATTCAGTGTTTCATGTGTCCTTCGCACTCTTTGAAAATGTGTGAGGGTGAAAGGGAAGAAAGAACGAAAGAAAGGGAGAGAGAGGTCAGGAAGAGAAGAAGAAAAGGAGAAGATAGCTGGCACCTCGCCAGGTTTCCCCTCGTTTTCATCTGCTGCATTCATCATACCCCTGTGTCATCCTCTCTCTCTCTCTCTCTCTCTCTCTCTCTCTCTCTCTCTCTCTCTCTCTCTCTCTCTCTCTCTCTCTCTCTCTCTCTCTCTCTAACTACCCTCATCTCCAGACCTTGGGGTCTCCAAGGGTCTTTGGCTCCGTCTGAGGAAGTACATTTACTCTGGGGGTGGTGGTGGTGATGGTGTGGGAGGTAGGGGGGGTGGGGGAGTCTTGAGTTTGTGTTTTCAGGAGGAGCTTGATCTCACTGTCTCATGCGTTTGCCCCGGGGAGCGATTTTATTCTCCCTGTCTCTCTCCCCTCGGCCCCCAACATACACGCACAGCCGGGGTGGCATGCGATTTCCAGAGCGCACCGGAAAAGAGACGAGAGAGAGAGAGAGCGGAGAAGAAGTGTTTTGTGTAGTGTGTGAAAGAATCAGCAGATGGAGGAGCTTGTGCTGGAGGTGGGGGTGTGAGTCTGGATCTTGTGTGGTCGAGGAGGAGGGGGTCTCATTCTCTCTCTCTCTCTCTCTCTCTCTCTCTCTCTCTCTCTCTCTCTCTCTCTCTCTCTCTCTCTCTCTCTCTCTCTCTCTCTCTCTCTCTCTCTCTCTCACACACACACACACATACACACACACACACTAATCCAAGTCCATGTTTGATCGCTGTGACGATAAGCCGACGTTTAAAGGACCGTAACTACATTAACACGCACTTAATCGCCTATTCACAACATCAGCCGTTTGCATCAACATGGACAGTTTCTCGCTGTTTGTTTACAGAAGACATTTTGCATACGTGCATATTTTCCATGCATACCTCAGTGATTGAGAGTGTGATGCTATGTGTTACTAGTATATCTTTACACTCAGAAACATCTAGACAAAAAAGTGTAGTTCTAGGTCGTAGTTTGAATAGTTCTAGTCCTGAAATGTCTGGGGACCACTGGTCTATCATGTGTAGGGCCACTGACCAACTCTTAGTCATGGTCAGTGCCAGACCGCTAGTATGGTTGAGTTCCTTTAATAACATCTGGACATCGTTAGATTCCATAACCCAGCCGTTCTGAACTAATCCCGTTTGTGTCTCATTTGGAAAACAATTGCCCAAACCTTTCTCAGATGTAATCAAAAAATGTTTGCACTGCCGTATGGCTAAGATTTGATAACAGGTGACCTACTGTATTTTCTGTACATGGTCACTTTGCTTAAAGGTAGGGGAAGTGATTTCACTTTTGTCAGATATCACCCAAAAAAAAATTCTGTTAAAATGCTCTATTATAAGGTGTGGAAACCATATATGGAGTTTCCCCCTCCCCCACGTTAGCAGAGGAGCTAATAAAAGTTCCCCAGGTGGTAGCGAATTCTCCTCCAATCAGGATCGAGCAGCAGGTTCACATAGTGTAGCTACTGTTGGCGGCCCCTAGTGCACCAGGCTGGTACTACACCGTAAATTTCAAATCACTTCCCCTACCTTTAATAAAGAAGCTGTTTTGTTTTAGTTCATTAGTAAGATTTTGGTAGACATTTGACTGGCATACATTACTCCTGAAGAAGACGATTTTAGTAGTGATATGCTGCTTATAAAATGAAACAACGGTCTTTATGTATTCAGCGAGTGTGTGACAGATATTTTTTACATACTGAAAGTGAAAGTGAAATACACTGCGTGTGCTGGCAGAGAATGGAAGCGATAAGTCCCACTGTGGGCTTGGAATCAGGCTAACCTTTGCTCCATCAAACAAGGCTCCATCATGCATTGTCTCCAGCTCTTTTGCCCAGTTGATAGGCCTGGGTATTCGGGGTGTATAAGGAGGGCATGTGAGTGTGTGTGATGGGCGTGGTTAACCCAGAGTATTTGCATGTTAAAGGTGTGTGTGTGCCGGGTCCAGCACTGATAAGACAGTACGCCGAGTGCTCCGACAGGGGGAAGATGTATCTGGTTGTGATGTGGCGTCGAGCCCTGCCCCGGCCCGCCTCGAATCTATAGCATCGGGAAGCGAACTGTCACTCACTGACCTCCCCGATCTAACATCACCCTCAGAAGGACGGCGTTTGGTTGGGGGAGGATCGGGGGCTTTGTTGACGCCCCCAAACCGTTCCAAAAGTCACAAAGATGGCCCACTATACCGCCTCCCCCAAAATCCGGCTACAAAGATGGGCGTCCCACGTGTCTGATCCGGCACAAGAACACTGAAAACATCAACTTACCAGGATACCGATGTCCAATGCTAATTCAAAACCCTTTCTAAAGACTACGCAGACAGCCAGACAACACACACACTATAGAATGGACCGCTGAATACAAAAATAATGCACATTCATTAAATCTCTCAGTAATATTCGTTTCTATGAGATGCCCCGGATGTGTTTGGCATGCGAGATCTATGCTGAAAGGTTGTCATGTTCTGGTGTCAAGGTTCTGTCGTGTGTTGCGTGTTTTGTCGACAATAGGGTTTGTGATGATAATAGCATTACTGCAAGCGCGGTAGTAGGTTGAATAGGTGGAATTAGCTTCTCTGTTGCGAAAGCATGACATTTGAATACCGATGAAGGGGGTGGGGTCTTCCTAACGGTAATTCATGTCAGTAGTTGCTCACAATAGTTAGACGTAGAAAATAATCTGGTCAAATAACAAATGGCACACAATGTATTGAAACAAAAAAACACATCAATGTCTGTTTATTGTGTGGCTGCTTTGAGTGCAACTCAATCAGAGTTGGAGGTTGGCTGGCCTAGTGGTTCAGCTGCATGCTACAGTACATTTAGAGTAGGCTTTTGCCTGACAGTACATCACGTGTTCAAGTCCCGTTCATGACGACCTTTGCTTTCCCCTTCTCTCCCTCCCACTTTCCTGTCTGTCTTAATAACTATCATTAATGACTATCAATAAAGGCAAAAAAGCCAAACGTAAAGCAAGAACATTTTCTCTAAGTAGCTCTAGGATACTTCCAGTGTTCCACATATACTTTTCTCCACTAGAATTATTTCAAAACTTTAGTTCTCAAATCTCAAAAAATGTATTAGCTTTTTTTCATTTCCATAGGAGCCGCAGTGGCCCATTAAAAATCATAGTCCTTTGTAGATTTGTATTATTATTACCTAACATCACCCACTTCAGCCCTACTGTACTTACATTCCTACCATTTGAAAATAGCCAATCTACAAGCTTAATCTACTCACTGCACTTTATAGACACATTGATACCAGTACCTTTGCTCTTCTACTCAAATACAATTTAATTCCTGAATGTTTACTTCTAATAGAGTACATTGTAGTGTTGATACTTACCAGTAAGTAATATAGGTGAGTACTCTCCACCACGGTTCACAAGCCTATATATACTGTACGTATATGCAGTGATGTAGCTCCACTGCATCCAAATACGCATATATATATATATATATATATATATATATATATATATATATA
This sequence comes from Benthosema pterotum, assembly GCA_039105355.1. Lineage (NCBI taxonomy): Eukaryota > Metazoa > Chordata > Actinopteri > Myctophiformes > Myctophidae > Benthosema > Benthosema pterotum. Next base: position 8,644,662 of record CM076988.1, on the reverse strand, counting down.
TATATATATATATATATATATATATATATATATATATATATATATATATATATATATATATATATGCGCAAGCCATATTGTAGGTCAGGAGCTAATCAAGAGGCAAGAGATTACTAGTATTTTTTTTTCTGTGCGATGGGAGCGAATGGAATCTCTGTGGCATTGTCAAAACAATCCCTACACCACCTACTGCAAAACGGGAGACATTAGTAACTTTGTAATGCCGTAACGGGGTAGTTACGAGTGATTTACGGCATCACTGGCGCAGAGTTAGCGTACAGAGCCCTACCCTTGAAGTGGCCAGATGGTCTGTGTGTATCCATTACGTCGCTATGCGGGGAAGAGAACAGACGCAAACGTAATGAAATATAAAACAAATGAAATATCGCCACAATAACGTTGACCTCGCCGTAATATCGCGCACATCACCAAAAACACAGCCGGTTACGGTATCATGTGTCCCTCGCACTGCGTGCGAAAGCATCGAGCCCGCCAGCATGTTTATCACTCTTGTTTTCGGTTATTGACCCGTGCGGTTAAATATTCTCATGTCTTGGATGGTTCTCTCCCCCGGTTTGCCTTTTGAGACGTCCTGCCGCTGCGATGCAAATAACTCACCCAGCACAGCGGGACCTTTGATCGCAGAGATGTTACAGTACACTGCCCTTTTTCCATCTCTCTCTCTCTCTGTCTCTCTCTCTCTGTTTCTGACTCTCTCTCTCTCTCTTCCTCTCTGTGTGTGTCTTCTTTTGCCAGGCCACTCTCTTTCATCTGTGCGTCTTTTGTCCTCTGCTGCCCCTTTTTTCCCCCGCTTCAGTCCCATTAACTCGGTCGTGTCGAGGCATGCCCGCGACCCCGGCCGTTTCCGAACCCCCCGAGCATGGCAGATCAGGGCAGATGGTTGCTAGGGAGGTTGCCGGGGGTGGTGGATCAGAGGGCGCTGGTGTGAATTTGTGCGGCGGTTGACTTACTCTGTGTGTGTGTCTGTGTGTGTATTTGCGCGCACGCCCTTGCATCGCTTTGCCACACTTCGCCGTGGGACAATGGCACCGGTGGGGGGGGACGTGCCGTGGCACCAAGCCGCGACCCAATAATGCCGCCGCCACTGAGGGGTTGCGACCTGGAAACGACGGCCGACCGCGATAACAGCCCGGCCGAGCGGCGGGGGAGGGACACAGCGAGCCCCACCACGTTACTGACGCCACGTCACAACGCGTGAATGTCACTGTCCCAGCTCTCCCCTTTATCCATGTCAACCCCCTCGCGGCACGGAAGACATGCCACGGATGCATATCTTCGCATCCGTTATTCTTATTTTTAAAGGGGACTTCCACCTATTTTCAGCTTTTTACTGTTACCATTAGCACCTTAGACTTAGAATGAAATAAAAATATATCCTCATTCTGTGTTTCCTAGAAAAGGAGGTTTGAAAAAAAAATCATTTGGTGAAACACATGTTGATGACATCATCAAGATGTGTTTCACTTTGATGCGCTCTGACTGGCTGAAGACTGTAATCCTTGTCTTCTGGTTAGTGTTTTGATCTGTCATGTTGAGAGTCTTCATTGGAAACGACAGATGGACAGCAGTGGATTACTGTGTGTTATAGATGTCTTTAGGTCCCCACGGGGGGCTCTTACACTATGTTTTTTATGTAGTCAAACACTAAATGTAAAATTGGAATGTCCGCTGGACATTAGAATACAGTGGGAGTAGCTATCTGCAAAGAAAAAGCTACAGTATGCACATTTTGTTTTATAAATGTACACAATGTAACATTTAATATAAATATTGAAAAGCTAAATTTAAATGGAAAGTATCGTGGTTATTACCGTAAGCGCGCATGTGTTAGGCTAGAATAGCGGCTCACACCACGTTGCAACACATTCTGAACTCGTAGATCAGCTATTATTCAAAAAGAATTGAAACGTGTGTGTGTTTCTTTCTGCCTATATGATGGCATGCTAAGGTTAAATTGGTTCCAAACAGGCTTTCAGGACAAGAGTGCCATTTCTTTCTGGGCGGCAACAACAACAACAACAAAAACCCTTCTCAAGTGGCGCTGGTAAAATGTACTGCTGGCCTTAATCTGAACAAGACGGATTACGCTTGGCAGGGGTGTCTGTGGACACCGGTGGCAGACTGATGGCGTTGGCACACCTATCCCACAGCACTGGGCCGTAATGGAGCACGTTCAGATCGCCCGGGAGGAGAATATCAAATCATGTCAACCGTGTGATCATCCAAACGCTGGCTCTGTAATAAAATACCCACCATGTTTGACATAAGGGAGGGGAAGAGTTCCCCCCTCTCTATGATGCGACGCGATGCATCTGAGGCCAATGGTTGTGGAATGGTAGCTGGAATCTAACATGGACGTGAAATGTTAGTGTGTCATTTGGACTCCCAGTCGGATAATAGGGAATTTAAATTCCTGTCTCTAGGGCTTGGACACGACGAGAATGTGGCGTGGTCGTTTGCAGTTGCACCAGAAGCCCAACATTCAGCCCAACTCCTCTACAGCGTACCTCTCGTTCACGTTGTTAACACAACGTCAAAAGCTGCGTTTTGCCATCGTAGGGGAGGGTAGGACGGCTGCGAGGCTTATATATCAAGCACAGAGTGATTATTACTGACGTCGTAGGTCACACATTCTACCAATCTTAAATAGCCTCATATGTGGGCCAGGGACCACATGCAGAAGCAATGGTTTGTGTTATAAAAGTGTATTGTTTTGGAACATTGCAGATCTGTATAAGTTCATATAGAGGCAAAATGTAACACACCGTGAGCTTGTATCTCTGCTATTTTTGCATCGTCAAAGTATAAAAGGTTAAAGTGGCTAAAATGAGCGATCAGGTTCAAGTACATAGTTCTTCCTTGTAGTTAACTTTGTTTTGAGCTTTGTGTGGTCCCGTCATTAACCTTGCAGTGTGAATGTCACTGTCCCAGCTCTCCCCTTTATCCATGTCAACCCCCTCGCGGCACGGAAGACATACCACGGATGCATATCTTCGCATCCGTTATTCTTATTTTTAAAGGGGACTTCCACCTATTTTCAGCTTTTTACTGTTACCATTAGCACCTTAGACTTAGAATGAAATAAAAATATATCCTCATTCTGTGTTTCCTAGAAAAGGAGGTTTGAAAAAAAAATCATTTGGTGAAACACATGTTGATGACATCATCAAGATGTGTTTCACTTTGATGTGCTCTGACTGGCTGAAGACTGTAATCCTTGTCTTCTGGTTAGTGTTTTGATCTGTCATGTTGAGAGTCTTCATTGGAAACGACAGATGGACAGCAGTGGATTACTGTGTGTTATAGATGTCTTTAGGTCCCCACGGGGGGCTCTTACACTATGTTTTTTATGTAGTCAAACACTAAATGTAAAATTGGAATGTCCGCTGGACATTAGAATACAGTGGGAGTAGCTATCTGCAAAGAAAAAGCTACAGTATGCACATTTTGTTTTATAAATGTACACAATGTAACATTTAATATAAATATTGAAAAGCTAAATTTAAATGGAAAGTATCGTGGTTATTACCGTAAGCGTGCATGTGTTAGGCTAGAATAGCGGCTCACACCACGTTGCAACACATTCTGAACTCGTAGATCAGCTATTATTCAAAAAGAATTGAAACGTGTGTGTGTTTCTTTCTGCCTATATGATGGCATGCTAAGGTTAAATTGGTTCCAAACAGGCTTTCAGGACAAGAGTGCCATTTCTTTCTGGGCGGCAACAACAACAACAACAAAAACCCTTCTCAAGTGGCGCTGGTAAAATGTACTGCTGGCCTTAATCTGAACAAGACGGATTACGCTTGGCAGGGGTGTCTGTGGACACCGGTGGCAGACTGATGGCGTTGGCACACCTATCCCACAGCACTGGGCCGTAATGGAGCACGTTCAGATCGCCCGGGAGGAGAATATCAAATCATGTCAACCGTGTGATCATCCAAACGCTGGCTCTGTAATAAAATACCCACCATGTTTGACATAAGGAGGGGAAGAGTTCCCCCCTCTCTATGATGCGACGCGATGCATCTGAGGCCAATGGTTGTGGAATGGTAGCTGGAATCTAACATGGACGTGAAATGTTAGTGTGTCATTTGGACTCCCAGTCGGATAATAGGGAATTTAAATTCCTGTCTCTAGGGCTTGGACACGACGAGAACGTGGCGTGGTCGTTCGCAGTTGCACCAGAAGCCCAACATTCAGCCCAACTCCTCTACAGCGTACCTCTCGTTCACGTTGTTAACACAACGTCAAAAGCTGCGTTTTGCCATCGTAGGGGAGGGTAGGACGGCTGCGAGGCTTATATATCAAGCACAGAGTGATTATTACTGACGTCGTAGGTCACACATTCTACCAATCTTAAATAGCCTCATATGTGGGCCAGGGACCACATGCAGAAGCAATGATTTGTGTTATAAAAGTGTATTGTTTTGGAACATTGCAGATCTGTATAAGTTCATATAGAGGCAAAATGTAACACACCGTGAGCTTGTATCTCTGCTATTTTTGCATCGTCAAAGTATAAAAGGTTAAAGTGGCTAAAATGAGCGATCAGGTTCAAGTACATAGTTCTTCCTTGTAGTTAACTTTGTTTTGAGCTTTGTGTGGTCCCGTCATTAACCTTGCAGTGATATTAGAAGCAGAATCATTACAGTCCTCATGATAGGGTTATCAAGGCCAGGCAATTTTCACCCTGACGGCGGATATGTTTGCACTTGGAACCGGCGCCTCCACCTCTCCAGACATGTGCCGTCACATAACCGGTGTTTCATTAATTCACTTGGACGACAATAAATGAAATACCTCGCCCTCCTCTCGTTATTGAATCATGATGGGAGGAAGCGACGATGAGGGCAGGATGTCAAAGGAACTAAAGCAATATAAGAGCAGGAGACGTAGCAGAGGTCTGGTGTGCTCATGGCACTGTGGTATTTTAACAGGGCCAATGAAAGAGCCCTGAAGCGTCTCGTATAAAGCGAACACGCACGGCCCTGAGTTGCACATGCCGGCCGCTTCTCGTACAAGAAGAAAGAACAGCCAGCCCTTCTGGCATTTACTTTTTTTTTCATATTAGGTCAAACGCGTTTGATAAATGATAAATGAAACGTTTAAACATCCGATAAAATTGTCATTTACGGTATGTCATGTTGTTATATGCGCTTAAAACTGTCTCTCCAGATGTGTACTACTGTAATGTGGTCATATTGGGGGCCACTATGACAGGCCGATAAATATCGGTCAAGCTCTAAATGTTACTCACATTGATGGTTGACTCACACATCTGCACCAGGCAGAGACCTTAGTGCTATACCAAAAGTGACATTTCTTTGTCGATATATACCCACTATGATTGATGTCTGATATTCAGGGGGCTCCCCAGCAAAATAATTCAATTTGAGGTTTTCAACCTTTTTGATAGCAGGGCCCACTATTTATTCAACATTTGAGCCAGGGACCACCATTTGACATTTTCACCCCACAGACCTAAAGCTAAAGATTTCTTTTGTTTTTGTACACAATACCAGGCTGGATTTCAGAAACGAAACAGGCAAACATAGATCAAAATCATCATCATTCTCCTACATTCTAGTCTATACTTGGATGAATATTTTAGCTCTTGAGAGCTCAAGAGAGCTCACTCACATCTGGTTAACCAACTTTCCATCATCTAGCTGGGGACCACCTGTAACCCTTTCAAGAACCACTGGTGGTCCCCGGTCCCCGGACCACTTGTTGAAAACCACTGACTGAATGCATTCTATCTCTATCTGCTTTTTTGAAAATTGTCCAAAATAGTTCCAGATGGTGATTCCACAGCCAATAGTTTCATGCTATCTCCCCCATGAGTTCATCTCCACCATTCAGTTGGAGTCAAGTGTACTCTCTGATGGAGCCTCCTGCGAACCGACTACGGATAAGCGGAGACGGACAGATAGGATTGGTCCACACAATACCGTTTAAATGTCTCAGCAAACACATTCAACATCACATCTTTTCCGACCGGAGCTGCCAAAAAAAGAACCGTCGGGATGTCTTCGTCCCCCTTCATTTATCACTTTTTTTTAGATGAAGGTTCAAATTGGCTTCATTTATTTAATCAACCGTTCTTCTCCGCGCGGCACTTCATGCGACCAACGCCCGGCGCTCTGCCCCCGATAAAGCAACAATTAGCAGGGGGGAAGCTGTTGTTACAGTAGGACACGTCTGGGTCCCGTCAGCCCTTCCTTCCCCTGCCCCATGCATGACGGTCAGGGGCGAATCTAGGCATGGGCATGGGGGGGTCAATGCCCACCCTAAATGCCCTAACTGCCCCACCAAACATGATGGCATGCAAAACAACCCAAGATGTTTCAAAATTAAAGTGCTTATCTTTAAAATGATTTGAAACACTACGACTGCTACTAACTAACTAACTACAGAAGTGGCATCACTAAACCAACAGCATTTCTTCATTGAAAACAGAAAACTCTCTGAGTCAGACCTTTAGCTTGATGCATGCTGCGTGTCTGTTGCAACTTCAACAACTGATGTTATTATTGATACTTATGCTAATGTACGTCCTGTAACCGACAATGGTATGGGGGCGGATTCATCGGGCCACCCCATACCGTTCACCCCATACCATTCCCCCCCCACCCCCACCCCAATTGAGAAATGTTACATCCGCCCCTGGTGACGGTCGGAGGCGCTGCATGACATCAGCACCCTCTCAGCAACTGAAGAGGGCTAATGAGAGGCGGCCATTGAACAGCGGCGGGGGGCCGTCAGATGCCTTGTCTCTGATAGGGGAAAGGAACCCTCCAACCTGTGTGTGTGTGTGTGATGTGCGTCAGGCCCTTTCCGGCCATTCAGCCGGTGAGTGATGAGGCAGCCCCCTCCCCCCCTCCCATGCCAGGCGACAACTTGGCACAAAGGGGCCACTCCAGATGAAACAAAGCCCCTCTAATTGTGCCTTTTTTAAAAATACGGGGCTGCTTGGTCAGTCAGCTGGTGGCTTTTTTTTTTTTTCTTTTTTTGCTCCGGTCCCTTGGGTCGGACCCTTTGCTAAAGGGTTGGCCGCAGGGGGGCCTGCATGGGCCCGGCGTGCCGAGGGGAGATTAGCAGGGGACCCTTTTTTTTGTTTTGTTGTGTCACCGAACACAGCGTGTGACTTCGGTTTGGATGTTCAGGCTGAGGACCTTGTTCTTCCAAAACGTTGAGGCGCAAAAAAGGGTTCAAGCAGTTGACAAAAAAAGTGGAATTTTAAGTAGGAGTGCACCGATACGGAAATGCTCGGCCGATACCAATGTTTATAATAGCAAATTAGCCGATACTGATACCGATATACTGTATGCTGATTTGTTCTTATTTACTCCTGTAACAACCTTTGGCGTGGTACGTAATCTTGTGTGTGTGTGTGTGTGTGTGTGTGTGTGTGTGTGTGTGTGTGTGCGTGCGTGTGTGCGCGTGTGTGTGTGTGTGTGTGTGCGCGTGTGTGTGCGTGTGTGTGTGTGTGTGTGCGTGTGTGTGTATGTGTGTTGAGGGGAGGGGGGGTCAGGATGGTATAAAAGGGTGCTGCCGCCTCACCCCCCAGTGCATGCTGACTGTGATGGATGGGGGAATGTCGGAGGTCTGGTGCTGGGCTGATGGCGATGCAGACAGACTTACAGGCCAGGCCATTTGGTGCCATTGTTAAGCCCATTATTGAAGCAAGGCTGAGGAGCAGGGGGGGGGGGACTATTCACAGCACCAACCTGGGTTCCTCTATACCGGGTCAGTGAGGTTTCACAGACGTATTAAAATGATACTAATGGCCCTTTAAAGAACTGAGACACATCCTAAAGACCCGGATAATGAGTCTGAAAGCAAAAAACAAGATAAATTGAGAAAGCATACGAAAATTATACAATTTATATTTTGATTCCATTTGATTCCATCCATTTTCATTTTTTTTCTGAGACTGTACAAATGCAACCAAATGTGTGTATCAACTACATTTGGTTTCCTTTGTACACTCTCAGAAAAAAGAAGCGTCTAAAGAAATCCATTAACATGGTGAAATACATCTTGATGATGTCATCAAGATCTTTCACCATGTTAGTGGCTTTCTTCAGACCTCCATTTCTTGGGAACACAGAATGGGGGAACTTTTTTATCATGTCCACACAACACCAATGACATAATCAATGACATAATAAAATGTTGAAAATGGGTGGCATTCCCCTTTAAGGTGCACTCAGCAGAGGAAGCAAGAGAGGCGACCCCCCCCATCTTTCAGTCTTGAGTAGGCCTGTCTTGAGTAGTGTGTGTTTGTGAGTGCGTGCGCACGTGCGTGTGTGTGTGTGCGCGTGCTTGTGTATCAACTACAATGCAGTTTTGATGACTCGGCTCTTGGCATTTCACTCAAAGTACATTGTATATGTCGCTAAGTCCTGAGCATGTTGGTCAGGGATGGCCCAATAATAATGACTGCATCAATACATGCACAAGAGGGTTGTTATTATTATTTGTTGTCTTCAAATATTCCAAATAAATCTCACACCTCGCTACTACCAGCAACGCATTTCTTTTCGCTACATCCTCCAAACGTGTTTTCCCTCAAAAGCGTGCCATGGTGCAACCACCTCGTCCATGGCTCCTGCCATGTAGTGGCATGTTGCGAGGAGACTGTTTGTTGTTATTGCTGTGAAAGAACAGCCTGTGTGTGTGTGTGTGTGTGTGTGTGTGTGTGTGTGTGTGTGTGTGTGTGTGTGTGTGTGTGTGTGTGTGTGTGTGTGTGTGTGTGTGTGTGTGTGTGTGTGTGTGTGTGTGTGTGTGTGTGTGAGAACAGCCCTGCTGGTGCAGGCTGATAGGGTAGAAGGCAGCGACAGACACCAGACTGCAAGGCGGGTCTGCTCCTGCAGAGACAGTGCTGCGCACAACACACTGCTGTGCTCCCGTCAAACCGCTAGAACGTGCTCTAATGCAGATTATGCACACTGACACACACACACACACACACACACACACACACACACACACACACACACACACACACACACACACAGACGTGCATGATTGCACTCCGACAACATTACATCGATTCTTATAAGAACATTCCCTCGCTTCATTCAGTTACACACACAAACACACACAAACACACACAAACACATACACACACACTTCTCAAACCCTTGTTGTCCTCCCTCATCCCTCCCTTCTCTCTCTCTTTCTTTCTCTACCTCTCTCTCTCTCTCTCTCTCTCTCTCTGAGGGCTGGGCCCAGAGAGCTCTGCATCCAATTTGTAAAAGAGGCTGAAATGCAATTCTTAAACTGTGAAAGCAGTGCCGCTAATGTGTGTGCGTGCACACACACACACACACACACACACACACACACACACACACACACACACACACACACACACACACACACACAGACACCACTCCTCAGGGGTGATGCTCAGAGAGCCAACGTGATAAAAACTGAATTAAACAAAACACGATGTGCTGTACGGTGGTGCAGAATGCGGTGGAAATAGTTTGTCGCGTGTTTACAGCGCATAGACAAAACATGAGATGTCATGTCGCCTTTTGGGTTGATGATGCCTGGCCTCGCTCATAGTGAAGGTTCTCACACTGGGGTTCAGGGACACTCCATATTTGGGTATGAGCAAATATGGAGTGTTTCAGCTGGTGTGTGTGTGTGTGTGTGTGTGTGTGTGTGTGTGTGTGTGTGTGTGTGTGTGTGTGTGTGTGTGTGTGTGTGTGTGTGTGTGTGTGTGTGTGTGTGTGTTATGGGGGTCTAACACAAAATCGTTTCACAAGGGGGGTCCTGCGGCCAAACTCATATCAATGTTGGCAGCAATGTTGACATGAACATGTTTGAGTTCTGCTGTTCTAATATACACCAGCAGAGGGGGAGAGAGTGAATGAGAGGCTGTGTGTGTGTGTGTGTGTGTGTGCGTGCGTGTGCGCGTGCGCGTGCGTGTGCGTGCGCGGCACATGCACGTCTCATCTGGCCACAGCGGGACTCAAACCATACGCCTAGTTGACCCGCAGCGCCACAGATTCTCTGCTGACATTGAGGAAACGCAGCAGGCAGTCTGACAAAGCAGAAAGCCACACACATGACAAGTTCTGGAAAAAGATCACCAAATTGTCTGTCGTTACTACGGCGAACGGGGCAAACTGCAAAGCGTTTGTGACAAGCCAAGCAGGACACTTTTTTTTTGGTAGTTTTATTTTAGGTTACTCCAGGGGCAGATCCAGGCTTTGGCATGGGGGGGCAATACCCCCCTAAATGCCCAGTCTGCCCCAACAAACACGATGGCATGCAAAACAACCCAACCCATATTTCAAATTAAAGTGCTTATATTTAAAATGATTTGAAACACTACTACCGCTACTAACTAACTACAGCTGTGTTAAACCAGCGGCATTTCATCATTGAAAACAGAAAACTCTCTGAGTCAGACATTTAGCTTTATGCATGCTGCGTGTCTGGTGCAACTTCAACAACAAATGATGTTATTATTGATGCGTTACTTGACCAATAAAAGTCCTGTAACCAAAACACAGGCGATGAAGCCGTCCCTGTACCATTTTCTCCTGCCCCCCCAATTGGGAAATGTTACATCCGCCCCTGGGTTACTCTCTTTAGCTTGTTCGTCAAAACAGAACCCCAGGAAGATAATAAAACAAGACAGGGTCTAATGACAGAGTTGGCTCACAGTACATGGGGGTTTCTGACAACATGGCTATGGCGTCATGTAGGAGAGGTCAGTCTCCACCAAGTTTTGGAGGGACGATTATTACTCCACTCAGGATTATTACTTCACTCACAAAAAAGCACTCCTTGTATGTACAACGTACACACTTGACTATGTTTAGTTGAGAGGGCTCCAGTAGCTTGTTTAAGTAAGGGACAACACCCGTCGAAGGCGTAAATAAATAACTAATAAGTGACCGAAAGAGTACTTAACAGGGCTGCTTTTGTTTATTTGCAGTTGTGTAGGCTACATTCGTCGGGCTAGGAGGTCTGTTGTTGTGACATATTTGACCACTCAGGTGACCAGAATGCTGGCTACTGATTGGAGCATTCATTCAAGTCATGTAACTTTATATAACTGTACCCCTTTCTGTGAGGGGTGCGGGCTTTAGTTCTGATACTATTGGGTTTCCTACTGGAAACATGATGTCAGATGTTGCACACAAAATTAGAATAGCAATTAAACAGCTGTGCAGCCTCATGGTAGTCTTCTTGTAAAACTGATCAGGGTTTTATTGGAATCACTGTCTCCTTGCATTGCATCTGTTTGGTGTTCTTGCACATGCATTTTGTAGCTGGGTGCCTTCATTCCATGTCTCTCACTACAGTTGCATAACTCTACGGGTGTGTTTGTGTGTGTTAGTGTATGTGGGTTTTAAGCTTGAACAGTTTTATTGCCAGGATTATAGCAGCATGCTGAAGGCTTGTCTGCTTACAGTATGTTTAAATTGACCTTTGAACAGCCACTGCCCCAACCACTGAGTTGTTTGGTTTGTCATGAAAATCCACTTTTAAATGGTGTAATTGCTTTTAGTGTAGAACAATACACCATAGCGGCCACCACAACAACGAGGCTGTCAGTGTACTGCTTCCTGCAACAGAAGCGCCTCCATTGTAAACCATAAGGGACTCAATTTCCCATAAGCCTATTGCATGTCGGCGCAACGGACGGACTCTTGATCAAAGCGCTTCTCATATTCCCCTCATCCCGCTGACTTTAAAACTGATGAAAACCTCCATGAACCAATGAAAACATAACTCGGCCAACTCGTGAGTCACAATCAAAGTGTTCTGCAGTGAATTCACTCAGGCCAGTCGTGATTGGAAGTCAAAGTGTTACTGTATGGGCAACATATTGATATATTTGGAATATTGAGACAAATGTTCTCTCAACGCTGGTTCTACTATTAGTGTGTGTGTGTGTGTGAGTGTGAGTGTGAGTGTGTATTTCTCTGAATGTGTGTGCTATAATAGATGTAAATAATAGCCTGTGAATGGATTAGCCTCTCCATGCCAGACTGCACCAGTAATTTAATTTTGCTGATGAGGACAGTCCAACACAACACACACAGACACACACACACGCGCGCGCGCAAAGGAACACTCGGGTCTAATTCACATTCAGGATGAGATGGAACTGCATAACTACTTCATATACGGTCATAATGCTACAACTAGATGACACAAGGCATGCAGGCAGAGCTTTTAGGGTGCTCTCATCAACTGTCTTTTTAAATGAAGATTGGTAGGATTTGCGGCTCAAGCCAGAGAGGACCAGCCGGCCTCTATGCGGTCTGTGTGTCCGTGTCGAAGGGGGACGAGTGCTAATTGAAAACGAGTCAGTGATTAGTGTCTCCGCTGTGATGTAGTGGACTCTAGGGACACGGAGAGGAGAGAGGGTGTCCCAGGGAGACACACTGCAGGCTCTCCCATGAGAGACAGTCCCTCTGTCACTCTGCTATAGGGCCCAGTGAGACAGACACACACACACACACACACACGGGCTGGCCATGCACGCACGCAAGCCCAGAGACAGATATACACCCAGACACACATACACACACAAACTCTCTCTTTCTTTCTCTCGCTAGGAAAAATATTGATTGATGCTAGGGGTAATTGTTTTTTACCACTGTCCCGATTTTGTCGAAGCACTGTGTGCCTTGTTCTCTCTGAAATTATGTGGCTTATAACCTGCTGTTGATGCTTGCAAATTCTTCAGATCATGCCTGCGTTTTGTTGTTTTAAGAACTCTTCTCTGGTTTGGTTTGTGTTAGTGGTGTTTAATCCGCAAAAAAACATACCACATTAACTAGAGTTCATGCTGACTCTGCTTAGCCTCGGAAACCCAGACGTTTTTATTTCCAGGGAGGGGGGAAAAAGCCTGGGGCTGAGTCCACCTAATTTCGGCATACAGTGGTGCTGCGCATCACTCACTCTTTCCTGAATTCTGATCACCTAGATCTTATTAAATTGACCCAGACATGCACACACGTGTACATCCACACACTCCTCTCTCTCTGTCACTCTAATTAATTATGACGTGCAGGTGTGTGCGGTTTCTACCGGTGGATCCTGCCGTTAGCTTCCAATGCCAGAAAAATACTTACTACCATCTCATATCGGGTAGCTATAGTATTCTACAACGTAAGTGTAGACAATGAAAACTGGAGTCAAAATAACACTCTGTATTTCATGTAATAATAATAAACTGAAAACCTTTCAGTGTACTCCAGATACTGAAAATAAACCCAAAAAGGAAGTACAATCATAACAACCATGACAGAATTTGAGTGCAGGCCTAGTATACTGCAGAGGAATCCTGTTCGGGATAGTTCATTTTTTATTTTATTTTTTCAGAAGTTCTATGAAATACTTGCCATTAATATAGTGGTGTCAGCTGTATTAATTGATGTCCAGAGTCCCGTGGTGGGAGTTTTGCTCTGGTTTTGGTGAAATGTCCAGAAGTTCCGATCATTTGCGTGGCCCCAGTGACCCCAACAAAATGACCAGAACTACTTCATATACACCAAAACCAGTGCAGAACTCCCACCACGGTACTCTGGACATCAATTAATACAGTTGACACAAACATATTAATGGCAAGTATTTCATACAACTTAACTTCAACAAATCTGAACTATCGCTTTAATGCACGTATGTCAAACTCAAGACCCGGGGGCCACACTAGGCCGGTGCACGAATTATCTTCCGCCTGTGGGATGATATTTAATTACTATCAGGGGTAGACATTAAGGGAAATTTGCCACTGGCCCTTCGGGCCAGTGGCTTTTAAGAATCACTGGCCCCACAACTGTAACCACTGGCCCAGGTAATCGATCCCCATAGTCTGCAAAAAAGACCACCATTTATTAATGCATTAAATGCATTCAAGTTAACAGCACTCTTTTCATGGGGGTCAAAACCAGTAGACCGTTCAGCAAGCTGACCCTTATACAATGTACCGGTTTGCCAACGAGGGGATTTTACCACTGGCCCCATCGGGCCAGTATAGGGCGCCATCTGGTGGTCCGCACGTGTTTTCAAACCTGTTTCGGGCCATCGGGCCAATTATAATGTCGACCCCTGACTATTAGAGCTGCCCCTCTGGCATATTGCACACACCCCTGATAAGAAATGAATGGAACGGATTTTTGTATTTTTAAGTGCTGCGTAGCAAGCACTTCATCAGATGATGTACAAGATGTGTGTGTGTGTGTGTCTCTCTGTCTGTCCCTGCCTGCATGCGTGTGTCCCTGCCTGCATGCGTGTGTCCCTGCCTGCATGTGTGGAGTCATGTTGATGTTGCCATGTTCAGAGAAACAAGCACAATGGGACGAAGTGTGTATTGTTGATGTTGCCATGTTCAGCGAAACAAGCACAATGGGACGAAGTGTGTTTTAGTATACTGTAGCCACACACGCAGCACTTACTTTCACACGGGTGTGATTTTTTCAACTCAACTGATGTACTTTCTCATTTTAGGGTTGCCAGAGACTAGAGCAAAATGGAGGAGACTCGTCAAAGTTCCAATAGCTAAGTAAGTCTCATTTTACTGTGAAAGCAGCATTTTCAGTTTCATCTTTGCATTTCTATTTCTATTATGGGAAATTGATTTTTGAAGGAGAATTACTTGAAAATGTTGCCCTCGTTGCCCTTGTGTTGAAACACAGTCCGACAGGTCCGACCCACGACTTGTACCATTTTTATTTTTTATTTTTTTTGTCCACTGTGTATTAGAGTTTGACATCCCCATGTGTTAATGTATCCATTTGTAACTTAGTAATTGTGCAAAGGGAACCGTGCTCTTCACAGTTAAGCGAACACTGGGGATTGTACCTTTTTTTCTCAGACATCCCCTCGATAAGGCAAGGAGCCGAATAACAACTTGGCACTTCGGATAAAAACAGGGGACTTGCCGATACGTCGTATTTAATTAACCGTCCTCGGTGCGCAGCACGCGAAGAAAACAATTAGTCTTAATTAAAGCGGCCTCTCGCCGCTTTAAAGTAATATAAAAGAAAATGTGCCATGAACCCACCGTGCACAGTATAAATAATTTAAATCATTCTTTCCACCGAGCACTTCACGGAAAACGCAGGCCTATACCATAGGGACGGCTGTTAAAATAAGCTCTTAATATCACTACTAATTGATGTTGGGGTTGTGCAGCTTAACATGAATAAATGATAACCTCTAATAGCATAATAATAGCTCTAAACATTTCCCCAAACACAGTGTTTGCTATTGATTTATTTAATTAATTTATAACACTCTTGACTTTCACAATGCCGCAGTATTGCATTGAGTTAAATTGGGCTCCTCAATGGAACTCGCTTACTTATGTGTGCCTATATGAATAGAATGAATGAAAAATACCAACCAAGGTTCCTGGACCGCTAAGCCGGCCCAGACCGGTTCAAGATGTTTGTATGTTATGGGTGTATGCTTTATAATGCTGAGGACCCTCTGGACCCCCCATCAAGGACCGCATGTACCAACCATTATAGCCATTGAGAAAGTGAGACTTGGAAATGCTAAAACGTCATTAAAATATCATCTGGGTGTAAATGGGGTTTAAGTGTCCCTTTAGGATTCTGGTCACAATTATTCTAACTTAATTATTATTACATTTTACCTAGAAATCATTGACAACAAGCTGCCCCGATCAGATTTATCATATAGAATGCATTACAATGCATTCTATATACTCAAATTAAATGCCTTCAATTGCCGATTGAATTGGACAGCGCTGTTGTTCTTGGAGGTCTAAGGAGGTCATACGATATACAGTGTTGACTGGTACATGAAGCGCAGAGCAGCAGACACAGTAACGCTGCACAGCGCGTCCAATGAGAAGAGTAAATAGTGTGTGTGTGCTCCGAGAGAGAGAGAGAGAGAGCTGCTGAGGCGAGGCTGTAGCCTAAATATGTATTGAAAAGACAGACAGACGCGCGCCCGCACACACACATGCACGCGCGCGCACACACACACACACACACACACACACACACACACATACACACATACACACACAGACAATTTAATATGTATTCACTTCCACATGGGAAGTGAAGCAGAACTCTTCCACCACCAGGCTGGGGAGTGTGTGTGTGTGTGTGTGTGTGTGTGTGTGTGTGTGTGTGTGTGTGTGTGTGTGTGTGTGTGTGTGTGTGTGTGTGTGTGTGTGTGTGTGTGTGTGTGTGTGTGTGTGTGTGCGTGTGCGTGTGCCTTGAGTTGACTCTATTATTTTGTCTGTTCATATTCTCCATATTGCTGTGGGACGCTAGATGCATAAGACAAGACAACGGCAGGCCCTGGAGGGCTTTGAGAAGCCTGTTGTATTATTAACCATCATGAGAGAGAGAGATGCTACACATACATTATGAGACAGAACTGTATAGTGCAAGCAAAAAAGAGGCCATTAGAGAGGAAGAGATAAAGAACGTAACGGTGATAAAATTATTACTTTGTTTCATGACTTTTTTTCCATGTTTGTAAGTTCCCCTCCACAAAAACCTGCACTCTCGAGAGTGTAATACTGTAATTGGACAATTACAGGTCCATGATTACACTCTAAAGCAGTGGTTTTCAACCTTTTTCGATACCAGAGCCCCACGGACCCAAAACTAAACATTTATTTTGCTTTTGTCCACAATTCCAGGCTGGATTTGGGAAACAAAACAGTCAAACATGCAGATCAAAATGACCATTAATCTTCTACATTCTCTAGTTGTGTAGACGTGGGCTAATTCAGATGAATATTTTAACTCTTGAGAGTTAAAATATTCATCATTCCAGATGTAACTCTCAAAGACTTACATCTGGTTAACCAACTGTCCATCATTTAGCTGAGGACCACCTGGAACCCTTTCAAGGACCACTGGCGGTCCTTGGACCACTGGTTGAAAAACACTGCTCTAAAGACGAAGAAAAATGTAAAACAAGCACACTTCTCTATGTAACACTCTCTCTCGAACCCTTCACTATATTTGTCCGTGGTCTAAAAAAATGCAACGGTAGTTGAAGAAAGTTACATAAGAGCTGGCTCCGTTTGGCCTCAGGTTGTCGCGCCGTCTTCTTTCTCCGTGCAAAAAGTGCGAATTCAAACCGATCAACGCTAATCTCACGAGTCACACGGGCACAGATGGCGCCAACGTCCTCTTTTCTCCCCGCCGGTTCCGCTCGTTCGCTCGCGGTCTCACCGCCAGCCGGCTCACTTTGTCTGACTTCAGGTGCTGCAGCCGGAAAAAAAAAACCTTTCTCTCCCCTTTTCATTTTCAGTGTGCCCGGGTTTCAAAAGGCCTAATTAAACTAATTAGCCGACCAGAGCCGCCACTTGATAGTCAAAGCGATTAAAAAGTTTTCAGACTGAATAACCCGGTAATGGGAGTCGTATTATCAAAGCCCTTATAATTTCCCCCCTCCTCTAATTTAGAATTAATTGGAAATAATATGTACGGCACTCTAGTCACATAGTGTGGCCCTCTTCTAATCTATGGCCTTTTTTTGTAAGAGGTTGAGATAAAGCTAACCTTTCTATCTTTTATACAGGTTAAAGTTAATTAAATCTCTCCTTTTAATTGTATTTCAATACCGACTGCACATTTCCTCCGCTAATATGTCTCCCGTCTGACACAAGAGAAGAAAAAGAACCGATAGAGGGAATGGAGAGAGAGAGAGAGTAAGAAAGGAGTGACTGAAGAGGAGAGAGAAAGAAAAATCCACCCCTCTTCATTTTTCTAAGAGAAGTGAAGTGTCAGCGAATTTGCGGCCGGCGAGAAATTAATTATTTCAGCTTGATAAAGCTTTTCATCTTCCCTGACTCCTTCCCGCCGAAAAAGCCAATTAACGATGTCAAACCTGCCCTCGCTCTCCTGGGGACGGCCTCCGCGACTGATGAGTGTGTTTACCGCGACGGGAGGGACGCGTCGGGACCCAGTGTACGCGTGCACGTGTTTGCGGGCGCGCGGTGCCGGGCCGTTTGTTGTGGGCGTGCAAAGGATACATTGTGATGCCACCGACACATCCGTCCTTCCTCCTGTGTTTATCACCACATTACCCCACTCTGTTTTTTTTTTCTTGCACATATCTGTATGTATCTATGTGTGTGTGTCTGTGTGGTGTGTATGCGTGTCTGGTTTATATACAGTATATATCTGTGTCCGGTGCGTGTGTATGCGTACTGGCATGGACGGGCCCTTCCCTAATCAGGGCCCCACCTGTCAAACTCCCCGCCTCATTATCTGTGTACAGAGAGGCCATTTTGTCAGGGCAGCGAAGTGGCCTGCCGCCCACCAGGGAGAATGTAAAGCCCTGTCTCTGATTTTTTTTCCCCCGCAGATGATTCACTTAATTATGGGTGGCGGGTGGGTGGCCTGTACAGCAGTAGTATAGGTCAACAACTGACTGATGTGCCACAAATGCTCTCGGTTATATTAAAAGACTTCATTCTTGCGGGCACGGTGGCACAGTTGTAAGTGCTGTCGCCTCACAGCTACTGTAGAATGTCCGGGGTCAAAAAACACATACTGTATTACAGTATACTCCCAGGAGAGTGTTCCAAATCTTCTAAACGTCATTGTTTGTTTTGTTTCCCAAATCCAGCCTGGAATTGTGGGCAAGAAAGCAAAATAAATCTTTAGTTTTGGGGTATGTGGGGCTAAAATGTCCTCAAGTGGTGGTCCGTGGCTCAAATGCTGAATACAGCATGGGCCCTGGTATCAAAAAGTTTGAAAACCACTGCTTTACAAGGATATTGTACTTTCAGAAAAAAAACTTTTGATGGTTTCTTTTTATGGTTAATCTAATCTGCACCCTCGAGAAAAGGAGGTAAAATAATGTTTACTCAACAAAATATACTGTAAAAACAACTCGTATCGGTACTCCGTATCAGCGATTACGAGTAGTAAAAATGAAGTACCTGTACTGGTATTTGGTCTGAAAATACGGTGGCCGAACTTCTAGTGCCAATTATAGAAAAGAACGGGGTGTGGGGACAATGTTTCAGCCCGTTGAATGTGGAGAGGTGCAGCCGTCGTCTGACGACAGAAACACAAACAGTATGTCAAATTCAATGACGCCGTAATTGCATGTGCTGCATCAAACCGCAGGATTGGAAGGGACACAAAGTAGACTTTTTAACATCTCTGGGGCTGCTGGCACTGGCGAAAATAAGATCTATCTTTAGTCTGCATTGTCCCAGCCAGAGGGATGTTCCATTTCTGTCTATTCGACGAAAAAAACACATAAATATGCAATGGTACATATATAGCATCCCCCAAGAGTACGCAAACAACATATCAGACGAGGCACGGAGTAGACAAAACTCCCCCCCCCCTGCATTCCGAAGCTTTTGGAGCTTCCGTCCATGCTGTATTGGCAGGTAAAGTTGGGGTTGGATTTGAGGCTGAGGTAATTCATTTTCTTTTCAAAAAGCCCAGCCTGATACTAGTCAGAATACTGGACTGAATCACACCAATAACAGGGACAGAAAATAACGTAAAAAAAAAATGAGCACAGTTGTCAAAATGGGCACGAAGACATTGATTCACAGAGTTTAGGCCATAGTGTTTTTCCACAGCTGAACTGGGTTAGAATCCAAGCCGAGTCACTGCACTCTACCCCCCACCCCAGACACACACACACACAGACACACACGCTGTTCTCTCCTATCAAATCGAGGCAGGAATGCCAGTTTATGCGCGCGTGCATGGACAGGGTGATAATATGGAAATATGGAGCTAAACAGGGAGATGAGGTGACTTTTCCTGGCCGTTGACAGGACGATCAAGATGTACTTGACTGCTGTGTGTGCGTGCATTGTGTGCGACTCCGCGTGCGTGTGCCTGTGTGTGTGTCTTAAGTATCATGCATTTCGCTATCACCCTCATGTTTTTTTTCCTGAATGACGAATGACCCAGACTTACATTTCTCTCTCTCTTCAGACTCTCACTCTCTCTCTCTCTCAGACACATACACACACGCACACACACACACACACACACACACACACACACACACACACACACACACACACACACACACACACACACACACACACACACACACACACGTATACTGAGCAACATGTCGGAACAGGGAGTCTTATAGGAACCATGTGGACCGGGCTGCGCCTGACATTACACCCATCATCTCCACTGCTTCTTCTGCCCACATCTCCCCTCGTTAAACATTCATTTGGGAGATATGTCTGTGTGTGTGTGTGTGTGCGTGCACATGCACATGTGTGTGTGCATGCACATGCACATGTGTGTGTGTGCACGTGCACATGTGTGCGTGCACGTGCACATGTGTGCATGCACATGCACATGTGTGTGTGCACGTGCAAATGTGTGCGTGTACTGTCTCTAACTTCAGTTTCCGTGCGTGCGTTTTAAAGATTCAGTTGTTAAAGCCCCACTCATCAGTCTCCTCTGAGCATATTGATAACATTAATGCCTCTCTCTCTCTCTCTCTCTCTCTCTCTCTCTCTCTCTCTCTCTCTCTCTCTCTCTCTCTCTCTGCTCTTTGCCCCACAAAGTGATTGAGCCATCAGCTGACTTTGCAGTGCCTCCTTCTTCTTATTGCACTACAAAAAAAAATCCCCCGAGTGTTGAGTTGACTCAAAGTTGCAGGATGATTAAACTGTCGTATTTTGCCCCAGCGTGTGACATAGTAGTGGTTCAGAAATGTTTTTGTTAATCTCAAAGAGTCCCTGTTTGGTATGCTCTGTATCAGGCCGCAGACCCCCCCCCCCCATAACTCTGAGTGTACACATGGAAACAAACATTGGGGTTTTGCACTCTTAGAGTTACAGTAGTAGTAATAGTTATGCAGATCTATTTCGTTCCTGACTCTCAATTATCTGTTATCTGTGCTTTACAGTTTTCTTTCATGTCTCTGTGTGTGTCCTTATTTGTCTCTTGTGTATGCTGTTTAGCCCTTTGGTCCATTTGACCACGGAGTCTAGTGACGATGGAAATGTAATTGAATGTTTTGAGGTTCTAATTTAACCTTTTAGAAGACAATTAGAATGAACTCAAAATGGACTGTATTTACCTTCGGCAACTCAACATTAAACCAAAATATTGCAGAAACAAACAGATATTGAAAACGCCAGCGAGACCCAGAGTTACCAAGTGAACTTTTACCAGGAAATGTAGTCAGAGGGCAAATGGAGATGGCATAGCAGTAGCACAGAGACATACACCAGGGGACAGATCTACTAACTCATCACCATGGTAACATATGTAAGAATCATTCACAACAAATTCAGAATTCCCCAAACTATTGATAATCTGTGCTCCAGGGGCAGGGTAGAGCAGGTCGTCCAATGATCCATGAGGTCGGCAGTTTGAATCCCTGCTACTGCTGTCTACATATCGAAGTGTCCTTGCAAGACACCTAACCTCAAATTGCTCCTGATGTGCTGGTTGTGCCTTGCATGGTTTCTGTCGCATTTGGAGTCTTGGGTGCACCATGTAAAGTACCTTGGATAAAGGCGTGATGTAAAATGTACCCTTTACTATAAATGGGGTTGGATTGGATGGAACTCGGAGTCTTGTGAAGATGAGGAAGTTAATGTGTCTTTCAACAATAACTTGGGGCATGTTTTTTTCCTCATGTTACGCTGTAGAAAGCCGGACACATGAACAATATAACGGAACACGTACTGTATACACCTAAATTCTACCCATGTCGAAATGTACATCATCTGATTGATGTATCTGATTATATCTTAAAGTTATGCACTGTTTTGAGGTCTGGCAGTTTGTGCTCTCGGGGGGGAAGAACAGTCCCCAAACTTCTAGAATAAATCTCTTTAATGTTTGGTATTCTGACATTATAATTATTTCTTGGCTGACGTTCTGAATATGTTTGTCCCGATGAAGCTGTCAGGACCTAACGCTGTTTGTGTTCTGGAGATTTCCACATGTCCCCAGGCGGTACTGTCTGTGTGCACTGATCTTTCCATTTGCAGTGATAGAAGTACAAGTTCAATTTGGAGGTATACTTGAGTATTTGCAATTTGCGATACTTTGGTTTCTACGCCACTGTACCTCAGAAGTAACCAACATCCAGTACTTTTACTCCACTACACTTACTTGACTAAAAGGGGGCATGCTGGCACAGTGGTTAGTGCTGTCGCCTCACAGCTAGAACGTCCTGGGTTTGATTCCCGTTAGGGGCGCTGCTGTGGGTGCGGGTGGCGTGTCTCCTCCTCTGTGTCATCAGTGCCCATACATGAGGCGGGGTTGGCGAAAGGGCCTTTCTGTGTGGAGTTCTCCCCGTGTCCCCTCGGGTAGATACCCTCATAAAAACATGCAGTAATCCTATGGGCTTTAAACTGCCTGATGGAGGGGACAGGAACTGTTTGGAATAGCATGTTCCTTCCACACGCTACGTCTAGCCAGGGAAATTACCCCCTGTCAGGTGAAAAGAAGGGAGCTTGGACTCCTCATGCTTTGAAGGAAGCATGAAGCCAGTCCGCTGGACAGAAGAGACTCATTCAATTAACATATGGTAACAATGACAAGTACAGTATGTGCATATGCACTGTATACTTGGGACTTTATGTATGTGTTATACAAGTGTGCAAATATGTTTTGTTCACTATGTCACAATTATGATTCTGTTGGTTTGTTGAAATAATGGTGGTGGTGTTGTCATGTACGGAGTGCGGTGTGGTCATCAGCCTGTTGTTTTGTCTTGTTACGTTTTGTCTAGGTCTGCTGTCTTGTTTGTCAGTCTTTATGTGTTTTTGTTTGTTTTCTGATTTCTAATATGAAAATTACTGATGTTCACTCGTGCATATAAAATTCCAACAAACTCCAATGCCAAAAAAAACAGATGACAAAAAAATGTGTGTTGTGCAAATGGACTCATTTTCTCATGCTGGCTTAGCAAAGAAAAGCATATCCATATTTGTATTTTCTTTTCTTTTCTAAAGGTGGACGAAGATGCTGCATGTGCTGCATATGTATGCCTGGAGAAAAAATGTCTGAAAATTGATGACCGAGTCTTCAAAAGATCCCCCTGAAGGAGCCAGCTTGTCCAGAACATCAGGTAAGACCGCAAACTCAACGTCACAGCAGGCCCGGATGTAACATTACGCAATTGGGGGGGTAGTGGGGCTTCGCACCACGGGTGATGAAGTCGCCCCATACCATTTTCAGTTACAGGACTTATATTAGACAAATAAGCTTCAATAACATCAGTTGTTGTTGAAGTTGCAACAGACACGCATCATGCATAAAGCTAAAGGTCTGACTCAGAGAGTTTTCTGTTTTCAATGATGGAAATGCTGTTGGTTTAGTGGTGCCACAATTCTAGTTTGTTAGTATCATTTTAATTATGAGCACTTTAATTATAAGCACTTTAATTTGAAATATCTTTGAAATTTGGGTTGTTTTGTTTTATCATGTTTGGTGGGGCAGTCTGGGCATTTAGTGGGGCATAACCCTCCATGCCCATGCCTAGATCCGGCCCTGCACCACAGCCAGACTGCACTCAGCTCCCTGTAACCACGGAACGCTGTGCTATGATAGCGCCGATAAGTCACCGCATGCAACTCTTTATCTGCAGGTATCATTTCCTTTTCTCTAAAGGGAAAGAAAGAAGTTTGCCCTTCTCTTCAAGTCATAAATCATAAGTCTTTCTTTTTTTCATGGTTGACGTGAACATTTTAGGCATTTACTCTTTGCGCTCGGCGGTACATATCCTCCACCAGTGACTTTACAACTCTGCAACCCGCAGATGTTGATCTAGGAGACCCGGGAGAGAGCAGAGAGTACAGTACAGGCGGTGGCACAGCCCAGACCCACACTTTAAAACCAGGACCTCCCCGTGCGCGCTGCTATTTTTACATTTTTTTACTGCCTTAGACGGGTGTTTTATTTTATTATGTAGCCACGTCTGGGTGTCACAGCGCAAAGTGGCCCTCTGACATTTTACTCTCTGTACTGTACCACTTCCCAGTGCCACAGACCCAATACACTGGGTGGTATAGTGCGTGTATGTGTGTGTGTGTCCTGGTAGCATTTTTGCTACCAAAAATGCTACCATGTATTTGATCCATTTTGGGTACGCCTTTTGGTGTTCTAAGCGTTATTGGCATTACTTAGCATTGTTGTGTTCTAAGCATAGTGGTGTTCTAAACGTTATTAGCATTATTAATACCTAGCATTAGCAGTACTTAGTATTATTAGCATTATTAACAAGCGATAACCTCACTGCATGATTAGCATTAGTTAGCATTACTGGCATTAAATTAGGTATTGACAAAATATCAGATCTACAAGCTCTAGATCTGATAGCTCTTCTTTGAATCATTTTTTCAGGTCAAAATGGTACATACAGTAATACGCGTTTGGGAGCAATTGCTCATAGGTCACACGATCAGCTGTGTCAACGCAGTGTCCCCAGACATTTGCAAACCCCCGCATGTGCATGTGCTCATGCATGTTTAGGCTCGTTTGATGTTTAGGTGCGTTTGCAACCTCTGCAGACCAGATGATTGCAAGCTTGCATGCAAGAAGGAACCCGACTGCGTGTTGCATGTTCGAGTCTCGAACATGCAATGCAATGGCTGCCCATCTCTCCCTTTCTCCCTTTCTCTCTGTCTCTCTCTGTCTCTGTCTCTCTCTCTCTCTCTCTCTCTCTCTCTCTCTCTCTCTCTCTCTCTCTCTCTCTCTCTCTCTCTCTCTCTCTCTCTCTCTCTCTTCTCTCTCTCTCCCCTCTATTGTCAATAAAGGCACAGAAGCCCCAAACAAGTCTTTAATAGAAAATCTCCTACAGGAACAGAGGCTTGTACTTACTCGGCTAATGCAACCAGCAAAACAACTGGCAATGACCAAAAAAAATGTTTTCCTATATTTAAAGTATATGCTGTGTATATAAGCAATACATCTCAGAATTTTACTGACATTTTTTTCGTCTTTATCTTAGGCCATTTCATTACTGGAACACTTCCTGAAAATATCTACAACGTAGTATCTATGCCAACCATAGGAGCCGCAGTGAGCCTTTAAAAATCATAGTCCTCCACCACCTCCACATTGGACTCCACCAGTCCTCCCCTTTTCCTTAATCAGAGGCACCTCAGCGAAGCTCTTCCTGATTGGCTAACAAATAGTCTCTCCGTATTTGTTAGCCAATGACAAAGCTTATATGGATTTCTTTGGAGGCCTCATGCAGCACCAGGCTGCTAGAAAAAAAAATAGATTTTTTTTGGAGATGATATAATTAAGACTTCATGAAAAACATGAAACCAATAAAAAAAAAACGATTATTTTAACCATAAAATTACATTCAAGTACTTCATTTAATTTGCCCTTGTGGGGTATTGTTACAGTACCTCAGGTTACTGTATGTAGTTGAACATGGATGGATGGATGCATATAGCTGAACGTTGTGTGGCGTTGTGACTGAAAGCTTTTTTTAACGCAGCACTGGAGCGTTGCGGGTGTTGCTGCTGCTCCATGTGCAGAACACAGAGTCATTTCAGATCGGTTTGTTGACAGAGGATGATGATGATGATGAATCCCACCACCGCATCGGTGGTTGAGACCCTGCCTTCAACTTCCCCTTTCTTCCAGGCAGGGGCGGATGTAAAATTTCCCAATTGAGGGGGGGCAGGAGAAAATGGCATTGCGGCGGCTTCATCGCTTCATTGAAGCCGCGCCCATACAATTTTCAGTTACAGGCCTTTTATTAAGCAAGTATAAGCATCAATAATAATCAGTTGTTGTTGAAGTTGCAACAGACACGCAGCATGCATAAAACTAAAGGTCTGACTCAGAGAGTTTTCTGTTTTCAATGATGAAATGCTGTTGGTTTAGTGGTGACACAGCTGTAGTTACTAGTTAGTAGTAGCAGTAGTAGTGTTTCAAATCATTTTAAATATAAGCACTTTAATTTGAAATAGCTTGGGCTGTTTTGCATGCCATCATATTTGGTGGGGCAGTCAGGGCATTTAGGGGGGCATTGCCCCCCCATGCCTAGATCCGCCCCTGCTGCCAGGCATTGCTGGTGTTTGTGTGCCTGACTTGCGGGTGCCTGTGTGTACCGTTGGATCACCAGACCCAGACCCCTCATCTTTTCCCAGAGACTCATCCTCTGCTGACAGACATTACACGTCTCTCTCTCTCTCTCTCTGTATAATTCGGGGTCTGTCTTCTTTGATTTACTCCCTTTTCATTTTCTCCCCTTTTCTGTCGCTTCCTCTTTCTTCTCTCCTCTCTATCTCACACTCTTGCCTCTCTGTTAGGCCTCATACACACATCCATACTATAACCAAGGAAATGTCTGAATGAATCTACATGTCTGAAACCGCCGTAACTCATCACTGACTGCACCAATCACTCTGACTTTAATCATTAAATTAGTAGTGCATTAAATTTTCCCCTATCAACATGGGGAAACTCCGATCGCCCCCTAATATGGGCTCAAAAGGGACGGAGCCATGAATACCCTGACTACAGGCGGGGGCTTGATCAGATATACGGAGATCTCCATATATGGGCACAAAATGGACAGAGCCATGAGTACTCTGGTTCACATATTTAACGGGTAAGGTCCTAGTAAAGAACAAATGTTAGGTGCTCTGCCTGTGCTTCATGACCACGTTGTTGCTTTTCGTATGAATGTGGTAAATGGTAAATGGTGCATTTATATTGCGCCTTTATCCAAGGCGCTTTACATAGCTTGTGCATCACATTCACCCATTCACACACACATTCATACACTGATGGCAGTGGAAACCATGCAAGGTACCTACTAGCACATCAGGAGCAATTAGGGGTTCAGTGCCTTGCTCAAGGACACTTCGACAGTAACTCTGCGGGAGCCTGGGATTGAACCGGCAACCTTGTGGTTACCAACCGGTGACTCTACCCCTGAGCCACTGCTGCCTGTGAATTATTAACTATACTGTAGGAGGTCTAGGTCCATATTTATATGGAGGCCAGCGTCTTGCTCAAGGACACACCGACTTTTTAACTCTTGGGGGAACCCGGGTTCGAACTGGCAACCTTGTGATTACCATCCAGCCCTGTTGGTAGGGCGTTCCACATTTTGGTGGGCATACATAGGAAGCGGAAGGAATTAATTCACGCGGTTTGACAAAACAGTTGTGTGTGATTGTGGGGAGGGGGGCAATCAAGAGCGTAGAACACTTGGGCCCTAGAGATTTTCTCTTCTTATCTCCATCCACCGCCCCTCCCCTCCCCTCCCTCTCTAGGGTGACCAGATCCAAACTGTTAATTTGTGGGACAGACTTATTGCGTGTGTGGGACAAGCACTGTTGGGCAATATTACTTAGAGAGTAATATCTTTACTTTACTTATGACCCCTTAGAAAAAGTCAGATTATTACATTACTTATTACTTGAATCAAATAATAATAATAATATTAGAAATTACAATATTATTTTCCCAAGTCTCCCCTTCCACCCGCAAAGGAATAGAGATGTACAACCCAATGTGTTCAGTGACAACTTGCTACAACTGCAGCAACTTGTA
Source organism: Benthosema pterotum (assembly GCA_039105355.1). Taxonomy (NCBI): domain Eukaryota; kingdom Metazoa; phylum Chordata; class Actinopteri; order Myctophiformes; family Myctophidae; genus Benthosema; species Benthosema pterotum. The sequence continues at coordinate 8,617,111 of CM076988.1, read as the reverse complement.
GTGTATGTCATGTGTGCAGAATACTGCAGTGGATTAGGATCTACAAACTACAGTGCATCTCTGTTGTTATCTGTTGATAGCTTGCGAATCTGTTCACATGCAACAACAAGCTCAAAAGTAATGAGTACTAGAAGTTCTGGCAGAGTAATGTCTTTTACTTTTGCTGGAACACCTGAAAAGTCTTGGGAAAGAGGGACTGAGTGTCCCACTCAAAGAGGGACATCTGGCCACCCTATCTCTCTTCTCAGTGTTCTTACTAAAGCCACAGATCTTGGGGAGTCTTCAGTGCGGGCCACACTGATCACTGGTATGTTTGACACCATGTGTCAAAACAGGCCTCTCTCTCTCTCTCTGTCTCTCCGTCTCTCCCTCATTCCATCGTCCCTCTCTCTTCCACACAGGCTCCGTACGCTCTGTGCGTCTCCCGCTGTTGCCAAATTCCACTGCGAGTGTCCAGAGAGGCTGTACTGTAAAGTGTTATTATGTCTTTTCCACGAGTGACAGATACACAAACAGCTCCGCTTGCAGAGATGGGCTCCGTCTCTCGCGTCCCTCGAGTTTAAAGCATGCACGTATCCTCATTTGAACCCTGTTGTGTATGCATACTTTATTATTACCGGTAATATTATTATTGGGTGTTCCTATCATGTTTATTTTTGCTCCCGGTTCGAATTTGATTATTTGCAATTGGCTACAGTGTGTGTGTGTGTGTGTGTGTGTGTGTGTGTGTGTGTGTGTGTGTGTGTGTGTGTGTGTGTGTGTGTGTCTGTTTGGCCATTTCTTCTGTTATTTGTTGAGGGTTAAAGTACATGAGCGATACATATGATGTATCGGTCATTGAAATCGGAACAACAAGGAGATGTACAATGAGGATCGATGCTTCCGCCACAATCCTGAAAACGTACCTCGGACTCCATCTAAACCCATAGCACTTGTAGCAGCACTTGTGCTATAGTGTCGTGGGGTCTCCTATAGGCTTTTGAAAATCTCAACTAAGGTAGATTGCATTTTATGTAGACTTAGATAGCAGTGTCTATACCGTGGCATTTCATGTACCCACTTGAGAGTATACACAGTTTATTTAGCCTATATAGATTCTTTACTGTCTTGGTCTTAGCTTATGTATGATTCACATTAACTCATCTATATGCATATGACAGATTGCCGTGCTTTTTTCCTTTGTTAATTCCCTAATATAAATCTCTGGATTAAGAGTGTCGGCTAAATTCCGAAATTGTAAATTGTACAGTATGGGACGTTACCCAAAGCTGAGGAAACAAATATTCAGAACATGGCTAACACTTTGAGATGGGCAGAACTGGCTGTGACAATAGGAGGACAGTAACCCCTCCCAGAACGACTTTTGAGTGTCTTGTATCACAATAGTGCACAATCCAAAATCACAGACAGACAATATCCACTCTAATATCATGACATGGATGATTGTTATTATGAATGGGCTGTTGTTGAAGTATGTGAACGTTCTTGCAGTGGAACTCATTCGACACATCTGTTCGCTGAGATGCAAATTGGTCGTCAAATAGGAGCCAACAAACCCTCCCTGTGTCCCTGACTCAGCTGTCAGTTCGCATCTATCTGACGAGGCTCATTTGCATTTTTAATATTTGAGGTCCTTTTTACTGAGCTGACGCCTTGGTAAGTAAAAAAAGAAAAGAAAAAGAGAGGCGACTTCGCGAATGGCGGTTTGGCGTCACGCTCAAGGCCAAGTTGGCTCTCGCCCAGAGCTTGACCTCGTTTCTGATTGTTTCTTTGTTTCATATGACATGGCCCTTCCATCTCACAGTTGAACTTGTGTGATTTGTATTTTTGTTTGTTGTAACTACCATTGCTTCAAATATACAATGCACTGTATGTTCCCTTGCACGTCGAAAACAGACATGCTTATAGCTCAGTGTTTCCGTCAAGCAAAATGACCTTTTTCAGCGGCTCTTTTGCCAGGACTAAGACTGGCTAAAAGTAGCATTTTCAAATAATAGAAATGCCTAAAATGTTACTAAAATGAATAATAACACAAGATAATTAATTATTAATTGTAAAACAGCGTTGCATTCGGTTACCAAGTTGCCCAAGATGTGTTTTCATTGTTCAATCGACATTTTAACCCATTTTAAGTCATACGGGCGACCGACTGGACAAAAATAGATTGGAGGCACGTGCTGAAAGTCCTTCGTTCTAGGAGCGCAAAGGCTTCTGGGAAAATGTGTTCAGCAGGGAAGTGTGCAGTGGCTTTCACTGGTGGTCCGGCGGCCATGACGGTATAGTTCTTTTCGGTCGCGATAGCGGTGGTTGGGTTGTGTGTGCGTGTTCGTGACGACAAGCCGTGGAGCTATTTATGCCGTGGAATATCATGCATCAAAGGCGCTAATACTATTGAAGGAAGTGGACCCCTTCACACCCCCCGGCTGTCAACCGAGGAGATAGTGAGGAAGGAGAGGAGAGGAAGGGTGGGAGTGGCGAGGACGAAGAGCAGAGAGGACAAGGCGACGACGAAAGGGGGAAGGGGCGGAGGTGCCGGGGGGTGGTGGGGTGCGGCGGGGGGGCTTTTGGTGGCAGATGTAACCTCAGCAGTGTCACAACTGGCAATTTGCGGCCGGCCGGAGATGTTGACATCTGCATTCTTTCACGCTCGCCTGTAACTCACTGTGCTGAGCCTGAGAGGGGGGAGAGAGAGAGACCAGCTTATAGACTGCTTTATTTATCTCTATGCTCTTGTGGTGTGGAAAAGGATGCTCCCCTCCTACACTGTGACTGTTTGTGTGTGTGTGTGTGTGTGTGTGTGTGTGTGTGTGTGTGTGTGTGTGTGTGTGTGTGTGTGTGTGCGTGTGCGTGTGTGTGTGTGTGGTGTGTGGATAAAGCGCGAAGGGGCGAAAGAATGCGCTTTCAGTTGTAGGTCATAAACACCCTTCGTCCCCCTCCAACCAAATCATCCGCTGTTGTACATGACCCCGTTGTTATTCGTGATATATGAATGGTTAATTCACGCTGACTGACGTCTTCATAAGAATTTGACAGGAGAGGAAAACAAAAAAATGTCTTGAGGGCTCTCGTGTTTTAGGCTTGGAGATATTTTTATTTTTTTCCCCCCGACGCCCCACGGCGGTGCAGCACCTATCCCATCTCCAGGGCGGATTCCTTTAAAACACACATCCGAAATTAGCTTTTTTTTGTTTGTTTACAGCCAAATGGTCAAGATTCCTCCATGGTCTTGAATGCAAACCCCACCCCTTAACACCACTTATACACATTATACTGTATATGCTACTACTGTATAATGTTGATCGGGGTCCCCACATGGCTCTTACTTATCCCCTCCTTTTCCCCTTCATGCTGCTTCTCTCTTTGGTGTGCAGACCAGGGATGTCAAACTCAAATACACTGTGGGCCAAAAAAGAAATATTACTTTGAGTCGAGGGCCAGGGCCTCCGGAATGTGTTTCATCACTCTAGGCCCGCAACGATTAATTGATGAATCTTAATCTAAATCAATTATTCAATTAGTTGTCAACTATTTTAGCAATCGATTAATTGGTTTGTCAACTAATCACTGAAGTTTCTACCCGTTTACCCACTTAAATCCTGCCGTTCGTTAATCGATCATAGACCAAGAGCGGACCCTTCCTCCTTTGTCCTCGCATGATACCGTGTGGAATGTTTCATGTCTATTGTGGTCTCGTAGGTGACGTCTCTCTGCATGTGGTTCTGCTTAAGGCACGCGGCGGGCTATCTTGTCTTAGTGTTTTTTTTTTTTTTTTGTGCATGTGCATGGGAAACCGCACGGCAGCACAGCCAGCATTAGCCAACGGAGCGGAGCGGGCAGTTTAACGACGAGACGAACCTGGATAAGCTCAGCCAAACCTGAAAGTACTCTCTCTGTCTCTCTTTCTCTCTCACTGTTTTTGTCTTAATTCCTACACACACAAAAAAGTCCTCCCCGTCTCTCCGTTTCACCCGTTCTCTTCTTTTCTTACAGCTGACTGACACTATGGCGGGGGACGGTGGGGTTCAACGAGGGCCCTTAAAAACACATCAGTCAAATGTAAATTCATCTCCGACCGAGCTGACAGACAGACAGACAGACAGACAAACGGCGCTCTGGTTTCCCCCTCCGCTCCACTCCACCACCGACAACATTTTTCTTTCTTCCGTTTTGACAACTGGCAAACCTGTCGCTTCGAAAAGAGAATAACAGGAGACGGTCGAAGTGCGCACACACTTGCTTCACTTCTAGGATTCGATCATGAGTGAGAATTACAAGAGAGAAAAGAGACATACAGATGGAGGGAGAAGAAGCCAGGGGGATGATTTTTTTGTGCGTCTGCTTAATACACGTGTGCGCCTGTGTGTGTCTAAGAATGTGCCGTTGTGTGGGTCGTCTATCTAGGCCTTATTGTCAAGTTTGATTTAATAACTTTATTGGAAACGTCTCATTTGATTTGGACTTGTCGTGGCGTGGGCGCCCTGGAATGCGAGCTCACTATCCCAGTGTGCTATGGTGCGGTCGGTGTGTGCAGACCAGACCTGGAGCCACGGAGGATCTCACACTGGCTCCCTCTTGCCTTTCCCACAACACACATTATCTCAAGGGTGTGTGTGTGAGAGAGAGAGAGTGCACTCCTGCACACACACACACGTATATTACCGGTATATGATTCCTTGATCAATAGGGTCTATTCTATGATTTTTTTAATGTACTTATTTCACACACCAAGCCTGCCTCTGCTAAACTGATTGGCGGAAGGCCCCTCTCATCCTGATTGGATGAAGGCTTTGTCTCCCACCACCAATACCCTAACTAGGTTTTGGTTTTGATTTTTATCCCAGGGGTCACTTGGGACATGGGAGAACTCCTTATATGGTCAGCACAGTCTGTTGTAGGGAGGAGTATAAAAAGTAACAATAAGTGATATTTGAATTAATTGAAATGGGTGAATATAAAATTTAAATAAAAAACAAAATGCTAAATTGATATTTTATCAATACTTTGAAAGCTATTCAGTGACCGTTTTGATTGAGCTCTTTTCTTAGACACAAACCAATGCATGCAGATGCGCGCACATATTTTAGTTGCCTACGGTCTATAATTGTCTCTTTTCTCCCTCGACAACAGTGGTTTTCAACCATTTTGATTCCAGGGCCCACTATTTATTCAGCATTTGAGCCACGGACCACCATTTGAAGAGGCATAGTCTCTCCGACCAAAACTAAGACAAAAAAAAAACAAAGACTTCTTGTTTGTTTTTTTCCACAATCCCATGCTGTATTTTTGGAAAAATAACAGACCAACTGTCATCAAAATAACAATTCTTCTACATTTTCTAATTGTGTAGATTCTTGATATTTAAGTCAAATAGTTACAGATCTAATTGTCTATGTGGTTAATATAACTCCATAATTAGCTGGGGACCAACTGGAAACCTCTCAAGATAAAAAAAAAAATAGTCAAACACTCGGAAACACAACGTAGATGCGAGCTTGCAGACAGCCGGTGCAATAGCCGCAGTTATAGCACAACGTATTTGGATCCTTTTTTTCGTAACAGAAACTCCAGTCTTTTCCCAGAGCATCTACAGGGGTCCTTTCTGATGCACATGCACAGCGACAGCCGAGACCAAAACGGTTAGTTCGGCGCTCCGGTTGCAGCAGGTAGCCGTGCCAAATGCCAGAAACTGAATTAAGATCACATTTCTATCCTGTTTCAGATAGAAATGCCTTGGCAGATGCTTCTCTTTTTTAGCGAGAGCAGATAGTTTACAGCTCAGGCTTGTGTCAGTGTGCATGCAGGCGTGGGCGTGCGTGCGGGCGTGGGCGTGCGTGCGTGTGCACGTGTGGAGGTTTAGAGCTGCTGATGTAACTTAACAGTACAGTACAGAGACGCTGATATCTGAATGTTTTAAGAGGGAGAGGATACAACTCCAGATGGGAGATGCTTTACCGATATTATAGCCGGTAACTTATTATGCGCAGTAAAAGGCGGTTCTTGATCGGGGCGGCGAAAAAAAAGAGAGAGGTGATTTATAATCCTTAGCCGTCCTCAGAGTTTTTGCTGGGAAAATCTTGAAGGGGGGAACGGTTTTCAGGTCCAGGTTCTCTGGAGTTCAGATCACGCGGGATATTTGATAATACTTATCAAACAATAAAGGGAGCGGAGATTCATCCATCAGACGGTATTATTGGTAAAGGAAACATAAAAGAAACCCCGCAGGGGGAATCAATCCCTAGGATATCTGGCGCTGTAAACCGCTCATATTAACCTTTAACGCTCAATGAAAGAGCCAGGGTATTTAACCGTTGGGTCCACGTACAGTATCAGTCTGTTTGTTTGGGACGAGGCCGGAGATGGTTTTAGTGAGCACCTGAGCAAAAAAATAGTTACTACACACAACGCTCTCTGATGTCTGAGATCCACTTTCTATAACAGGGGTCCGGGGACCACCAGTGGCCCATCATTTAGCCTGAGGACCAATGGTCCTCAGGCTAAATGATGGAAAGTTGGTTAACCAGGTGTAATTCTTTGACAGCGTAAACATGAAACCAAATTGACTCTTGCGGGTTTGTATGATTGACTGTTTTGTTTCCCAAATCCAGCCTGTGGACAAAAGTGAAAGAAATCTTTAGTTTTGGGGTCTGTAGAAATAAATGTCATCAAATGCTGGTCCGTGGCTCAAATGGTGAATAAATAGTGGGCCCTGGTATCAAAAAGGTTGAAAAACCATTGTTCTACAACATAGGTTTGTGCACCATATGCCATGCCTTGAGAGCCCAGGAGCCCTTCTTTGAAGACAAAAATGTTGTTTTTTGTGCGTAACATCCTTCCATATTAACCTCTTAATATTAAGGTTCAAGTTTTTTTTTTCTTTTTTCTTTTTAATTTAACACAGTGTGTGTCAATACATATAGAGGGATGGAATATCGTTTACCACTCATCTACGTTGCAATAATAAATAAAAACAAACAATAAAGACAAACAAAAGGCAACAAGTAACAGTAGTGCAACAGTTGAAGTCAATAAAGTGCTATATAAAACTATAACAAACCTACAAGTGAACGGTATTAATGACTATATCAAAACCTAATTATGTACTGTAAGTGACAGGTGCTGTACAACAATGACCATACCTCATTTTTTAAAGTGAAAGTGAGATGTAAAGTTACACCCAAAAGGCACGATGACACAGAATGTCTACTGACTCTCCTATCCAGGAAGTGAATATTATCACCATGTTTAAATACTGGATAGCGAGGTCTTTGTTTTGTTTTGTTGTCCTTGTAGTGTTGACTTGTGTCTTATTTATGTCTTATGCATCGTGCCAAAGTGAATCCTTAGCCAGGCTTTGGCAGGCCATGAGCGCGAGCGAGCGCCGCCACATTTCCATGTTTGGCTATCAGGGTTCATATCTCATTTGCAGCAGATGCTACAGTTGCGTTTGAACTCTGCGATGCGGTTCCACTTGACCGCACGGCGTATAAATATATACCTGCCAATTCTTAACAGAAGAGCAGACCAGCTCCAATACGAGAGTTTTGTAGCATTGCATTGACTCAGCACACATTCTGGACTGCAGCTTTAAAGTATTTACTCTATTGAGATGCTTTCCTGTTGTAGACTGTTTTGTTGAAGGATTAGTCCAAAAACAAAAAAAAAGAAACCCCTGACGACCAGCGATTACAGGCGGTTTAGTGTTTGATATGAAGAATCACCAGCCGCGACTTCTTGGAAAATGCAGACATCGCATTTTTAGTCAACAACTTTTTTGCCTCTTTTGGAAACTGTGTATGTGTGTGTGTGTGTGTGTGTGTGTGTGTGTGTGTGTGTGTGTGTGTGTGTGTGTGTGTGTGTGTGTGTGTGTGTGTGTGTGTGTGTGTGTGTGTGTGTGTGTGTGTTGTCTTGTGTCATGTGAAGTATGAGAGTGATTACAAGAAGCTGACAATCAGGACCAGACCCCGTATCTGTACTTCTTCTTGCTCCTCTTGCGATCCTCCATGCGTTGCATCTTCCACCGCGTCAACTCCAATTACCGTGATTCCCTTTCATTTGTCCATGCGCGCACGCGGGCAACACACACACACACACACACGTACACGCACACTGTAAAATCCGGAGTGTTACATGCAAAGGCGGAACGTTTATTATGCATTCTCAGAGTTAAGGTAATGCTCCAGATTTTGCTGCGCACACATGCAGGGACACAGCAGGGAGAAAAACACATTACTCCCACACACACACACACACAGACAGAGACACAGAGACACCCACAGACGGCTTGTGGATGAGAGGGACAGCTAGTGATGATGCCACAGGCCACAGGGCCACCCAGTAATCCAGATAAGTACCGTGGGCTGATCATCATCACACTTCATTCGTAATGTCCGTTCCCATAAGACACCGCTCACTGTGTTTGTGTGTGTGATTGTGTGTGCGTGTCTCCGTACGTGCTTGAGTGCACGCGGTGCTGTGCACATGCAGGAGAAGGAGATTCATTTTTGTCAGATTGTAACTCCAAGCTCTGCCTCTGTCTTTTCTCATTTTGACCATTCATTTGTTTATGGCATGTGTGGATGATGTTTTAGCCCTGCTACTGGCCAGGCCCGAATATTGTCAATGATATTTCAAAGGTGTACTTTTCTTCGATTTATTTTTGCAAGATTGCTTTTCTTTTACACTGAAGTATGGTTACAATATTCTAATCAAAACCGAGATTAAAAGTCTGTGTGTGTGTGTGTGTGTGTGTGTGTGTGTGTGTGTGTGTGTGTGTGTGTGTGTGTGTGTGTGTGTGTGTGTGTGTGTGTGTGTGTGTGTGTGTGTGCCTATGTGTGTGTTTGTATCATCATTTGGGACCCCCTCTAAAATGAGATGCTGCATCACAAGGGGCTATCCTCTCAATACAGTCTAAAGTCATATTTCCTTAGTTGTCGAGCCCCGCAGTGCAGTCCCTGACCTCCAAGATGTCCATCCAAGATGCTTGAGAGCATTACGGAGGTATGGCTGGCAGCCCTGTCACTTGGCCACAGGAGCAGGTGGCATTCTTTTTGCCCAGCAGCCATCTTGAAATCACCTGCACTCCTCTGGCTGTCTAAAGCACTCTCAATCATGAATGCTCTTTTTTTCCCTTTCCTTTTTCCTCACTCTCTCTCTCTCCCCACTCTCCAATTTGCTGCTCTGGTATCTCAAATCTGAAATTTATATTTGTAGATACAGGTTGCGTTTTAATTAAAATGCTACCTATTTTGCCTTTATCGAACTGGCTTCCAATTATTTTATTTTATTTTATTTTAACCTTGATGCACCTCCCACTAGGACAAATATGTCACATTCAAAGCCCAGGGGCCAAATCAGGCCCGTCAATGACTTATCTTCGGGCCGTTGGATGATATTGAATTAGTATTAGTAGTGGCCCTTTGATATATTTGACGCACCATGATTAGAAACTAATGCAAATTATTTGATTTGCTTTCTCCTCTTAATAAGAAAACAGAACTTGGTGAGGGTCATAGCATAGGAAAGCAAGCTTTACAGTAATAATGCATTTCCAGTTTAATGCAGGCAGTTTCATGTTTATCCAGCTATGAGGGGACATTCATTTTTGAGGGAAAATTACTTTTTTGCTATTTGACTGGGACGTCGTCGTAACCTGTTGAGCCAGTCCAGCCCTCGGCTTGCGCCAAACTTTCTATTTTGGCCCGCTGTCTATTTGAGTTTGACATCCCTGCACTAGTAGGAGACCCCCAAGGCAGACCAAGGCACATTAGGATTACATTGTCCTGGAATCCCCCAGGAAGAAGCTGGAGCTGTTGCCCACCCCGACCCGACTACGGATAAACGGTTGAAGGTGGACGGACGGATTGACATTAGATGTAATTTAAAAGGGATCAAGCAGTCCACGAAGTGGACTTGATCCCTTGATTGTTTTTGTCTCATTTTCCTCCTTCCGCCAAAAATAGCTGTTCTGGCTGAACCGTGCAGTCGGTTTTCGCGAAAATTGGTAATCTGGTAGAGGGTGATGCCAAACGGTGATGATGCGAAGCCTGTGACCACTGGTCAAATGGTGGCGCTATAGCACTCAACTGAAATTGCAAACTTTAAACACTCATAACTCATGAACTGCTCGACTCTCAGAAATGTAACTTATATTCACTTATGCGTCTGCTTATGTCAAACAACTTTTGTATTCTGACTTTTCACCTCTGACCTTTAGATGAACCGCCATCTTGAATTATATGTAAAACAGTTAAAATGTCTCTTCTCCTACAATCTTTGATCAAAATGCATAACAATGACCTACACATGAACTTTGAAGCCATACAAACATGAAATGGGTGTGAATTTTGTTTTCAGTGAAAAAAATGATGTTTTTACGAGCCAATGAAAATTGCTTGTTTGTGAAAATTCTTCTATTATCCCTAATCTACACATGCAAAGTAATCTGTTTATGAGATTTTACAGTTTGGTAGAGGGGGATGCCAAATAGCACTAAAACCAGTCTTGCTCCAATCGCTCAAATGGGGGCGCTATAGCAATTCTTTGAAACTGAAACATTTGAACAAGCATAACTCAGGCTTCGTTTGGCTTAAAATCATGGGACTTGTTTCTACATGTTCCTTGATTCATGTGGAACACATCTGTAATTTCGACTGGTAAGCTCCACCCCCAGAGTGTCTGCCATTTTAAGCAGTTTGAAAAATGCTCATGCCTGATTTTATGCCTGGATTTTTGATCAATTTGCATGACACCTGCTACATGAGAACTTTGGCCCCATCCGGACAAAACTTCAGAAGCAAATTTGTTTTCATCAAAAAATGACGTTTTTATAAGCCAATGAGAGTTGCTCGTTTGTGAAGAGTCTTCTTCTGCTTGTTTCTCTCTGGCAACACTGGAGCAAGTACATTGTGCCAGATTGTGTGAGAGGAATAAGCATGTGGAACTTGTTTCCATTTGTCACTTTGACCACTAAGCTCCACCCTCGGACTGCTGAATTGTGCATATTGTTCATATTGCTTACTGCTTGGTGGCGTGTTGTTGGGTTGTTTCATTGATGACAACAACTAAGCAAATCATTGTGCCTGGATAGCTCAGTCGGTAGGGTGCCTGACTTCGGAACACAAGATTGAGGGTTCAAGTCCCACTGCTGACAATACAAAGTCTGAGTCTCCAAAAACCCTGCTGTGTTTCCACAATCACATGATGTATTTCTTCCATGTTTCTATGGCTTATTTGTGCATATTTAAGGAGCGGTAGTGGCTCAGAGGTAGAGTAACCGGATGGTAACCACAAGGTTGCCGGTGCGATCCCGGGCTCCTGCAGAGTTAGTGTCGATGTGTCCCTGTCCCACTGCCATCAGTGTATGAATGTGTGTGTGAATGGGTGAATGTGATGCACAATCTATGTAAAGCGCCTTGGATAAAGGCGCTATATAAATGCACCATTTACCATTTACCAAGCAGTCCACTGAATGTGTGTGTTGTTTCCAGTACGTCTTGTGTCTGTTGGGTAGCCTCATTGGTAGAGCGCATGACTTGGAAATGAGAGTTCCTGGGTTCAAATCCCGGCACGGACACCTAGTAATATGAGTCAATCATGCACAATCTCATGTGGTCTTCTACATCTAAGTTCATGGTTCTATGTGTAACCCAGGGTAAAACTCAATGTAATGGTGGTTGTCACCATTCGGCCATGTTGTGTTTTGTCACTATTCGGCCATGTTGTCACTAATGACAGTTCACAGCTCAGTTCACCACTCACTCACAGCTCACCAATCATTTACTCATTCACCAACTCAGTGGCCTTGTGGTTAGAGTGTCCGCCCTGAGACTGGGAGGCCGGGGTTCGATTCCCGGCCGGGTCATACCAAAGGCTCTAAAAACGGGATCCAATGCCTCCCTGCTTGGCACTCAGCATCAAGGGTTGAATTGGGGGTAAGACCCTGTGTCATACTAGCGTCATGTCCAGAAGGTGTACTTGTACATCAAGCTGCCTCATGCTACAGAAACAGGAGATAGGCACCTGCCCTATGGTCCTCATGGCTGGGCAAGGCTGTTTGACTCTCACTATTCGGCCATGTTGTCACTAATGACAGTTCATAGCTCAGTTCACCACTCACTCACAGCTCACCAATCATTCACTCAGTCACACCAGATTACAATGTGTGAGTCAGTCAGGGCAGGGCTCAAAAACCCTGCCCTGCTCCCATAATTACCTGATGTATTTCTGAAGTTCAGGCTCTCATGTTTCTATGGCTTATTTGTGCGTATTGTTCTTACTCCTTATTGCTGCTTGCTTGATCCCGTTTTATTGCTGCTTGCAGCTATATTTTAAAATTGATCCGGTAAGGAGCCCTGGCGCTGCGGGTTCTCAAAATGCACCCGATCTTACAAGTCGGTAACTCTGAGAGAGTGCGCACACTAGGGTCCATTTGGTTCCATTTGGTGCGCGCTCTCAGAAGTTATTGAGTCCTTGAAATCACCCAGTCGGGCCGGTTTGACGAACCTGTCAGGCAGCTAACCAATCAAGCACGCCAGTCGAACGTCGGAGAGGCCGGGGCAGGCCAAGTGCAAGAAGGGCCACGGGGTTCTTTGAAGTCTGCCTCTGACAGTTTGCGTGGACCCTGGACGCTCTCTGGCATATCGCAGCGCTCGCCGATCAGGTTTCATTATTTTGATGGGAAAATCAGACGGCAACGGTTCAGGCGAGGTTTACTTTTTAGAGAGAGAGGCAGTCAGTCAGTCAGGCCCCTGCCAAAGCGCAAGGACCTCGCAGCGGCGCGCGGAAGCACGCAAGCACACACACACACACAGACACTCACTTGTGCGCGTGTACCGTGCGCATGCCCGCTCGCTGCATGGGTAGCAGTAGGGTTCAGTTTAGATTAAGCAACAAAGAACACATTCATCGTTTTAAGGGCCCGGCCAGTAGGGTTGATCGTGATGTGTTCCGGTCTGTTTTGTGTTTTCCCTTTTATTGTGCCATTTCCCCCAAGTACACACTCACTCACACACACACACACACACACACACACACACACACACACACACACACACACACACACACACACACACACACTCACACACACGCTTTGTACAAGTTCTGTTGTACGTGATTGCATTACCTTTTGTTTGACGTTTAAATGAGAAACTTGTGTACCGAATCGTTGGCATTGAATACATTTCTTTTTGTTCGTCTACTCTGTACTGTACATGACTCATTATTTTATGTGTATTTTCGACATAAATTGTTGTTTTTTTTTGGCTTGACCGTCCCATTAGGGAATTCCTTCAAATACTAGGGGGATGTTCGAGGCCATTATCTCGAGAGTTCGGGTCACAATGCGGCCCTCACTCCTACACATCTCGTGGCAGATCTGTTTGTTCTTTAAAACCTTTAAACACATTTTCATACCAATGAATAGGAACTTCCCAGGGAATTTGACTCTCAAAATGTTTCTCAAAATTAACACAGATCAAAACATTCACCTCACATCATTCATTCAGGTGACAAAAACAGCAATGTACTGGGAGAACAAGACTAAAATCAAAATGATAACAAGTCATGACTCTCTGTCTCTCTCTCTCAGTCTCTCTCTGTCTCTCTCTCTCAGTCTCCCACTGTTATTTTCATTCATTTACAACGTTATTTTGTTTGAACTAGTTCTAATCGCAAAAAAGTGTCTGCTAAGATCATCGTGATTGCTACTAGAGAAGTAGCAATCGCAGCCCAGAGAGAGAGAAACCAAAGAATAGGCTGGATCTCCTGGAGAAATACCTTCCCAGTCTTCACTAAATGCAGTATTAAAATAAACTAAAACGAAACTAATAAACTAAACTAACAGTATTACAAAGCATGGTCAGAAATATATGCACTGGTTGGAAGCATACAACAATTTGTCACATAGAGAAATGCTGTTTGTTTTGTTTTTCGTATCTGAAAAATATCTAAAATATTTGGAGGATTTTGTAATAATTGTGAATTCCTCTTACATAGGCCTAGCCCTAAATCAATTTCAGTTCCCATGAAGGCACATTTTTTCTGTGGGAATCCATGCAGAAGATAAAGATTTTTCTTTCAGACTAATGTGCCCTTCATATTTGTCTTTTACAGCAAACATATTTTATGATGTAAAATATGTTTGCTGTTAAGCATTTTTAATTCAACATCTGTCATTGGACTAGATGCTGCTAAAACTTGATGATGGATCCCGGTCGATGTGATAGATCAGTATGTGTTTTTAGCTTTTATTTATTATTATTATTATTATTATGTGTTACAACTGGAGCCTTACAGGTCTGTAAGGACATACAAATGGAACCAATCGGGTCCATACAGGCCTGTAACTCCGATTGTACGAATCCAAACTAAATGGACCCTTATTATTACCGGTCTGTAACTCTTTGAGTGTACAAATGGAACCAAATGGACCCTAATATCAGGTAACTCTCTGAGTTAAGGGGGTCCTTGAAATGAATACTCTGCAGGTTTAGATGAAAGGAAAAACCTGTGTGCTCTTAGATGAGGGAAAAAAAACGAACACAGCCTCGGTTCCTTTTTGATTGACAGGCGCTTATCCAATTGCTACATCGCTTCACAGCAGAACGCATGAGAAGAGCACCCCCCACCCTCCCCCACCTTGATTGACAGGCAACAACATCCTATTAGCTCTCGTGTCACTGCTGTTATAACTGCATCCATCTGTTGGTATCGGCCTTCTGGTTTGCATTGTTGTTTTGTAGTAGGCCTGCAACGATTAATCGCAATAGAATCGATTGTTCAATTAAGTTTCAACTATTTTAGTAATCGATTAATCGCTTCATCAAATAACCTCTGAAGTTTTTACCCGTTTTCCCACAGTTTTGTACCATGTTAAGTGGAACAAATCCACCCATTAACTAATATACCCTATAATTAATATACATTAGAGATGTTGTGTGGATTTTTCTTTTAGGCCCTTTTTTCTGAGAGTGTACAAATTTAGAAAACGGGTGGAATCCCGAGTCATAATCCGATTAATGGATGAATCGGTTAAATAATCAGGCGATGAATCGATTATGAAATGAATCGTTATTTGCAGCGCTATTTTGTAGCATATGTTACGTAATAAATTGTCTGAATGTTGTTGGTTTTTTGGACTTGCTAGAACTATCTCTGCTACTTCTTTTTTTCCCTTCTTCTTTTTAAATCTGTCAAAGGGAAAGGGAGTGTTTAACAGCTGTCCAAAGCCCCCTTGAATGGATTCCTTTGGGGGGGGTGTAATGAGATGCCGTGGAGCTCGGGGCTTAATCTCCCATTCTCCTGCTCCTATAAGTCTACTGTTTAAGTAGTCCCTATGAATACATGCCAGGTATAAATGGCTTTTCCTCCTGCCCTGGAAGCAATCAGTTCACTTCAAAGGTAATGGGGTTGTGTGTGTGTGTGTGCGTGTGCGGAGGAGCACTGTGTTTAACTTATACACCCACCCTCCCTCCCTCCCTGCTGCTTAGAGCCCTTTCTTCTTTTTCTCTGTCACTCTCTACTGTTTTGCTTGCTGGATGTCCTTTTCATTTGTCCCCTGTTCAAGGAATTAATACCGCCCTCTCCTCTCTAACCCACCCCATAGACGGATCTAGAAATGATGGGCCCCTGGGCCCCCACCAGCCAAAGGGCCCTCCCCACACCGGAGGGAAATAGTGTCTGCATCTGCACACATCAGGGGCGGATCTAGGCATAGGCATGGGGGGCAATGCCCCCCTAAATGCCCAGTCTGCCCCACCAAACATGATGGCACGCAAAACAAGCCAAGATATTTCAGTGCTTATATTTAAAAGTATTTGAAACATTACTGAAAATGGTATGGGGGCGGCTTCATCTGCCCCCTTACCATTGAAGCTGCCCCCTTACCATTTTCTTCTGCCCCCCAATTGGGAAACGTTACATCCGCCCCTGGCACACACAGTTATGACATGCAGGCCTGCGACATTCACCTGCACTTCAGCAGGATTTACAGAAAGGGATTGCTTGAAAATAATCAACAGGGGGGTTATTTTATTGACACAAAATGAATAAGCCCCTTGTAAATTACCGTTAGAAAGGGCCCTGTGCACCACTGTTATTCACTGTTACCCCTTTATGGAGGGGCCCTGAGCTTGAGCCTCTTAGCGATCACACAGACACTAAACCTCAGGGCCCCCCCTAGCTCAGGGGCCCCTGGGCCTGGGCCCACCGTGCCCGTTGGATAATCTTCCCCTGTCCCCACCCTTCTCTTTCTCTCCGTTTCTCTCTCTCTCTCTTGGGATAGACTGTGGACACATGGATATCAATTCCAATCTGTCTAGGAGAGTATTTTTTTAATTTTTTTAGGCGCTTCCGGTTGGTGTGATTTGGTGCTGTTTAACGTGTTAAAGTGCTGGTGGATGGTGGAAGCCTGTAGTGGGTGGAGAGTGGGGTGTGTGTGTGTGTGGGGGGGGGGGGGGGGTGCCACACAACACAACACAAAAAGAGGGGATAATCCGTGAAATCTGTCCGGGTCGAGGGGTCAACTTCCAACCGGCCGTGTGTGTGTGCGTGCGTGGAGATTAGTTTAAGGGGCCTGCGGAGGAAATGAGGGGAAAAGAAGTGAAAGAAAGGGGTGCTTATCCTCTTAAAACTCACTTTGCACACATTCACACACACACACACACACACACACACACACACACACACACACACACACACACACACACACACACACACACTGGGGAGTCCTCAGCGGAGAAATGGAGAAGGTATCTCTCTCTCTCTAGTCTCTCTATCCATCAGCCTCTATATTAGTTCTCCTATTGTCTTAACACATGATCGCTGTGCTTCAATTTTTATTTCTTTCTTTCTTTCTTTCTTTCTTTCTTTCTTTCTTTCTTTCTTTCTTTCTTTCTTTCTTTCTTTCTTTCTTTCTTTCTTTCTTTCTTTCTTTCTTTCTTTCTTTCTTTCTTTCATCTAAAGTCCGTTGGCACGTTGCACAGATTACACAATCCACACCAGCAAATACAAATACACGGCATTATCATTATACCTAGTAATATCCAGTAGACATTGTGGACACAAGTAGAAAGGAACATCCCTATAAAGCGTGGTGCATTAAAATCCCACGTTGCTGACAGCTACTGTGCAACCCAGCCCATTAGCCACAAATAAAGTCATGTTCTGTTTCGCCTTAAGCCGCATGTTTTCATTTGGGCCGTGAAGCTGCTCCAGCAGAAGTGCTGCTCTTAATATCTGGCAGTTTACTATGGACTAAACTCTGGCAGAGTTTAGTCCAGTTTCAAATGTAACATTACATCAAGACGGGTTGAGACGAAAATGTTGCGCATCACATGGGGTTTTGTGTAGTGTCAGACTGAGGACAGCTTTGTGGGTCCAAAGCAGAGTGCTGCTATTCACAGTTCACAGGCGAAAATTTATTAGGCAAGTAAGCATCTATAATAACATGAGTTGTTGAAGTTAAAACTGGCACAAAGCATGATGAAATGGTGTCGTTTTAGTGGGGCAGCAACTGTAATTAGTAGTGTACGGTTCCAAATCATTTTTAAATATAAGCACTTTAATTTGAAGTATTTGGGTAGTTTTGCATGCCATCATTATCGTGGGGCAGTCAGGGCATTTAGAAGGGCATTGCCCCTCCATGCCCGTGCCTAGATCCGGCCCTGGCACTGCACCAGAATGTATTTCATCACACACCCACTGCACTAAATACTGTAGACCCACCACAGAAATAGAGCATGCACCATGCCGCCTCTTTTTGTTACATTAGTATATTGCAGATAGTATCTGCAAATTATGCTATCCTATTTGGACATGTTATTAGGTGGCACTTTTAACAGGTTTAATGCTGTGTGTGTGTGTGTGTGTGTGTGTGTGTGTGTGTGTGTGTGTGTGTGTGTGTGTGTGTGTGTTGTGTGTGTGTGTGTGTGTGTGTGTGTGTGTGTGTGTGTGTGTGTGTGTGTGTGTGTGTGTGTGTGTGCCACATAAACAAAAAACAAAAAAATCCGGCCTTCCCTACACAGCTCACATGCAACAGGTTCTTCCACAGTGCTGCGTCAGAGCTGTGAAGTTGCACTTGCAGGTGTCTCAGGGTTGGTCGGGTGGTGTGTGTTGTGTGGGTGACAAGGGTCAAGGGTCACAGGTCAAGGGTTTAAGGGGGATATCATTGTCAGGAACCAGGGTCACAAGAGTAGTAGATGGAGGCGGGGGGGCTTAAACGCTCCCACCGGCCGTGACACCTGTCAAGCATGTGGGAGGTAGGATGGCCTGCGTGCATGCGTGTGTGTGTGTGTGTGTGTGTGTGTGTTTGTGAAGATGGACACCAGCAGCAGGGGGGGGGGGGGGGGGGGGGGGGGGGCTAGCAAAAGCATGCATAGAATGTAAAGGGGTGAAGCATTACACAGAGCCGTGTCAAGTGTGTGTGTCTGTTTGTGTGTGTGTGTGTGTGTGGGGGGGGGTGTACGTGCGGAGAGAGAGAGAGAGACAGAGAGAGAGAGTGAGAGAGGCACCTTGCACGCTGCACCTGTAAGCAGCAGTTAAGTCGGCCCATGTGGACCTTCAGGGGGGTGGATCGGAATGTGTGTTTTACTGTCGGAATGAGGCCACACACACGCACTGAGGCGCGCGCAAACACACACACACACACACACACAGGCAAGAATACGCACATACTGTACAGACCCACAATGATCCGTCTCTTCTAAAATCGCTGCTATGGGAATGAGTTTTTGCACATAATAATTGCTGCTTCTTCTTCCCTGTGATCTCATGACTGAGGGGTGGACTTGGGAGAAAATGAGCGGGAGCAGTAATAAAATGAAAATTGACGATTCTTCCCAAAATGTACGTCAGTGGTGGTATAGGCTGTATTTCAGTTTCTTCCCCTCCGTACCTTCCATGCAGTATAGCTCTACCAATGTTTTCCGTCCCTATGGTTTGGCGGTGCGTGGCTGTAAATTAGAGGCGATGCCGTGTGTCGACTCTGTCGGGTGGAAACCTTGTATCTAAAACTCGTACAGCATTTCAAATCTGCTGGTAAACAATCTCAATAAAACGATTGCAAGGACTTTTGCCGCAGCAAACTATGCTGACTGTGTTCCCTGATATTTAGTCCCGTAATAGTTTGTAAGCATGTTAAAATAACATGAGAAATATCCCCTAGTCCCATACAAGCAGTACTTCTGTCCCTCAAATGTACAGTTTTGGTGCAGCAGTTCTACAAGCTACGCTGCAATAGTTATGGGCTTGTAGATCAATTGTTTTGTTACAAATGTATAATTATTATTTTGGTTTACAAACATCTTTGCAAATACAGTTTTCAGATGTGGAATTGCCTCAATTTCCTTCAGATACTGTACATGAATATTACCACATTATAACCATATAAACTGGAACTGGAAACCTGTTTACATCACTGCAAAATGTACAATCGTTTAGTGTAAGGGCGATCTAACTAGTCACAGAGTATAGCAGAACTTTTAGTATTGACACGTGTCTTAATACTCCACTTCTTATTTCTTCTTGAACTCACAATATCCAAAGAATAGTATTGATCGTCGTTGTGTACTTCAGTGGCATTTATTTCAACTCCAGTCCTATTTTCGTTCACACACAATTCCTTTTAAGCTTCTCCAAAAAGGATCCGCTTGAAAACAAAAAGTGGATTGAATCACCAAATAAAACTTTTATGAACTGCTCACAATTCTTTCTTTACACATTTCTTAAATTACCTTAATTACGTAACATACCTATGTTACGTTACGTTCAAAAACTTGTTTCATTCCACTGTTCTTTAGTGTTCTTCTATCAACTCACTTTTACTGTTCTGACGCGAAATGTTAAAAGAAAGTAACCACAATAAATAGTATTGCAAATAGTCATAATAATAATAAAACGTTATGTTGTAATAATACTATAAATCAAAACATAGTAATAACAATAATAAGATGAATGAATCAAAGTGTCTCTGTCAGTTTTGGCTTCTTACCCGTAGGGCAGTAGACAGCCTCATGGTGGTGCAATAACGGGCTGTTCTAGAAAACGTCATTGTTGGCATACATACATAGGGGGCATGTGTATATCGTGGCACAGTCTGCCATCAACCAGGGGGCCAACAGCGCCGGAGATGATCTGTATACACACAGGGCCAGACGGAGTGCAAAGCATGTACTCAGCCGCCAGACAAAAAGTTTTGAATACCGAGATACAGGGGTGGATGTAACATTTCCCAATTGGGGGGGGGGGGGGGGGGGGTGTGACTTAATCGTCCGCGTCGCTGGTGACACAGCTGTAGTTAGTTAGTAGCAGTAGTAGCAGTGTTTCAAATCATTTTAAATACAAGCACTTTAATTGGAAATATCTTGGGTTGTTTTGCATGCCATCATGTTTGGTGGGCATTTAGGGGGGCATTGCCCCCCATGCCTAGATCCGCCCATGCCGAGACAAGAGGATTCTGATGGCAACTATATATATATATGGACCTGGGGTGTTTTGACTGCACGCCACAGGGGATTTCCTCAATGCATTCCCCTGTATGTCATCTCTCAGGGGTTAGCCCTCCTCTGCTCCGCGTGGCTTCCCACGTCCTCCAGAAACACTAGTAAAAAGGACGCTAAGCCACCCTCCAATTAGCCCCACTGACGGCCCAGTTTTATTGGCTGTCGATCTGTTTACGGCTTTGTTTTTTTGCGTCATCTTGCCGCGGCGCGCACCAAAGCCCCGCCGTAAAAGAAAACGGTGGTGAAGTGGTAAAGAAAGTTTGTAATCTACAAACTCGTTAGGGCTGACATGACCTTGGACGTGTCATATTTACGGTAGATTTATTTGAGACGCGGTTTTCGTTTTGCGCAATGATACAAATCGTTCGTCGCTTCGCTTTTTTGGAGCAGTGCCAGACCTTCCTTGACTTGGCAAGATGCATCAAAAGCCCGGCATGTTTGATTTTCTTTTCCCAAATGCTTGCCGCTGATGTTGTTCTAGGAAGATGCTACCATCCGTCCGCCTGGTTTCATCGTAGTAAAAGTGCAATCCTCCTCCCTTCCCCGTCTTTTGTTTAGCTGTGATTTGTTGTTTAGCAAAGAGTGACTTGTTTTTTTCCCCTATTTTCTGGCCACGGCAGCGATGACCTACACTGCCCGTGACTCGCATAGCCTCTCGCTTTGGACCTATGCGTGTCTGAGGTGTTGTGCTGAACAACAAAAGAGTAAATCAAAGCCTGAGGCCTCCCCTGAATGATTCAGAGGGCCAAGCAAGACCTGGTCAGGGGCCCTGGAACACGCCAGAGATACCAGGCTGAAATACTTGGCGGTGAAGCTCGCACCAACGGGCAAGAAGAACATAATCCAGTTCTTTGTGTCCAAAATGTTAGTATTTTAAAGGTACTCGGTGTGGCCTCTTCTCTTCTTCCTCTTCAGTCAAAATAACTTTTCAGAGAGACTTGATCTGTTTGTTGACACTGGTTTCCGAGGGGATGGCTGCTTGTTCCTGAGGGCGAGGCAGGCCGTTAACATCCCATAATAACCCAAAGAAACCAGGACATTGTAATGGGCTGTTTGAATGAGGTGATTATTGGTAATACCAGTATCAGTTTAATCACTATAAACCAATCACTTATAAGAAATAAGTGATTGTAGGTCGTATTTTCAAAATAATCTTGAATTTTGGATTTTTTTAATGCTTCTGCTCTGTGGCAAAATACATTTTGGAAATGACCAATAACCTGAGCAAACCCGAAAGCATTTTGGCCTAGAGAGGCGAGGGGCCAACTCGCATAGGCCACCGCCAATGGTTTAGTCCAGGCTTTCACTTTTTTTGCGCAGCACAGACTGAAATGAAAGCCTGGAAATTGACTGCCTAGAGGACCACTGTTGCATCCTGTGGCTATACAGTAAATGAGAACTTGCAAAAAGGTTTTGTTTGTGTAATGCGAGTGAGTCTACATGCAGTGATGCAACTGCCCATGTGTGTGTTTGTGTGTGTGTGTGTGTGTGTGTGTGTGTGTGTGTGTGTGTGTGTGTGTGTGTGTGTGTGTGTGTGTGTGTGGTGTGTGTGTGTGTTTGTGCGTATATTTGTCTGACTGTTGCGTCTGCAAACATGCGATTCACGCACATGCGTGCGTCTGTTTTGTACGCCACAGGCACGTCTGGAACCACGCAAAGATTTGTATTACATCCACGCTAATAACGATTAAATCGGCGAAAACGACAGCACCTCAGCAGCACTCTGTGCTCCCTCTGCATAACACCTATCTCTACTACAGTGTGTGTGTGTGTGTGTGCGCACGTTCTCACGCAAATCATGCACTAACTCAGGATAATAACACGGTGACCCCGGGAGGCGAAGTGATTAAATTATAATCAGCGTGGATTAATTAATTTATAGTATTTATTCCGCGAGAAAGAGAAGGGGTTGAGCTTGGGAAAAGGTTAACGCTGATGCGCTGCACTCGTCGCTCCTCTCTCTCGCTTTGTCGGGGTGAAAGGCGTAGCTCGGAGGGAAGGGGGGGGGGTGGAGGAGGAGCGGGGGTGGGGGGGTGTCGTGGGGCTGTTGGGGGTGGGGAGGTGACTGCGACAAGGACCCCCCACCCCCCCTCCGCCCCTCGACGACGACGGAGGCAGAAGGTTATTGCTGATATGAAACCGCCCCCCGCTCACAATTATCTGTCACAACAAATAATTAAGAGGGCTGATAATGATGGAATTAACATTTCATTGTCGTGAGGTGTGTGTGTGTGGGGGGGTGTGTGCAAGTGCGTGTGTGCGCATGTGTGTGTGTCTGTGTGAGAGAGAGAGAGAGAGTGTGTGGTTGTGTGTGTGGGGGGGGGGGGGGGGGGGGGGGGGGGGCGAGGTTTATTATGTGCCTGGGTCACCACTGAGGATATTGGAGCTGTTGAATAAATTGCTGAAGAGGTTCTGTCTGCAATGGGGTTTGAATGCGTGTGTGTCCTAGCATATCTGTGTGCGCGCGTGTTTGTGTGTGTGTGTGTGTGTGTGTGTGTGTGTGTGTGTGTGTGAGAGAGAGAGAGAGAGAGAGAGAGAGAGAGAAAAGAGAGAGAGAGCCCTTATGGGTTGTAGTCTTTAGTGTGATAAGCAGGCATGTGCCATACGATTCTTTGACATTCTGGGCACCTTTGGTTTGGAGGGAATTTATCAAAAGACGAGCATGCACGCACACACACACACACACACACACACACACACACACACCACACACACACACACACACACACACACACACACACACACACACACACACACACACACACACACCCTCTCTGTCTTTCTGTCTGTCTGTCCATACACAGGCATGGCGCCACAGACATACACAGAAACTGGCTGCTGACAAGTCAAGGGGGTGCTGGTTTTGAGCCGGGCGGGGGTGCATACAGTTAGTTTGGACAGCCCTGTCTCCGCAAGTTTGACGATTAAACCCAAATTATACAGCGAGAGACGCTGGTGGTCTCCGACCAACTGTTTAAACATGGAAGACGACATGTAGAATGGAGACGGGGTGGGGGACGGGGGAGGTGGATTTGGGGCGTTTTGGGTTTGGGGTGCATGGCGTTCTCTGTGATGTTATGACCAGTGCAGAACATTGTCTCGTTAGTTTGCAGCTTTAAGACATTTTTTCCAGGTGCTTGTAAAGCAGACTGACCTATACATTCACTACACCTCTAGTAGAGACCATATAGAACAGTGGTTTTCAACCTTTTTGATACCAGGTATTTGACGCCAATACAAAATTATATACATTTTTTGCCTGTATTCCAGCCTGATTCTCCTGTGTTCCACACATCTGAAGTGTCACTTCGCAAATGAGTCTGGCCAGAGCCTGCTTGACTTGCATTTCCCTGATGTCACCTGTTATGTTGCCACGTTGTTTCTGATTGGCTGGTGTTCAAATGAAAGTGAACTAGTGTTTTGTTTTCCTCAAACAAACCACAGACCAATCAGAATCCTCAGCTACATATCCCCTACCTACCTATGGGGATATACTGCTGGCCAGACTCAGTTGCGAAGTGACATTTCAGATTTCAAATCAGACTGGATCCCCCAGGCTAATAAAATCCATCCATTTGGAATCCATCCCATGAACTGTCCAACATAATGATTTGCGCTCGCACACATGCATGCACGTAAACATGCATGCATGTTGCACACATACTGTGACACCACATCAACACCACAACAATACCAAGGAGGAAAATAACGGCCCCAGTTGTCCGTGACATGTTTGAATACAGACGCACAAGTCAAGACCCTCCAAGCATGTGATGAACGTATAATACACTTCTCTATGGGGAGAGAGAGAGAGAGAGAGGAAAATAAAGAGAGCTGGCTCCATCTGTGGATAAGGTTTGGTGTGTGCGTACACGAATGGTGGTGGTGGGGGGATCGAGGGGTGGGTGTTGAGGATCTATGCGTGGGATGCATGTATTTTTTTTTTTTTCCACAGGAATTTGACCCCCAGACAGACACACAGTTGCGCACGCACACGGTTGCCATGTGTCTTGACTGACATGTCTTTGACACAACGTGCTCAGCCAAGTGGAGCTGCCGTGCAGTGTGTGTGTGTGTGTGTGTGTGTGTGTGTGTTTGTGTGTGTGTGTGTGTGTGTGCGCGTGTGCGTGTGTGTGCTCATGTTTTGGTTTGCACACTACACCCCGTCCTTTTGAATCGGGTGAATCGGTGGGAATGGGGTGGGGTGGGGTGGGGGTGCAACATGTTTCGGAAGAGCCATGATTCTGTATTGTCACCTTCACAATGGCGGGCAGACAGCGGGAGATGAGACGACTGCGGGGATATGGTGTGTGTGTGTGTGTGTGTGGGGGGGGTGGGGGGTAGAACCGCATACACGACACACACAAAGGACTGTGGCAGGAAGAGGGGAGAGCGCCGCGGTCTCCTCTTCACCCTCTCTCACCCGAGTCTAGACCGGCGGCTCTCAACTTGTTTTTCATCTTCAAGCACCCCATACTTTGATTGCGAACGCAGTGCGAGAGATTGCTGTGTGTCGCACGCTCCATATTTGCCTGACCTGACCCAGAACTCCATGTGTTCTTATTATTACTCCAGGTGTTATCACTTCTTGTTTAACCTGGTATTAGTAAAAAAAAAAAAAAAAAAAAAAAAAAAACACAATTGGACTGTGTTTGTACTTTGTTTGTGAACGCAGTGCAAGACATTTCTATGTAAGCCAGGCAGAAATGTCACTGTGTCACCCACTCCATACCTGACCATACCTGACCCAGGATTCCATATGGCACCACCACTGTTATTACCTCTCGTTTAACCCGGTATTTATCCAATTCTACACGATTGGACTCTGAGTGTACTTTGTATTGGTGAAACAGCACCTCCTGTTGATCGTGTGAACATAGTGAGAGGTGTACAGGTGGATGTATACGTTCATAGGGACAAAGCCAGGCCTTGGAGTGGTTGCACCACTCAAAACTGCCTTTTACCTAACTACCTATAGGACGAAAATCTACACTAATACCGTAGCTGAATATAGGAGGGGGGTAGCACCCCTCAAAGTCCTTCATTGACATGTATAGTGTTTTTCAAAAATCCCACGCCAAAACAATCCTCAAAATGATGTGTATTTGGCCACAGACCCCCACCGTTACCCTCAAGAATATATGGCGTAAAAAAGCTAATATTTGAGTAAAAAGGCTGTCTGAAACGGCATTGTTCTCAAACCGTTTCGAGCCAAGGACCTCATTGATATGTATATGGCCAGAGAGCCCCAAAAGTGGGTTTGGCGTTGGGGAGGGGTGCATGGGAGGCTGGGTGGGTGGTGTCATCCGTGTCTGGAGGTGGTGGGGGTCACGGACGAGATGACCTCAGACATTTTCCACACGGCGCTCTAGCTGTTCCCTACCATGACTTTGAGGCTGGAAGAAGGGTCAAAGGTCGCGGCGGGTTGAGCGACGTTAGCGGAAGTGCGGGGTGAAGTGAGGCGTATATACCATGTTGATGTCATTGTTGTCATGTGTCCCTGTTTGGAAAGTCTGACCGTCGTGACCTAGAGAGGACCATATGCTGATTTAAAGGGATAGTTCAGACTTTTTCCAAGTTAAACTCTATGAAATATGCAATAGCTGCTACAATAGTGCAACTGAATGCTAGAGTCCTGTGGTGGGAGTTCTGCTCTGGTTTTGGTGAAATATGAAGTAGTTCGGGTCATTTTGTGAGGGTCACTGGGCCCACGCAGTAAAAGCAAATTAATCCAAAACTGAGTAGAAAAAATAGTGGTATCTTATAATGTAAATTAGTAAGGACCTATTATATGGACACACGTTTAAAAGTGGTGAAGTGGTCCTTTAAAAGCTGCACTTTTCTTAAAATTAATTAATTTGCAGTCATTGCCAGTATTTTGTGTTTATTTGAAGTTTTAAGCCTGTATATGGCCGCCTACTGAAAATCCTACTGTGTTGGCTGGTCATTATTGTGTAGTGTCCCACCACACAATAATAATGCATGTTGTGTGGAACGAGTGTGCTGCAAGTGCACTGCTTGAGTAACTGTAGCCTACTTACCCCTGGTGTGCACACATGTACAGTACACATGAAAAAAAAGTGTGTATATAGGGACAGATGTACAACGTGCACGCACCACACACACACTCATGCCCTTATTTTAGGCGTGTGCACTAACGAGTATGCCCCTATAAACCTTTCACCCGGCCGGTAATAAATCGCCGAGCAACTGGCGCGGCTGTCCTGTGCCACCCACGGAGTCGGGCCGCGTCAAGTGCCATCCGAGAGGGGTCTGTAGTGTCAGCCCCCCACCCACCCACACCACACACACACACACGCACACACACACTCCTTCGGCTGGTGTTTCCTGCAAGTTCTGGGGGAGCAAGGTTTTACGACACTCACTGTACCTCAGGGCCGGATCTAGAGGGGGGCAGGGGTGGGCACAGCCCACCCAAACGTGCATTCCTGCCCACCCAATGAAAGGTAATATCAGTGGTTTTCAACCAGTGGACCACTAGTGGTCCTTGAGAGGGTTCCAGGTGGTCCCCAGGCTAAATGTTGGAAAGTTGGTCAACCAGTTGTAACACTTAGAGAGCGTAAACATGAAACCAAATGGACCCACAAGGGTCCATTTGGTTTCATGTTTACTCTTGAATGTTTACTCTTGAATGTTTACACTTTCAAGAGTTAAAAAAAATTCATCATGTGAATTAGCGTAAGTCTACACAACTAGAGAATGTAGAAGATTCATGGTCATTTTGATCTGTATGTTTGACTGTTTTGTTTCCTAAATCCAACCTAGTATTGTGGTCAATAGCAAAATAAATCTTTAGTTCTGGGGTCTGTGGGGCTAAAATGTCCTCAGATGATGGTCCTCTGTGGCTCAAATGCCGAATAAATAGTGGGCCCTGGTGTCAAAAAGAGAGAAGACCACTGCTTTGTATGAAAAACTGGAGGTGCCCACGCTGCCATTCTTTCAGCCCACCCTAGTAGGGCTGGCTAGATCCGGCCCTGCTGTACCTACTGTATGTGTATACCGGCGAACATGTACCGTAGTTGACATTCATTAAAAAAAAGGGAAGGGTCAGGCTCAAGAAAGGTCCTGTCGTGTTATTCGAGCGAGGCTTGTCGGTCAGTCATCATCAGTCCGATCAACATTTGAGAGTTTCAAAATCTACGGTATGAACTCAGCTCGTTCAGCTTCAACTATAGGACATTAGACACTCCCACCGCTTGGACACTTTCCAGCTGGGATTCATTCATTCCAATGCAAATAGCATGGATTGTACACGCTTTCTGTGAATTGACAAACGTAAAAATGTCTGTGCTTTGAATTTACTTAATTGGCTGTCTGTCTCTGGCACCTATAGATCGCCGGCGCCGCCACTGCAGATCTCCAAATATGGTCATATCGAGAGTGAACACTACAGTAAATACAGTAAATACCCTTATTTGGCCCACTACTCTGATTACTTTTCAAAACCAACATAGTCTAAAACCACATCGTCAAATGTCTACTGTTGTCGTTACTTAAACTGACACGGCAGCTATACCTTCCTCATCACTCTCTCTCTCTCTTCTCTCTCTCTCCGCCTCTCTTCCTCCCTCGGCCCCTTCATCATTTCCATATGAAAGTGTGCGCGCACCTCCTGTCGCGACAGACTTTCCGCCACCCCCATTCAGTGGCCATTTCCTGTCCGACAGCGGTCAGCCACCTCTCCTGTCATCCAATCAGTCATGACTGCCGTTGACCAGCTTCTGTCACATCATTTAGCCTGGGGACCGAACTCTCTCAAGGACCACTGGTGGTCCCCGGACCACTGGTTTAAAACCCCTGGTCTAACAGTATTTAATTGTTCTTTATAAGGGGAATTCCACCCATTTTCAATTTTTTTTCTGAGAGTGTACAAATGCAATGTTCCATTTGTACGCTCTCAGAAAAAAGAAATCCATTAACGTGGTGAAAATACATCTTGATGATGTCATCAAGATGTTTCCATGTTAGTGGTTTTCTTCAGACCTCTGTTTCTTGGGAACACAGAATGAGGGAACTTTTTTATCATGTCCAACCAGCACCTCTAGGGTATACTAATGACATTAGAATGTTGAAAATGGTTGGACTTCCCCTTTAAGTGGCAAAGAAGTCCAATGTCAAAACACAACATCATGTTGTGAGCTGGCAGATCAGCTATTTCTATAGCGTATAATAGGCCATAGAACTTAAATAATTAGTTCGATATAAAAACTGATTCTGCCACCGCCATCACCAAAAATGTAGAATACACATATGCTGTTTCTGCCTGTCAACAGCAGTTTATATACAAGTACTTTGAATAAGCCTAATTAGTAGTTTTGAAATGAAACTGGACATTTTCAAAATCCTCACAGACCAGTTGTGTGCACCCTAGTGCGCGTGCGCACGGTGCACCCACACACACCCGCTCACGCGCGCACACTCCCTCGATCAATCACTAGACTCATTCTATCACCATCTGTCAATAAGCGGGACAGCACTTAGAGAGCTGATTCACCCTAATTAGCAATCAATTAGCTTGTTACCACCAGCGGTAATTACCTTTTTATGGAGCCAGAGAGGACTGCAGCTGCTGCCGCTACTACCGCTAATAAAAAAAAAAACTACGGGGCCACAGGAACCTCCCATCCACCAAGACCCCTGTCTCCCTGAGTTATAGGCCCCTCTGCGCTGTGTGTGTGTGTGTGTGTGTGTGTGTGTGTGTGTGTGTGTGTGTGTGTGTGTGTGAGAGAGAGAGAGAGTAGCATGGGGGTGGGTAGAGCAAACATGGTCCCCACACTATCCCACTGTCTCTTTGTGATGTGCTTAAATCCTCCACTAATGAATACAGGGTCCAGCTAAGTGGGGAAACCACCACAGTCATAAAACCATCACACTTCTGTCCCCGCGCTCTCTCTCTCTCTCTCTCTCTCTCTCTCTCTCTCTCTCTCTCTCTCTCTCTCTCTCTCTCTCTCTCTCTCACTCTCTCTCTCTCTCTGGATGTAATAGTGCAGACAGTATCCTTGTAGTGTCAAGAACACATATCAATATTGCAGCGCGGCTCGTGTAGACGGAGAAACAAGCTGACAAAGCAGACAATGTGTTTTAAAGGACAACTTCAGTTTCTTTCAACCAAGGTTCATATTTTATTGTTGTTAGAGAAAGTAAATGATGATGTTAATTGCTTTACATTCCTTGCTTTCTGTAGTTTTAGGGGTTTTAGCTATGGGAGGGGGCATTTGAAACATGGTTCTAAATACATATTTGTTCAAAATTTTGAAGCGATGTATTATATTATTATTACTTTTTCTACCACAGTCCGAATAAACCCCAGGAAATTATACCTGGCTACGGAAGTTTACAGGATCTGCTGAATGGTGAAGGAGGCAGTACGTATTTGGGATGCCTGACCCAGAGGCTCAATATGGCAGTTTGTCACATTCAGTAGATCATTTGTGGCTACTTATAAATGCAGTACGGCAGTGACCACCAGTTAAAGTTATAGTACACCTTTAAACACATTGCGCGACTCTCAGATCATATGGACACATTATTTGTCTGTTTTATTACTGTGAAGTGAAGAAATATAGTCCAACACTGGCAACACTCCCCTATGTCTCAATACCACTTCCACCTGACTAGTAATGTTCGCCCCAGGGACAGTGACACAAGATTTCACATGGTCAGGTGATGTCAAAATACATGTACAGGTATATAGATGAATATCTGCATGCCGATATGGACATAATCGCTCAGCTCAGACCTTTTAAAGCCTAAATCCAACTCTTCCCCACGACTTTCTCATATCATCAGAAGCCTTTACGGGGGTGAGTTGGATTTATGCCTCGGGCAAAGCAGTCTTCGAGGCACTCGAAGAAAAACATACATCTAGATGACCTTTCCATTCCCGCTCTTTTTTTTATCACCTTTTATGAACTCTGCAGTCGCGTTTATAGTTCGCATCGCATCGGTCCACCTGTTTCTTCTCTTTTTCTTCGCAATAATCCCAGCCTTGCCTGCCTCTCCGGAGCTTTTACAGTCCTTTTTTTTCTCCTCCCCCCCGTATTACTTTTAAACTCTGAATCCCTTTAATCCTATAAATGCAGCCGTTTATCCCCCTAAAAGCCACGGAGGAAATAAATCAGCTGGGGTCTTCCTTCCTCCTTCCTCACTGTCGTGATTATCATTTATTTTGTATTATTCGCGTGGTACTTTTAGCGAAGCAGAGCCCTCATCGCAGGCAGCGGTGTATATATCTCTGGGGACGAGGGCGTGCGGAGAAGGCTGTTTACTCGCATGCGGCGCTAACAATGGCTCTCACCCGCCGCGAGTGACAAGCAAGGTTAATCCTATATGTTAGCATTATGCAGGGGTCAAGCCTCCAACGCCATATATTTAGTGTGCCATTAATTTACCGGTGGCAAGCTGTGGTCTGTCCGGACGCGCGCAGCCGCGCTCACACACACACTCACGTTTGCGTGTAGACATAGCCTCCCACACACACACACGAACGTGCGCACACACAATGACTCGCTACATTAGCTAAATGGCTGGTGCTACTTCTTACTTCTCTCTCTCTCTCTCTCTCTCTCTCTCTCTCTCTCTCTCTCTCTCTCTCTCTCTCCCTCTCTCTCTAATGAGGTGGTTCACTGGATCGTGTACTCTATTCATCATTCTGCTTGTTCCAATCTCGCCGCCCTTTTATCCGGGCTTCCGCTCGGGGCCTGACGTCGTCAGGGGCAACATAAATCACCTGTCAGGGCCGGGTCCCCTGGCTCCCATAATGCTCTATTAGTGGTGGTGCTCTCTCTCTCTCTCTCTCTCTCTCTCTCTCTCTCTCTCTCTCTCTCTCTCTCTCTCTCTCTCTCCCCCCTCTCTCTCATGCACTCCATACCGTCATCATTATGTTATCGACGTGCAAGATGACCAGATATTAACATGCGGGGAGCGATGGGGGTCGGTGCATTCCGCACTCCATGTTTTTGATTTGCTCGAATGGGTGTCTGGCGTGTATCCCATATTTATCAGTTCAGTATTCTCTTCAAGCATATACTGTAAGTCATGACAGATAATCTTATATTCTGTCCTATATACTGTATCAGTGGTTTTCAACATTTTTCATGCTATTTATTCTGCATTTTAGCCATGGACCACCAAAACAAGGAATTTCAAGTTTTTGTCCACAATTTAGGAGAGAGAAACTGGCAAAATGTTGGTCAAATTACAGTTCTTTTACATTTTCTAAATATGTACATTCTTGAAAGATAAGTAATTCAGATGTTAAGTAATTCAGATGTTTAATTCATCATTTTACAGAGTTGAGAATCACTGCTAGAGCCATAAAAATCTCGTGTTGGTTTGGGGGTCCTAGACATGAAGAAGTTTGGGGACCTGCTTTCATCATGCTATACCACTGAGCAGGTCTTCCTGGTAAAAATGTGACGTATACTGTACAGCTTGTACATAAGCAAGAGCAGTGTTCTGCATTGTGCACTCCCATTGTACTCTCCCATTGTACATGTACATAGTACATTTTGCCTCATGG
>CM076988.1:8555074-8580074 GCA_039105355.1 Benthosema pterotum | reverse complement strand
TGTGTGTGTGTGTGTGTGTGTGTGCGCGCATCCGTAAAATGATTTTCAACAAGGAGAGCTATGGGTGTTGTCTCTGTGTTGCTGGTGTGATTTCCAAGCAGGAAGAGCAGGGCTGTGGCTCTTCCAATGATCCATGGGGTTCGGCAGTTCGAATCCCGACTCCTCCTGTCTACACGCCGAAGTTTCCTTCAGGCAAAACACTGAACCCCCGAATTGCTCCTGATGTGCTGTGGTTGTTCCTTGCATGGTTTACACCGCAACGATGTGTGGATGTGGGTGTGAATGTGTGATTGTAACCAGTGTTGGGAATATTACTATACCTTGTTAATGTATTACTTATTACTTATTACCTTCATTTTAATGCAATATATTATATTACAATATTACTGTCTGAGCAAGTGTAATATATTAATATTACTATTACATATTACTTGTTGTGCAAAATATATAATTAAATATTTAGTGTCACTATTAATCAAATATTGTGTAGGCCAGTGGCATAGCTACAATAAAGAAAGCGCACTTGGATATCTGGGAAATCCATATGAAATCAACTTGAAAAAAACGTCCTCCTGAATAAATAATTTGATGACAAATTATAGAAAATAAGTAATTATTTAACTTCTGCAGTTGTCTTGAAAATTTCACAAGAACATTTTCAACAAGACAGATTGACAGAAAGTAATATTGAAAGTAATGCAGTAATGCAGAAAGAAAAGTATAATATATTAGATTGTTTTTGTTAAGTAATATATTTATATTACAAGTTACTGCATTTTGGTAATATATTATGTAATAATTGAGTTACGTAGTGCACATGTCCCAACACTGATTGTAACCCACTATGTAAAGCGCCTTGAGTAACAGCACTATAGAAAATGTAGCGTTTTCCATTTATATGTAGGACTGAAAGAAACAACAAAAGCAAACAAACAAAAAGTCAAAGTGAGCGTCGGTGATTAAAAAAAAGGAATCCACTCGAACACACAACAAAACAGCGAACAAGTTCGACCCTGAGAGCGTCCAATTGTTACATAAGGGATAAGACCCAATAAACTCGTGATTTCCTAACAACTGACCAAGGCCCTGAGGAGTGTTATCCCGCTTATTCTATGGCCTAATATATTAATAAATAACTGACAGAGTAATTGACAGAAATAGTACATAACAAGACTGCTTTTTTTTCTCTGCAGTTGTGTAGGCTACACTCGTAGGCACAAGTTGTGCAGGCTACGTTCGTCCGTGCGAGGAGGAAGTTGAGTGGAGCAGTCCATTGTTGTGACATACTGTACCTAACCGCTCATGTGAGCAGAGCACTGGCTGGGTTTGCTGGGGGTTTGTCTCTGTTTTGTGCTCATCTTGTGAGGCTAAATGTTATCAAATGTTGCTCCATGCCTCAAACGGTGGTGCTTGGAACTGAAAGCGCTTTGAGAATCTCTGTTTCACAGTACTACTGGTTTGTCGCGTGTGTCTGACGACATGATGGCACCCGGTGTGTGTGGTCCACGGGTCCGTATATACAGTACATTCCCCATAGCATGCAGATAATAATGTTCTCAACATGGAACATGACATTGAGCCGAAATGACACCCTGCCCTGACACCTGCCTCCAAGGCCTGTACATGTAAATATGCTCAGATAAGATGTCAGTCAGTGACCGTGGGTGTGTGTGTGTCCGCATGTACGCATGCGTGCATGCATGTATGTATATACTGTAGCCTATATATATATTATATATATATATATATATATATATATATATATTATATATATATATATATATATATATATATATATATATATATATATATATATATATAAAGTATATATGCTAGATTGATTTCAACTTGTGCATGCCATATGAGCGAGAGATGGATTTAGTGTTTTTTTTTTACCTCAATGTGTGTGCATATGCATTTGTGCATCTGTGTGTGTGTGTGTGTGTGTGTGTGTGTGTGTGTGTGTGTGTGTGTGTGTGTGTGTGTGTGTGTGTGTGTGTGTGTGTGTGTGTGTGTGTGTGTGTGTGTGTGTGTGTGTGTGTGTGTGTGTGCATAGCAGCCTATAGTATGCAACACAGAAATATGTTGCATGTGTGCATGCATTCATGTGTGCTGGCGTAAGTGTGTGTAGCTGTCTCAAGTATGTCTCTCTCTTTTCTCTCTCTCTCTTGCTCTCTCTGCCTTTCTGAAATAGACTTTAAAGGGGTCTCGCTCGGCCGCAGCCATGAATTCTTGAGTTACTGCGTTCGCTTTTTTACATTGATACCCAAAACCCGCCGGGGCTTGACGTTTTTATGGACGTTACCTATTTAGCAACCTCACATCGCCTCGAGAGCTGCATGCTTTCTAGACGGCAGCGTGGAATCACAGACAGACAGACAGGCCGCTCTTCGTCTCCTGTCTGGTCTCATGTCTGTGAAACAAAACGCTCTTGGATCCTGCGAGGGAATGGAACCAAAAAATGAACTGGTCGGTCCAGTTGGTGATTTGCGATTTGGTTATCGTTTTGGAAGTTGCCCAAAGGCCCAAAGCTCCATTACTGATAATGGAGAGAGGCAGACGTAGGCCAGAGGTTAGGGGAGCATGTGTTTTAACGCAGTGGTTTTCAACCAGTGGTCCGGGGATCACCAGTGGTCCATGAGAGAGTTCTATGTGGTCCCCAGGCTGAATGATGGAAAGTTGGTTAACCAGATGTAACTTTTTGAGAGCGTAAACGGTTTCCGTTTTGGGGTCTCTCAACATCAAATGGTGGTCCATGGCTCAAATGCAGAATAAATAGTGGGCCCTGGTATGAAAAAGGTTGAAAACCACTGCTGTACTCCATATAGGCTCACACAGTATGTGAATGGATACTCATGTGATTCAATGAATTCCCACGGTGCACCACTGCACCCTCACCCCTCCTCCCATCTGGTATGGTCCACACTGTATGGGTAAAACAAAGGCCATGAATGTTGTTTGCAAAAAAAGGTCTTTGATCCACGGGACAGATCATCATGAATGATGGTTCTCTTCTGCCGCTATAAGCTCAAAATACTAGAAAATGGAGTGGGGGAGGGTTGCATTTGTGTGTGTGTGTGTGTGCGTATAAGAATTTACTTGCATCCTTATGTTTTCATAAGCATGTACAGGCTGTAGGGCACGGTGCTTTGCGCAGGTGCACACAGCTGTGCACTTAAATGTGTGTGTGTGTACCGTATGTTTGAATTCACATGAAGCCCTGCGCTTTCTTTCACGTTTGTGCGAGCATCCGTCACACGTGGAATGTGTGTGCGCCAGCGAGTACAAGCACGTGTCCGTGTGTACTTTAATGTGCATTAAAGTGTGACTGTGTGTGTTTGTTTTCTGTCTATGTACTTGGCGCACGTGCGTGCTTGCGTGCGTGGCACAGGCCCCGGCGTCGTCGTTCCACCCCCTACCCCCCCCCACCGCTCCCGGTGCGGCGCGTCTCCAGGAAAAAGCTGACAACTGGATAATGGCTTTTTACTTTTCCGGCGCAGCGCTCCGGAGAGAACTAATATGATTATGAATCATTATTCAAATAGGAAAGGTGAGGCTCCACCGCGCGCGGAATAGCAATGGAGAGCCGTAATAGCGTCATTACACCTTTTTATTTATAATTCCGAGGCTTCCCTCTGACTCTTTACTCATCCTTCTCTTGCCTTTTTTAAATGTATTATATTACTTGATGCTGCCGTTTCCGACAGCAACGAAGAAAACATATCTATATATTTGAACTTTTTTAGCTTTTGTCACGAATCAGCAGTCATCTTGATCTGCAAGATCTGCAAGCTCGAAATACATGCTCAAAACGTGCTCGCAAAGCGACACATTTGAGCTTCTGTCTGCTGAGCGTCGATCTGTGCTAGCTTCGCCGTTTCTGAACCCGAATCCTGAAAAGTAACCCTTTTGGAGGACAGAGAAGATATCTTTTTTTGCATACGTGGAAACTAAGTCACTCTGATTACAGTGAGACTGTTGGGGATTTTCTTTCTCACTCTGTGTGCGTGGCGCGTGCATGCACACGTGCGAAGGGGGGTATTTGTCAAGCTATCGCGGACAAGGAGCCGTGAGAGAGAGAGACAGAGTGAGAGGGAGGCGAAGATGAAGTGATTTCAAGGAGGAGAACATTTGTACAGAGAGAGCGGTGTATATATACACCGGAGGCAGAGGCGTGGGATTGCGAGAGGAAAGAAATTCTGTTCAGCTCTGTCAGATCTCTTACCTGAGCAGTTCCCCCTTGATTTATACCCGGTCGCCTGCAGTGTGCCGCAGTGAAAACAGGCGATTTTACAAGCTGCGGTCTTGTGAAATGCCTGTTTTTGGTTTACAACCCCGCCAATGCGCAACTAAGTGTAAATCCCGGAAGGGCCTTGTTCAATGATGCCTCGTCAAAAGGAAGACGGGGATTGGATTGTCACTGCTGGGGCGAGCTTGCATGGTGAAACATTCTGCAACGCGTCATCGAGCACAAGGAGGACAGAAAACTTTCAGGTTCCCACGATCGGCTGAACTTGGCCGACCACAGGCTGGCTTGAATAGAGCTCTGCAGTCACGTCAGAGCGCCTTTTTACAGAAGTGAATGCTTTTCAAAAAAGTATTTATACAAGTAATACGCCTTACGGTCGAGAAGTGACCGCAGGTCGGCTGATTTATCATTCAAGGAAAGTGGGCAACTCTGTTTTCTACTGAATACCGCGCAATGACACATTCCGCGCAATGCCCACTTTCTTTACATGTTACAGCGGGACAACTTCCGGTCATTTTTCATACTGAAACACAACCCACGGTCACAATAAAGACAATAAAGGAGACAAACAGCAGGAGAAAAACCAGCAGGATACAACCGTTTTTGTTTACTTATAAATTTGATTTGATTGTCCAAAAATATTGCGTTTGTCCGTGGCATATTCGTCTTTATATAAATCAATCCAAAATCTATGAAAAAAAAAGAATGGGGAATACTCTTGCGGAGTCAGCGAGTGTGCAGGGTAGAGGGGCTATTGTGACCAAAAAAATGCATCCAGATCGTTTCTGCCGAATGTCGTTCTAAAGTCCTCTCTCTGTCGTGACGAAACCCTGTGAGTCAGTGGTTGGGTTTTCTTTGGTTTATCCGTTCCTGATTGGGATTGGGCCCGTCCCACCCGTTCCTTTCTGATGCATGTTTGTTGATACTGCTCGACTGGTCGCGGTCCCTCTGATGAGCCGCCCAGAGCTCCAGAGCGCCGCCGGTGTCAGTCAAAACGACCTCGATCGTTGTGTGTATATATATACCCGCTAATCAAGACGACCGGGCCAAGATGGCGGATCAAACCTCTCTGTCGTAACGCCGACGTTCGGTTCGGTTCGGTCCAGCTCATCGTATAGGCTTGATGGAAATGGACTTTGCAAGTTTGGGAAAATGAGGAGTCTCTTTTTCATGTTGCAGTGCTATTGTGAAGTGCGTGACGGAAACAAATGTGCACGGGACTGTAAATGTGCACTAGTAGTTTCGTAGTCATGAAGCCAGACAGCTCCTTCCACAATCTTCAAATGCTGTCTGTAATTTGGCTATAATAGTTCCATGCAGGCAGCCTTCATCTGTTTGTCATTGTGTGTTCGTGGAAATGCATTTCAATATTGTCTTTTAAGGACAACTTCATTAAAAAAAAAAGTTCTACGTGGTCTACTCTGTTCTGTGTGTTAACAGGAAGGCTGTGCACACATTGCAATCACGCCTACAAGTGCCATCATCATTATATTTCTATTTTTATGGAAGTAATGACAGTGGCATCCATTATGCCATGCTAATTGTAGCAAATGAGATTCGCCAAGAACAATTTGGCCATTTAGAAGGCACTCGTTCAGAGTGACTTAGTGGTCTACTTAAAAAAGTGTAATAATTGACTTAATGGGGATAAAAGGATAAAATAGTTTAAATGTAACTCTTTTATTTTATTCGAACATTTTTAACTCTGGACTCTTTAAATAATTTGCTCATGTTGTAGGCAAAACGACCGCCGGTGTAAACCGACAGCTAAAAACAACAAGTAATTCCTACAAAATGACTAGACACGTAAAAACCAGCAACCTTAGTGCTAACATCGCTGGCATCTGTGGACGAGGAAACCCCACACGTCTGACCCCGATGTGAACGAGTAAACAAAATTCACATCAAAACAGCCAGAAAACCATGAGATCGACGCGCCACTACAGTAGTCCAATGCCTTGTATTCAACCCATGCACTTCACTTGCACTTGAACCCGTTCTTTATCTCTCCCTTTGACACCAAAATCTCTTCACCGATCTGCAGGCTGATCTATAAGCTCACACTGCTTTGATTTGCTTATAGATTGGCTGTTTTCATTAAATGTTTACTTGCTTGGGGAGCGCCCACTGGTCAAGTGGACTATCCAAGGACATGCCCCATCCCATATGGAAAGAAAATATTGCCCCCCTACATATATGTACATACAGTATATGTTTTAAATGCCACATATATGAAATTGGCCCACTATATGCAGTATATCAACCTGACTGGCATGTGGTTATATACAGTATGACACATATATACACATGTCCTATATGTCCTATATATCCACATATATGCGCATATACAGTATGTATATTAGATTTTTGCATATATGCAGCATATGATTGCATATATTGGCATGTATGTATTTGTTTATATATTTGTGGGATTCAGTGTAGGCTTTGGCCTGACTGTGTCACGTGTTCGAATCCCTTCGCTGCATGTCTCTCCCCTCTCTCTCTCTCCCCTCTTTCCTATGTCTTCACTTGTCAATAAAGGCAAGGCATTTTGTAAATCAAGGTCCTTCTGGATCATAAGTAACAGCAACTAAAGCTTGTGTATCTGCTATTTCCAGTCCGTTTTGTTTCTCAGAATCCTGAAAAGTTTACATACGAGGTTTCCATGCACCTACAGCAACGATACACGTTGTCCTATAGGAAAAAATAACTGCTCTATCTCTGCTACTTGCGGTAGTCGTGAGAGTATTCAGAAAACAATCTGTAATGATGTTTCCCATTGGGGAAAAAATGGTGGAGAACCACAGAAACTGAATTGAGAGAGAGAGAAATAGAGTAGTGTATAGCTTTGTAAAGATAGCTGTCACCGTTGCTTCCAATGATTGCTAGTAACAACACTTGTCTGAAAATGAGGGAGCTTTCTGAAGCAGTGTCATGTAGCATTACGCCGTATAGGCTGGTGTCCAGCGGCGCAAAGTTGAGAGTATTCTGGGAGGGAACGAGTTGATTTAGTGCGGGTTTGTCTTTTTCTTCTGGCCATGTCAGACCCCCTTTCAGCAAGATAGACATCACTGCCTTGATGTTGCCTCCAACACAATGTTTCTGTTAATCCAAGCATGTGATG
Source organism: Benthosema pterotum (assembly GCA_039105355.1). Taxonomy (NCBI): domain Eukaryota; kingdom Metazoa; phylum Chordata; class Actinopteri; order Myctophiformes; family Myctophidae; genus Benthosema; species Benthosema pterotum. Next base: position 8,572,701 of record CM076988.1, on the reverse strand, counting down.
AGAGTTTTCCATTTTCACTGTGTACTCACTCGCATTTCCAGGCGCGCGCGCGTGTGTGTGTGTGTGCGTGCGCATGCATGTATGTGAGAGTTCCACTCCCTGATGTTTGTTTGTACTTTTATGTGTCCTGCATGTGTGTCTGTGCGTATGTGCGAGGTGCGACTGTATGGCATCCCCACATGCATGCACTGTGTGTGTGTGTGTGTGTGTGTGTGTGTGTGTGTGTGTGTGTGTGTGTGTGTGTGTGTGTGTGTGTGTGTGTGTGTGTGCGCGTGTGCGTGTGCATGTGTGTGGGTGTGTGTTTTGTCTCAACAGAGGAGTCCCATTGAGTGGAATCTCACCATTTGCAGTCCAGCTGATTTCTTTAAATGCTGAACGGGGGTCCCGCCTACCAGCTTTATTTTTGGCCCTCCGGCTCTAAGACCTAACAGATGTCATTACTATCTAGCATCGCCTCCTTTGTGGCTCCAACTGTCGGGCAGCGACCATCAATTGTTAAACCTATCATGCGAATGTTCTATCAATTGCATTGTCAAAAAAAAAGTCAAAAAGAATGTTTTAAATCAGAGGTTTACAACAGGTGGCCCAGGGACCACCTGTGGACCCTGAGAGGATTCCACGTGGTCGCAAGCTAAATGAAGGACAGTTGGTAACCAAATGGACCGTTATACTGTATATCTGTAACTCTTGAGAGTAAAATAAAACGAAATGGACCCGCGAGGGTCCATTTGGTTCCATTTTACTCTCCCAAGAGTTAAATTATATTTAAACATCTGAATGACTTCATTTTCAAGAATCTACACAAATAGAAAATGTAGAATAAGTGTTCAGCATATGTGATATTTGTCTGTTAAAATTATGGCTCTTTGTGTATGTGTTGTGTGTTGTGATTTGTTCAAACTGACCAAATCAAGCGTAATCTTAAGCAGTGATTCTCAACCAGGGCGTTCCGGGCACCTCCAGAGGTCTCCGCTGGGGCGTTCCAGGGATTTACATTTACATTGCCAGAGCAACTGTCACACATACAAATAGTAAAAACAGTTGGAGGGGGTGCAGCACTTTGTAAAAAGACCTATATATCACATTGCATCGTTTTATACTTGTTTAAGGTGTAGAGCCTTTTTCTCTTTTTTAACGAATAGCAATTTTTTGTAGTGTCTTTGGGGAAAATGGCAACATTTCCCCTCAAAACTATACAGAAAAATGCAGATTTAAAGTCTGTTTAAATGTAGCAGCTCGGTTTACAGGGGCAATATCCGGATAGTGCAGATAGTAGTCTTTAGGGTGGTTATATTCCAGGGGCCAATCTTCACACACTCTGTCACATCAGTATACAAGTCTTGCTGATGTGTTTGCACATTGTTGTGTTTCTCCCAGTAGTTATGAGAGTTTTTTTTCCGTCATTGATCATCGTTTCAACCTCACACACTCAAGGCCGTTATAATAACAGCTTACATTCAAGAACAAAAGCAGCAAACGTGTGAGTGTTTATGAATAGCGCCGCTCCGTACGAGTAAATCTCCTCCACGGCACCTTGGCCTGTCGTGGCTGTACAACGGAGGATTAACTTTTAAGAATGGAATCCTATAAATTGTAATCATTCCTTCTCCAAATCCTTGTCTGGATTGGAGTTCAAATGGACGTCTTTCTTTTGATGGAGGCAAGAAGCAGAGGGCCGCGTCTATAATAATATATCTATCCGTCTCTCTCTCTCCATCTGTCTCTCTGTCTGTCTCCTCTCTCCTAGCCCCTCATCTGTCTGTCTGTCATTCCTGTCTCCCGTCACGGCAGTAAATAAAACCCCCAGATCGACGTTGTGATGTTTTTATTTTTTCCTCTCCCCCTCTCCTCTCGGCATCCTTTCAAAAACTTTGTTTTGCTAATTAGGCAACAGGAGAGTTTCAGCGTGGCGTGTCTCCTGCATGTGGGAGCGATATGCACTGTGCACGTGCTGCACAGACTACCGGCTGAACCACATGACTGCAGAGACCCTATGAAATGTTTGATGAATGTGTGCGCTCGTGTGTGTGCGCTCGTGTGTGTGTGTGTGTGTGTGTGTGTGTGTGTGTGTGTGTGTGTGTGTGTGTGTGTGTGTGTGTGTGTGTGTGTGTGTGTGTGTGTGTGTGTGTGTGTGTGTGTGTTTTGCGTGTGTGTTTGCGCATGTGTACTGTATGTCTACTTGCATTACTATACTTGTGAGGGCCAAATTCCCCATCAAGTACGGTAGGAAAGAGAAATGTTTGAAGAGTGTGTGTGTGTTGTGTGTTTGCGTGGCGTGTGGATGTGCATGCTTGTGTTTTCTTCAGTTGTCGAGTGCAGCGAGCAAGGAAAAACAGAAGCTAGAAGATAAAAAAAAACATGGGAATATTATTCCCAGGATCATACAGAAAAATCATCATGTACACTGAAACTAGAAACACTATATCCTGTAGACCAGGGGTTTTCAACCTTTTTGATACCAGAGCCCACCAATTATTCAGCATTTGAGCCATGCACGGACTACCAATTGAGGACATTTTAGAACCACAGACCCCAAAACTAAAGATTTTCTTTTGCTTTTGTCTACAATACCAGGCTGGATTTCAGAAACAATACAGGCAAAACATACAGACCATTAATCTTCTAGTTGTGTAGACTTGGGGTAATTCAGATGATGAATGCTTAACTGTAAAAATGAAACCAAATGGACCCGCAAGGGTCCATTTGCTTTCATTTTATTTGCTTTTCACCAGTGGTCCGGGTACCACCAGTGGTGGTGCCCGGACCACTGGTTGAAAACCCCTGCTGTAGAATATGTCTTCACAACCTGCTATCAAGGGTTAGGAGGATTCCAGGCATGCATTCATACAGGGTAGGTTTTGAGCGTCCTGGGTTGGAATTCCATCTGATCCAAATAACAAGTAAGAAAAAAGCCTACAAGGGCACAGCTAGAAGGCCCTGGGTCCCACTATAGGGACACTGTGGGTGCTGACAGCGTGTCTCCTCCGACGTGTCATCAGTACCCATACCCAAGCCCATTCGCCCATACCCATACCCTTGGTATAGGCGAAATATTCTTTCTATGTGGAGTAAACTGCCTCCCCCTTGGCCAGCCGGGGCGCCTGATGGAGGCGACAGGAACTGGTTGGAATAAACTGTTCCTTCCATGTTCTATGTCCAACCAGGGAACCTCCTATCCTTCCGGTCAGGTGACAAGAAGGCAGCTTGCACTACAAACAACAACATTGCTTTCAGCGCGAGCAGATGAACCTATATCCATCGCTCTATAGCAGGGAGCCCAACCAGTAGATCGGGATCTACCGGTAGATCTCGGCCTGATCTCAAGTAGAGATGTGGGTGGGGGGGAGGGGGGGAGAAAAAAAATGGGGTGGAAAAGAAAAAAGAGCGATTTTCGTCTGTGTGTGTGATGCATTTGCAATGGCAGTGTTTGTCCATGTCTGTTGTACTTATTGTTGTACTGTTGTAGGCCTATTTATGACAAGTCTGTTGTACTTTATGCTTATATGGACATAAAGTAAAGTGGTAAAACAAAGTAGTGTTGTGTTGTTGTGAAGTTACTGCAGGCTGGCAACGATGCCTGTGGTTTTGTTGATATTGGACTGGTAGATCCCGGAGGGGTTGGCTGCTGAAAAGTAGATCTTGGGTCAAAAAAGGTTGGGCAGCCCTGCCTTAAACTCTATAGCATTCATAAAGTCACTATCCTGTAATGTCGGCCGCCTCACAAGTATATTAATAAAATAGCATGTGTGTGTACGCAATACGTATGCATGCATGCATGCGGTGCACATGCGAGTGTGCCCGTCGTGGGGTGTATATTTATCACATACTCAGCCTTAATTAGCCCCGGGGTGTGAGGGGGAGTGATAAAAGGAGTTAGAGGGTGATAAGTGATATCATACACTGTGATCATGTGATCCAGACAGTCCTACATGGGCCACATGACCCCCGGGTGCAGGCAGGCCTCCTGCTGCTTCCTGGCATGGACGCGACACGGCGCCGCGCCGTAGGCCAGCATGCAGCCATTATTCTGACACCGTCACTGCCGGAGAATGTTGCTCACATTTTGGTATGCTCAAGTACAGTGTAAGAATCAGAATCATGTTGGGACTAACGCCCTTAGAGGTAACGCCCTTACGTAAGTGACTACTTTTTGTAGTAACTTGTAAAGTATTTCTTTATCAGGCCCGGATGTGACATTTCACATTTGGAGGGGCAGGTGAAAATGGTACGGGGGTGGCACCCATACCATTTTCCGTTACAGGACTTTTATTTACACTGAAAGCGTCACAGGGCATAACGTCATCATATTGATGATTGGTCAACATAGGGTAGCATTGGGGTAATTTCTTTAGGTCTGACATGTGCATGGACAGGGCATCAGTAATATTATATTATTATCATTAGACTGGATATTGTCTGTGATTATGGATGTTGTACTATTGGCACAAGTGCTCTTTTTCCCTCTGTATTGTCAAGTAGTAACTGTACCAGTGTCATCATTGTCAATATTTTCCCTTTTTTTTTGTAAAGTAGTTACTTTTCTAATTTAGTAATCAACAATGTCTTACTTTGGTGTAAAAATATATTGTAAAATATAATACAAAGTAGCAGACATGAAAAACAAACAAACATTAAAAACACATGAAAAACAGCAGGCTTAAAAAACGAAGGGCAAACTAATGAGGGAAATTTTGGGTTGCCTGAGGTCAGGACAAACCCCGGGCTGCCTGGCCTGTGGGCTGTGGCTTTGGGTTCGCCTCCCAGCCCAGCGCCATGCCTGCCATGCATGCACCGTAATAAATGCATGTGTGTGTGTGTAACAAACATGCAAGCTGTCTTCTTTTACACAGCATGGAAACCACGTCTGAACTGGCTTTGGTTAAATCCCGTCGAGACCCTATAACGCATGTGTATCATTTTTCATTTTAGGCACATATACTGTCCATTGGGATCAACATACAGTATTGGGATTCATTGTGTTGGCTGTTCAAAGATAGCAAGATGTAAAATGCCATGGCGCAGTATCTATGTGTGAGGCCAAGGCGGCTGTGGAGGTAGAGCAGGTTGCCCAATGACTCCTGGGTCATCGGTTTGAATCCCGACGACTCCTCTCCACATGTCAATGTGTCATTGGGCAAGACACTGAACCTACTGCTTCTATGCTATCGCTTTAACTAAAGGTTTGATAATCGCATCTTTAGAACGGGTGATGCATAGCACTAAAAGTGGTTCCCATACACGGTATGTTTGCAAACCAATTTGGTGTAATTTTTCACTGTTGTGTTATTGAGTGTATAGAAATGACATTGACCTAGGGCTTGACTAGGGCTGCAACTATTAATCAAATAATTGTATTCGAATTAATAATTCTATTAATAATTCTATTCATTTTCAACCATGCTTATGCACAGTTGAATGTTTATAGTTTAAGAACAAAACATATGGCTTGAATATTTACTCTTCCTTTTAGACTGACATGTGTACATATCATTTCAAATTTATGCGGTCAGAATAAGCCTAAAAAACACCATGTTTAGCTTTAATTCTTTTTAATTTAGATTTTTCATTTGAAAAGCAGCCTAATCAGCAGCTAATCATATTTATTTTTGTTAGTTAGAATAAGATATATTTCTAACATAATGGCCAAATAAGTGCCATAATCTCATTAATCGATGAATGTTTAAATCAGGAGTTTTCAACAAGTGGTCCGGGGACCACAAGTGCTCCCTGAGAGGATTTCAGGTGGTCCCCAGCTAAATGGAAGGTTGGTTAACCAGATGTAAGTCTTTGAGAGCGTAAAAATGAAAGCAAATGGATCCTTGCGGGTCCATTTGGTTTCATGTTTACTTTACACTCTCAAGAGTTACAATATTCATCATCTGGATTAGCCTGAAGTCTGCACAACTAGAGAATTTAGAAGAATGGTCATTTGATCTATGTTTCCCTTTTCGTTTCCGAAAATCCACCCTGGTATTGTGGACAAAAGCAAAATAAATCTTTAATTTTGAGTCTGTGGGGCTAAAATGTCATCAAATGGTGGTCCGTGGCTCAAATTCTGAATACATAGTGGGCCCTGGTGTCAAAACGGTTGAAAGTTGAAAACCACTGGTTTATATAACTGGCCTATTTATCGATTATAAAAGTAATATGTAGCCAAAGTTAGTTAGTTGCAGCCCGAGACTTGACCTTGCAGTGAAGGCAGGGGAGTGGCAGGGGGGTCATTATTGTTGACCTGTCACCTCTCCCCTGTCCAGATAAGAGTGAAAGATGATCCTCGATCTGACCTCCTTTCATTTTCACTTTCTTTCTGCCTTCATCCTCCACCGATAGCCTGTAGTGGAAAGCAGAACCAAGTAAGATATTGCACGGAATCAAACCCTGTTCGCTTCCCATATGCACTCCATATTTGCATTAATAATTATTTCCAATTCCAACACTTTGACTTCTGCTCCACTACAGCTCATAGGCAAATATTATACTTTTATAATTCATTTAAAACTTTAGCACTTTAGCGCGAGCGTGTGCAACCATCGTCCTTGTAGATTCTACAAACTATTCGCTCTGAAAGAACATACTAAATGATTTGTGCTGCATTCTCAAATTCTCCCCAAAAATAGCATGTTCACGACTCATAAGAGCCATGAACACCTGCTATTTTTCAATGAAAGTACAGTACAGAATGGTTTAAATACAGTACAGTACAGAATGGTTTAAAAAGTGAAACAATTATTCTTATCAAACTCTTAAAATGTCCTAACATTAAGGGAGTGATTCCCAACCTGTTGCTTATTCCAAATAATTGCTCTAATTGATCATCACTTATTTATCTGTAAGTGCATAACGTCTCTGTCTGGGTGCATGTAGATACCAAATTGACCACACCAGATCACCCCTAGATCTCCATATATGGAGTTGACCAGGTATTATGTCAGAATGGTGTCCTAACATTTGTATACAGGTAGTATTCAGGTAGTATTTAGTATTCATGGCTGGATAACTACATGGCTTATTTTTTCTCTCTCTCTCTCTTTTCTTTTTTACATCATGGATATTTGTTTTAATTATCATACTGATGAACAGGAATTTACTACCTGGGATCAAGGCTGGAAAAACACTGTAGTCGACTGACTGATCTTTAAAATAAACACGCTCTGAAAACACATGCACAGACACCCGTCTGACCACTTTAGACAGCACTAGAAGAAATAGAAGGGGCATTATTTTGGAGCGTGTGGCCCTGCCCCAGAAAAGGTTAGGAACTGCTGCTTCATTATAGGGATAAACCTCAGTTTGCAGGAGTGTATACTGTAGATAAGTGAAAGACGAACAAGAATGGAAACTTCACCACAGTAGCCCATACAGATTCTAACCGCAGTCTTCCTCGGCGTCCCGTTTCCTCCCATTCCTCCCCTTCGCTCTCACCTCATCCCATACCTTATTCCATAACTCCCCCTGCTTTAGTCTCCATCTCTATACCTAGACGCTATCCAAGGTCTGCCCCGCTCTAATTCATCTCTCTTTTCTTCTGTTTCTGTTCGTTGTTTTTCTTACCAACCCCTGAGAGCTTGATTTCCTCAGAGCTGGGTGTGGAACACATCATCCTCGGCCTTGCAGAGCAGTAGCATTGTGGGTTTCACTGGAGATGTATCACCTGGCAGCCCTGTGACACCACAGCGCCGTGTAGAGAAACAGATGACAGTGCTGTGGGGAAGGCTTGTGTAGGCTGACATACCGGTACGTCCCACCGGGTCCCAACTGTAACGGTGTCTTTGCTTGGCTGTTTTCTTTAACCCAGTGAAAGCATCAGTGCCATTAGATTTTAACCATTTAAAGAGATATTTCTCTTTCAAAAAACCTTTGGTCATTTGTCTACTCAGGCTTTTGTGAACACTCTAGACAGTGTTTAAAGTGCTTAGTAGGATAATTGGATATTTGGTATTAATTTGATATTTTATATCAAATAATTAAATATTTTATGAATAAATTAAAACACTGAATGAAATTAACTGAAATATCATGGTAAGAATGGAGATTCAAGTTGTAATGGGTTTGTATAGAATGAATATCGAATATCTAAAACTGATAAGCAGGAGTAGATGATAAAATTACCAGTGAAATAAAATGAAAGTGAAATATCCCTCTTAAGCTGTTTCATTTTACGCTCTTAAGAGTTATATTACATCTGCATTACTTCATTTACAGGACATCTACACAATAAGAGAATGTAGAATAATTGTTATTTTTATCATTTTGCGTTTTTAGCTGACTGGAGAGATATCAGGGAAAAGTTGATCAAAAATAACAATGGAATTTTGGAAATTAACCTTCCAAACACTTTTTGGGGTGGGTCTATGATGGAGCCACACCACACAATAGTGGTGGTCCCCCAAGTTGCTGTTAGTCAGAATGGTGGTCCATGGGTCAAAACCGCCAACTTATTTCATATTGTATACTTGTCTATTCAACAATAGCAGGTATAAAGTTTCTTCTAACGGCAAATGCACAATTCTTTTTTGTTTTGTACACTATAGTTATTCTAACGCAATGTGACGCAGGCAGCTCTCTTTACACATATCTTCATTCCCTTTTATAACTCTAGCCTATAATGCAAAACAAAGAAAGAAATGTTTGGTGTGTTTAATTTGTGCTTTGGCAATGCAAATGTATGTTCCCTTGTGCCAAATGAAACCTCACTGAATTGAAATCGACGTGCCCAGGATGAGGACTAGCAATAGGGACTGGCATGTGTGGTTAAAAGACAGCTTGATTCATGGAAATCAGTTTGGTTTGGTTTTAGTCTTGTTTTGAAAAAACAGTTATCTTAAATGAATGCCCTTCTGTGTCATCACCATGCTTCAGTGTCACCAATGGGCCTAAATGGAAACAGAACATAGTGTTCTTAGTGCTGTCCCTTTTGGACGATGGTTAGTGTTTGTCTGTACCCAGAACCACGTCTTTCTAATAACCCTGGAGAAGACTGGAACATCACCCAGATCTACAGTGTAGCCAGCAGCAAATCTACATTTGATGTAGGTTTACAACAACAAATGCGACATATGATGTCCCATGTTGATCTTTCCCCACCCGTTCCTCCCATTGTGACATTCATTAGGGTGACCTAACTTCATCAACAACGACCACTTGGCGAGGACAACCAAAGCATAACCTGGATTTATTGTCTCCAACGTAAGGTGGTGACTATGTTTTACCCCCTGTCTGTCTGTCCATAGTTGCATAGTCACATAGTCGCCATCATACCTGAGTGACTGAGTCATATGAACGACTCTTTGAGCTGATTTGATCAGGTTCAGGTTCAGATCGCATCGTGAATTTGCTCTATCTATCTATCTCTATACATGGATTCATTCCATATGTTGATCGGACACCCCGTGCCAATAAAGCGCCAGTGCTCACCCAGCAGTCTGCCATCACCCATAGGCAGATACATGCGCGTGACCTCGCCCTCAGGGCATCGTACTGCTTTATTGTATTCTATGTTCTTTCTGTAATAACATGACAACATGCATGACTTCAGGGTGCATTGTTCTCTGGGCTGGCGCAGACAGACAGCGTGCTGTACTCGTATGTATGTCTGTCTGGGAGCAGGTAGGATTGTCTTTCAGGACCAAGGCTCAACCATGAAGCTCCTTAAAGCTTCATTCAACCCTATAGTCCGTGTTGATTGCTACCAGCTGTAGCACACTGCAACGCACACACACACACACACTGATGGTTGTGTATCCTTGTATATTCCTATACTTGTGAGGGCCCAAATGTCCCGGCAAGTATAGCGCAAGTGGACTTGTGTGCACAGACAGACAGACAGAGAGACATAGTGAGGAGTGTTTGCGCTGGAGCCACACTAGGATGGTTAGTTTGCCAGGGGGGTGGGGCGGGACGGGGGGACGGGACGGTGAGTTATACCCCCGCCGGCCCCAGAACGGGACACCCCCCGTGGGTTTATCTAATGAAGGTCCCGGTTGGGTAGGAGACGGAGTAGCTAGTTGGAGGACCCTTCTGGCTTCACTTCAGACAAGACCCCGGTCGAGGAGATACTCTGTCTTATATAGCAAGAAGATACGGTGCCAAAATACCATCCCTAATATCTGTGTACTGCGTGTATGCGTGTGTGTGTGTGTGTGTGTGTGTGTGTGTGTGTGTGTGTGTGTGTGTGTGTGTGTGTGTGTGTGTGTGTGTGTGTGTGTGTGTGTGTGTGTGTGTGTGTGTGTGTGTGTGTGTGCGTGCGTGCGTGCGTGCGTGCGTGCGTGTGTGTGTGTGGTGTGTGCACGTCCCCGCTAGCAAAACTTAAGTAAAGAAAAGACAGAAAGATGGATGGTGGGTGCATGTGAGCCCCGTTCTCCCGTGAGTGAGTGTGTGTGTTGTGCGCATAGATGCGCATTGAAGCTCCACCGCATATAAGCTCCTCTTTCGACGTGCTTTTTCCATCTTTGTCTCCCGGCTGACGTGATATAAAGACTATAGCGATGGGAATGTGCCTGCAGAGCTGGGTTTTGATCCCCGCTTCTCCCCGGCTTTCTTATAGGGCAGTGGTTCACCAAACGTTTTGCCCTGCTTTAAGCCATTGAGACCTGTTGGCCGACACTATAGTAATGCCTCCAGCAGTGTTGCCAACTGCCAAAATCCAAAATGCACTAGTGGCACTTCAAAAATGCACTAGAATGCGCTAGGGCAGTGGGTTTTCAACCATTTTCATACGAGCAGGGCCCACTATTTATTCTGCCTTTTAGCCACGTAGGACCATCATTTGCTGTTGAATTTGATGTTGAGTTTTGAGTACATTCTTGAAAATTAGGTCATTCAGATGGTTAAATATGATTTAACTCTTGAGAGCGTAAAATGAAACCAAACGGACCTGAAAGGGTCCGTTCGGTTTCATTTAACGATCTCAAGAGTTACAGATCTAAAAGGGTCCATTTGGTTATCAATGGTCCTTTCTAGGAACGAAGGAGGAAAAAACTAGGGTTTTATCTCTGGTGCCTGTCAACCAATTTCGCCCCAACTCAGAAGCAAAAAAGCACTAGATTTTCCGCCAGGAGTTTTTCCACTAATTTTGGCGCTAGGGGTGTGTGGAAAAAAGCTAAATATAGCGACAAATGTGCCAAGTTGGCAACATTGGCCTAGAGTAGAATGCCATCAGTAGTTCTCAAATCAGTGAACGCTTACTATGAAATTCAGGCAGTACTGACACATTGAGTAAGCCTGACCGAGATCTCGATTAGCCAGCAGACTCCATATTTGAGTGTGTCTGTCTAACTCCATATATGGACATAAAAGGGACACAGACATGCATGCATGCCTGGAGCTTTCTTAGGGCAGTGGCTCCCAAGCCTTTTCTTGCCAAGGACCGCCAAATTGACACTCATTAGCCTACCGGACCCCCATTTGAAAAGGCGGGACAGGGGCCGCCATGATAGTTTATTTTATTTATTTATTTATTCATTTGTATTATTTATGGCTCCAGCAGTGATTCTCAAACAACTGAGGGCCTTCAGTTTGTCATGCGATACTCTACAGACTACGTGATGTTTTTCAATAACAAAAAGAAACAAATTACATCCTATTTGTGGAAAAAAGGATTGATTTATTTGTTCATTCGCAAAAAAATACACTAAAACAGATTTAATTCCATCTCTGTGTTCTCAAAACAAAGTAACTTCGTAAACCAGTCAAGGAGATATGGGCTCGACTCCAGTCGTGAACCAATCAAGCCGAGGCATTGACCTCGCTTGGCGTCATAGATTCAGAACTGTTGAGCAAGAGTTTGAATCAATGGCAGACGAACGACAGCGGCGCGTGTCTGATGCCAAGAGGAAGAAGAAAGGACTTGGACGGAACCCACTGCCAAACTGCAATAACCACCAGCAGCACGATCCACAAGGTGGTGAGAGCTCTGGGGAGCGTGTGGGGATGAACGATGGAGCTGTTCTCAAAACACGGCAACGCTTACAGTTGCAGAGAAATCACAACATTTGGTGTGAACTGAGTGATACTGTGTGTTGTTGTAGCCCTTGAGACATTGTCTCGTCTCGAGACCAATCTCAAGACACAAATGTATGTTGTCTTAGGGCTTGTAGATCTTGGCCTCGGTCTCGAGGTCATCCCATCGCTTGAAGGGATGTGGCGCTCTGATTGGGTCAGAAACAACAGAGCCAGTGTTTCTGAACATTTCAAGCTGAAACACCAAAATAATATACAGTATATACTGTTTCTATTTATTTTTTCGTAAGACTTCACTGATCAGTACTATGGTCTACTAGCTTCCGTGTATACTGCTCTATAGTTTCCCTGTAATGCACATGTAGGGGCATTATAACCCAGACCCTACATCTTAGCTTCATATTCTAACTTCTTCAGATTTTTGAGCAGTGCCTGACCGCTCCAATGAACAGCTATGTACCTATGTATGTATGTACGTATGATCCAGATTGACACAGATCTGTTATACTTTTGCTGTTTTTTAAAATTTGAAAGGTTGACAGTTTGGGATGTGTGAGGTTTCTCCCCAACAAAAAAATATTTAGAGAATATCACTCGTCACCCACACGGGGCCTTCGGCACTCGCGTTATCCAGAGCTGCGGGGCGAGGAGAAAAATTTGGGGGGTGAGGAGAGATCCCGTTTCCATGCTGATTCAATATACTCACAGACTTTTGCCCCACTGAGTTACTCTGCGTTCACACACCAGCGGGCGGATTGATCCTGACCCTGGCCTGACTTCTAAAGCCAATAAACAGCTATGACATGCCGATCAGGGAGAAAGTGAAACTGTTACTTTTGGCTCCCTGTTCTGCGCTTTGATGTGAAATCGCAGGAGGGGCCTTGGCCAATAGACTAAATATATACAGAAGATCTGCCGCGCCTCAGCTCTTGTTTTGTGTTCCTTTTCAAAACCTTGTATAGAAAGATGGAGTGAGAGAGGGAGAGAGTCATGGTTGGCTAATGAAAATCGTCTGTCGGCCGGTGATTGATTGTGCGAACAGCCAATTGGAACCCCGCTATTCACGAAAATTGATTTCACATAAACCAACAGTGGCACCGCTGGTCGCTTCGTTTCATTGGACGACGCGGGCTGGATTCCTTGCCCTTTCATCCGTGATGTGCAGCGAATGAAAAAAAAAGAAGAGTCCAGACTACAGCGGCGATATAGATCCCACTGAAACCATGTGTGCAACTGTGCAAATAATAACATTTTTCTTTCTGCGGAAACATACGAAAGAACCACCAAAGATTAAAAAAAAAAAAAGAAATTCTAGAGGGGAGGGTGGTTCAAGTGAAGCAAAATGAAAAAAGGGAAAAAAATAATAAATAAATAAAAGCGAAGACTCCCCCCTCCCATTCTCTCTCCAAAAAACAAGTAAAAATAAACGACGCAAGTTACAGACACAAGAGTAGAAAAAAAGAAAACAGGAGACGATATCAAAAAAGATAAATCAAAGAAGGAGAATCCAGAGAGAGAGAAGATACGAGATTTGGAAGCAAGGAGGAGGGAAGAAAAAGAAGGGTAGAAGAACGGGAAGGGAAAAAAAAGAAATCCAAGCGCGTGCCAGAAGAATTAGACGAACGTATATCATGTGAAAATGACTTCTTTACGAAGCGCGGGTCGTATACCTGTGGAGGGGCTTTAGAGAAGCCCCCGTGAGTTATCATGCCATCATCATACCACGCTGTCAGTGCCTTATTATTTGGCGGATTGCTGACGCTTGTATAATGTTTCAACCCCCCTCCCCACCCGCTCAACCTCTGCAAGAGCGATACCCACTCATATCTGGGGGGGGACTTCTTTTTCTCTCTTTTTTTCCTCTCCCTTCCCCTCCCAGAAACTTCATAAGATTTTCCCAGCGTCGAAGCCGCGAGACTGATTTAGCTGTAATCTTATCCTACGTCTTTATAGAAGCCAGATCTGGTCTCTGCTCCGTCGCGGGGGCTTGTTGTGCCACGATGTGCCGGCTGGCCGCCCCCAAACCACCCCCCTTCCCCCTGACTCGCAGACGCATAAGACAGAACATGAGCCGTGGAAATGACAGCCAGTCGCCTCTCTAAGTTACAGGGTGCACCGCTTGGGAAGAAGAGCCTCGCTCACATGGGCACGCATACGCACGTATACGCTACACATATACGCTGGGGTCTGTGTAGGTGCACGGGAGGACGAGCAAAATTAGGAAAAAAACTACATATGAAATGAGCCAGCCGAAGTCATCGAAGGCAGACGATTGCGAAACGAAAGTAGTATCGTGTTGAACGCAGATAAATTGCGCCGATGAGGGCCGGACAGTCTGTTGGCCTAGATCTGTGCTTCTCAGACGTTTTAGTGCCAAGGCCTCCTCACAAATTGATACAGTATATATATCACACACGCTAGACATGAGTCTGAGAGATCTCAAAATGTTTTGGGTTGGTTTGTCTAAAGTGTTTAAGTGCAATCCGCTTGTTGAGTTTAATTGTATGTTGTTGCAGTTTGGATTGCTTATGCAGGCGATATGTTACTGAAACGATCAAATTACCCTGTAATTATGTTTTATCGCTTATGATTTTATGATAACATTAACTTAACTGGGAAACGTTCCTATAGAGCGCAGCAGTCCCGCCCTCCCCCCCAACGCCTGTTCCAGAAGTGAAATCCCTGTGAATTTTCCTCATAGACTTTTCAAAAAATATTCATATAAAGGTGTTAACGTCGCCGACAAAGCCAACCGGGGTTGTGACAGTGCCATCTCACTGACTGTGATTTGGATCATTCTGGACCGGAGTGTTGTGACCTTATCTGTCCATTTCCACACCGCACAGAAACCACCTGACACCCCGCTCCCTCCCCTCCCCTCCCCTCCCCGGCACACTAGACGCCATGCCTCCATTCCACATGCATCAACATGTCCGCAGGTCATTATTGAGTCGATCGAAGACGAGACGATTAAGGTGAACCCCAAGATGGCATCCACACTCACTCCCAAACGCTTCAACGTGTCCGCTGCAAACTGACAGCTGTCATTGGCATGACGCTTGTTTACCAATTTCAAATTCCTCCTAAGGCTGTTGAAAATAACAAGTTAATGGGATTAAACTAATTGTGTTGATTAATCTGATTAATTTTTTAAGGCAATTAACTCAACACACTGAGCATTTTCTCATTGAAAAAAATGCATAGATCACGGTTTTACAGAGACCTATAGCTGTGTCTCCCTGTAACCAGAGCCATAGACTATAGCTTGAGGAATCTACAAGAATTGGGGGCTTGTAGATCACTTATTTTTGATAAATAGTTGAAAGACAAACAGATCGTTTTCCCCCAGATTCTGTTTCTTATTAAATGTTCAAATCCTGTACAGGAAAAATCACATATTTTGGACATGGTTCAAATGGTGATTAATCACAATTAAAATCATTTTGAAGCTGTGATAAATCTGATTAGAATTTTTAATCATTCACAACATTCTCCGTCTTCCCCTCTCTTTCTCGCTCGGCATTGCCTTTCTCACGCTGCCCCCCATTCCTTCTCTTTCTCCGTATAAGTACTTCCTTCTCTTGCCATTCTAATTCTCTCACCTTATATCTGGCCCCCTGCCCTTCTGTTTTGCTCTCTTCCTCCCGTTCGTCTTTGTTTCTGACCCTCTTATCTTTCTGACCTCTCCTTTCCTCCTGTCCCATACACCCTCAGCTCTCTCTCTGTCTCCCACCCCTCCCTCTCTCCCACTGGAGTCAGTTTAGCGTCACCTGATATCCTCCCATGCCAACGCTGTGAAATATTGGGGCCACAATCACAGCGGGACTCTGATGACATATCAGTCTGCTCCTGGCCACCGGGGGGCTATTTGTATATGCCGGTTTAACGTGCATGCAGGGGCGACGGGTACACGTTTCACTTAAGCCCCCCCAAAATCCAGGTACGATCCGCCACGAGCTGTATGAAAATAGCCATGACCTCCAAGCTTGCGAGGCGTCAACGTGTGAATTGGCTAGGAGAGCACGATTATGGAATTATCACTGATATAACCGATCTCAGATTATGTGCCGTGTCATTTCTGCCGATAGTATTCATGACTGTTTCTGATTTTATACAGAGGACCACAATGGAAACAATCCTATATGGGGCTTGGCCCAGAACCTGTAAATGAAGTATTCAATAAATAGCATAGTACTAGTCTGTTTTCACATTTGAAAGAGATAGTTACACAAATTTAATGTCGATTTTTTTTTAATTATTCTTATTTCATCATTTTTTTGTTGGTGAAAACCGACCATTCTGATACTGATCTGCCTTTTTAATGGCTGATATGGCCATTTCCGATTATTATTGTGTGAAAAAATGTGCGAAAGCAGATGACCTTTCTATGTACAAACTCCACACACGTCGCGTATGCTACAGTATGCGATAACAGTTGCACTCGGGTGGCAATAAATAACGCGTTCCCCTGTTAGCGGGTTAAGCAGGGGCGGATGCAGCATTTCCCAATCGGGGGGCAGGACAAAATTGAGGCAGCGCCCCCATACCATTTTCAGTTACAGTACTTATATTAGTCAAGTAAACATCAATAATAACACCAGTTGTTGGAAGTTGCATCAGACACGCAGCATGCATAAAGCTAAAGGTCTGACTTGAGAGTTTTCTGTTTTCAATGATGAAATGCTGTTGGTTTAGTGGTGACACAGCTGTAGTTAGTTAGTAGCAGTAGTAGTGTTTCAAATCATTTTAAATATAAGCACATTAATATGAATTATCTTGGGTTGTTTTGCATGCCATCATGTTTGGTGGGGCAGTCAGGGCATTTAGGGGGGCACCCCCCCCCATGCCCAGGCCTAGATCCGCCCCTGGGGTTAAGTAGTGCATCATGCTCAGCCCGTTAACAGATTGATGCGCGGTTCCATTCCAACTCTCCGTGCCTCCACGCGACAACGCAGAGAGATGCATGGGAGCACGCTCTCTCCCCACAAAATACACATGTCAGAGCGTTGCTTCATGGCAGCATTACCTCTGGTTATCTGATCCCACAACATAACACGACTGTGCTAACTTCTAGCTGGGTCATATGATTATCGCCACTTGTCGGGTGGGGCGGTGGGGGAGGGAAGTCTGGGGCTTTTGCCCCCGTGATCCGACTACGGATAAGCAGTTGAAGACGGGATGGGACGGGAGATAAGGTTTCTGGCTGACAGCAACAATATACAGTTTTGAGTGGTAGAAGGGAAATGGCTTGATGGCATGGTAAATACCCTTCTCTCCATGTCTGTCTGTCATTTTTCTTGTAATATGGTCAGCATGGACCTCCATGTTCTGTTTTTATGGACTGAGGGTTTTTTTGTGTGCCTGCCAGTATGGCAGAAGCACACAGGTTGTGATTCGTCAACTTAATCCATCACTTATCATCTATCTATCCGAAATTTTGACCGCTATGGCCGCCGCACGGTTTGCACAATCCCCGCAATATAGACATCGAAACGTGCGGCTCGGCCGGGAAAGATGTGCTTGTGCTTTTCTTTCCGATACGCGTTACCGTGCCAACGTAATTCGCAATAAACGACGCAAAAAATCCCCATTCGAAATGAATGGGGGCACACCGAAAACATCAGAAAAAGAAGCCGTATTTGGAGCCGCATTACTCTGGCACACTGTGG
>CM076988.1:8482574-8550074 GCA_039105355.1 Benthosema pterotum | reverse complement strand
TATTGTGTAAAATCAATGTACACATAGGAGTCCATTTGGTTCCAAACTGGCCCTAATTCTTGAGCCCTGGAACTCCCTTAGTCCCACTTTGGGAACCAATGCTTTTAGCAATATAATTTAACATAATCCAACTGGCTGTAATCTGCCTGGCGTATTTTATTTTAACGAGAGTAATGTGAGGACGTGTGCAGCGGTATGCGGCGGCAGACAAACGAACAGACGACCATCAACACTTTTAACTGGAAGATAATAGATCAGAATAAACCGCTCCGCGCCGCTGGTTGACGCTCTTCGCTTTGGTTCCGTCACGCACCGATGAAACCCTGGTGTCTCTGCAAACCCTCCTGTCTCCTAAAACATCTGTGTGACATTTGACATGTCTGACATGGTGAGTTCCTTTGGCAGGCCGAGGCCCATGGCGGTGACAGCTCGGCACATGGTGGCACTTTGTAGCACTATCTCTCTCTTTCTCTCTCTCCAGGGGCGGATCTAGGCATGGGCATGGGGGGGGGGGCAAATGCCCTGACTGCACCACCAAACATGATGGCATGCACACAACCCCAATTTCAAAGATAATTCAAATTAAAGTGCTTACAGTATACAGATTTTAAAGGGGAATTACACCCATTTTCAACATTTTAACATGTCATTAATATACCTTATAGATGTTGTGTAGACATGATTATGAAGTTCCCCCAATTCTGTATTTCCTAAAACTAGAGGTCTGAAAAAATGCTTAACATGGTGAAATTCATCTGATGACATCATCAAGATGTATTTCACCATGTTAATGATTTTTCTTTCCGACCCATTTTTCCTGAGAGGGTACAAATGGAACCAAATGGACCCGGTAGGGTCCATTTGGTTCACATTTGTAACCTCTCAGGAAAATTTAGAAAATGAATGGAATTGCCTTTTAAACACTATTACTTCTACTAACTAACTACAGTTATCTCACCTCTAAACCAACAGCATTTCATCATTGAAAACAGAAAACTGTCTGAGTCAGACCTTTAGCTTTATGCATGCTGTTTCAACAACAACTGATGTTATTATTGATGCTTTACTTGACTAATATGAGTCCTGTAACTGAAAATGGTATAGGTGGGGCTTCATCGCCCGTGGCGCGAAGCGACACAGGTGATGAAGCTGCACCCATACCTCCTAGCCCCCCCCCCCCCCCCCCCAATTGGGAAATGTTACATCCGCTCCTCTCTCTCTCTCTCACACACACACACAGCCAGTAAGAGATTTATTTTATTTTTTATGTATCCCCTATACCATACACAGGCTACTGGTGGCTTGGGGAGCATGTGGCCCGCATCCTTCGCTTACTCTACATAATGTCTTCTAACTCAACATTTCATGTCAAGGACCCCTGAACATACAGTATGTACAGTAGTTCCAGGGGCAATGTCGCAAGCAAAACATTTGGGTTGCAAAATTTTCGCCGTGACAGAATATTCAAAGGTTTGAGACTCATTTTCACATTTTTTCCCAAAATATCAGAACTAAAGGTTCACAGCACGCCTCTCTTTGGCACGCTAATAGGTCTGATATTTTATACACTTGTAGGTCTGATATTTGTTAAAGAGGAAATAACATGAAACGCTAGCTCTGGTACATCGCAGCCACCACGATAAGAGATGAATGCAACTCATTGTTTTACTTTCTCAACTCAATCGGTTTACTTTTTTCCATTTTACCGTGCATGAAAGCAGTGCTTGGTGAGGACCGTAGAACAGGAAACTGGGCTTGAATGACACATTTTCAGGTTTGAATGCGTGCAGTTTCATCTTTGCATTTATCTTGCCATTAGTGACATTGATTTTTGACATAAAGATTCCTTCTTTCATGCCGTTTCCTGGGATGTCATGATGAACCCGGTGTGTTGTAACATAGTACAAACGCACCCCCCCCCCCCCCCCCCCCCCCCCCCCGGGCCTGGCCGTACGTAGACTCGTATCCGGTCCTTCTATTACGGCCTGCTGTGTGTTTGTAGTTTGACATCCCTGCAAAGAGTCGCAAATGGGAAAGAAAGATGTGGCATGAGGACAGACAGCGTATACGGATGGAAATGAGGGGAGACGAGACGAGGGCAGGGAAGAAGTGGAGGAGAGGAGGAGGAGGAGAGGAGAACGTTTGCGCAGCTACTTAGGAGTCTTTAGACGTTGAACTCTGGCCGAACCTCGGGGCTCCGTCGTCCTCCATTGCAGCGCCGCTACGGAGGGATGAGGCGTACTGGGTTTGAGAGACTGTGAGTGGCTGACATCAGGCCGACAGCAGGACATGATATCTTATTTTCCTGAGCCGCGCTGACACAAATTCAACTCCCCCCCCACAGTTATTATTTTCTTATGCCGGCACAAAGAAGAAGAAGAAGAAGAAGGAGGAAGAAAAAAAAAGAACACAAAGAACTCCTCGCTGGCAGTACTGCGCCCAGATGTGACTCGCAGTGCAGTCAGTGCTCGGCTATCATTTCTTTTTTTTCCTCCCCTCCCCGCCTTTTAATTCAAATAATTTGCAGATTGTTTTTTCTCCGGTGACGGGGAGGGATAAAGACATCCCCCCCTCCCTCCCTCCCTCCCTCGCCCATGTCAGAGCTCTTACTCTTCTGACTGAGTGAAATCCTTGACCCTCGAGTGCCTCTAAATTAAGCCAGAGAAACTCTATTGCATGTGCATGCAATTGTATCTGTCAATCTCTGCGTGAATATAAGACATGTGGACAAGCCCCTCCGACCATATAAGACTCTTCATGTGTGTGTGAACGTGCGTGTGTGTCTGCGCGTGTGCGTGTGTGTTGTTTTTTTTTTTTTTGTGAGCCAGAATGAAAGCGATTGTAGCTTATGCAGTTCTAGTCGAGTTCACTCGACTCGCTTCCATGCTTGGGATGCCGCTGCGGGGGCCGCGGCGGCGGCGTCTTAAAACGGGCGGGAATTGGCTCAAGCCGTATACACGTGCGCGCCGCCAGCACTTTAATCATCTCGTCCACTGAGTGGCAAACGATAAGCTTTTATCACATACCCCCCCAACCCCCCCTGCAAGACGGTAACAGATATCGCTTCGGCAAATCTCTGAATCTGCCCCCGCGCTAATTCCTCCACCCGTCTGCATTTACACAAACGCGCCGTCGGTGTCGAGTTGTTCCCGGGCCACCGCGCGTTCCCGTGCCAACGGTTGTCGTCTCTCGCTCTCTCTCCGGCTCGCTGCGCTTCCTCGCCCAACGTGCTGACAGGAGGGCTTCGACAATTAAAGCTGAGCAAATAAATGGCCGTCAGGCGACGCGGCGAGCGGGGGAAATTGGCCCTTCACTTCCTTCCTCCCCCTCCTCGTCGTATCGAGGCACCGCAGCAGTGTGTTCCTGATGATATGGGGGGGAAGAGAGCGTGTCGGAGGGGCTCGCCGCGCCGTGTGTTTATCCGGAGTTAAAGAGCGGCGTCGGTTTAATCACCGTAAGAACAGAGTGTTGTGTTTTCATCTTGCTGGATCATACATGACATACATGAGTGTCATGGCTGCAGCGTCACTACTCGCTACACGTCTACACAATGACTAACTGTCGCCTGCACAATGAGAAACCATTCATTCAAAGAGCTGTAACTGAGAAACAAACTTATATCTACGTAGTGACAACAACTGTTAACACTACTACTACCGGTACTACTACTACTACTACTGTTATTGCTACTACTACTACTACTTCTACTGTACTACTATTGTGGCGTTTTTCACCCCAAGTTTCACCCATTTGGACTTGTCTGAGGACAACCTACACCAGACTGGAAACCTACCTATGCTTTCTATGGCAAAGTTAAGAAGAACATTAGAAACTACACAGCTGTGCGACATTCAGACTTAATTAGAGCAACATAATGCATCGATTTCGATCGAAAGGTGCAGGCGATCAGAAATCGGCAGAGAGTGGGCAACGCTTCTGCTCCACATCTTGCCCAATTGGAGTGGACTCCATGGCCCCAGACAGATTTCCGGGGCTAAACCTATAAAGAGACTCACATTTTGGCCAGAGATCTTTCTATCCTTGGTAGTGTTCAGATATGTCCAGTTGTCGGTGCACCAACAAAACGAACATGGTTGTGGTGGTCACCTCGTCACTGGAAACTGGACTATGAATGGGCCATCATACATGTCCATTTGCTTGCATTCGTAAGCTCGTGGTTACAGCCCTGTAAGGGTTCATTTGGTTCCCAACCCCTACCTCTTGGGGTCTTCGAACCCCACACTACAAGTCTACAACTATAATATCAAACAATCTGTTCTTTTTTTTGCACTTGACAAGGCAAGTTGTTTCTACAGTGCGATTTGACGAGCCCTTACAAAGACATTACATTATGCATACAAAATACTGCCAGACAGCATTCATGGCCGACTAGCAAACATTTATCATTTGTTTACACAGCGTTTTAGATGTTTTTTGGGCTGCGTTATTACCACGCCACTCATTCCGTTGATGTAAAACGTAAACATAATACAGTATATATTTATGTGGGTCGCTCGCATGCCTGTAAGCTGCACACACTCACTCTCTCTCTCTCTCCTGCTGTGTAAGACGTGCTTACAGTACCGTACGAAGCTCGCGACTAACAACCAGTGCGTACGACTAGAGGGTTGAGCAATGGCGGCGTTTCACAGCCACAGGGACAAACGCTTGCTATCTCTCTCTCTCTCTCTCTCTCTCTCTCTCTCCCCCTCGCTCTCTCTGCCACAACTGCACATTCCAAGCTCGTGGAAGTCTCGGCTGGGTAAGAATGCGGGCGGTGCCGAGCCAAGAAACGAGCACGAATTAGCATAAGTGCCATGTTCGATCCATCAGGGAGGGACTTTAATGGCTGCTGGTCCTCTTCCCATCCCAAACTCTTCTTGGCCTTGTTTTGCGGAGGAAGTCGTGAACCCAGAGATGGGGAGAGACAGAGACAGAGAGAGAGAGAGAGAGAGAGAGAGAGAGGGGAGAGGCAGGCTGTTTAAAATTGATATTTGCTCTCGGGGTAATTTGGAGCAGATTGTCTGGAATGGGTGCACGGGCTCCGCGGTAACTCCGTTTCATGCTCATCTTCCCTATCTCTGAAGTCACCAGCGGGGCCTAAACAGCAGCATAAGGATGCCAGATGGATTATGGGGCGGAGGGGGGGTGTGGGGGGCGCATGCATGCCCCCTCTCTCCCCTCTCTCTCTCTTTTCCATTGTGACATGTTTTGCGTACAGTGAACCAGAAGGCTAGATGACAAGGGGGACCGAATCGCTGGCTGCAGTCCCTTCTACGCTCTGTCACTCCTCCGTCCCGCTCACAGTTAACTCACTGTGACGTCTCTCTCCTTTTTTTTTAAACGCTCTCGTGTTGTCTTTTTTCCTACGAGGGCCTTTGGCGACGAGGGCCCCGATTTCCTTTCGCTCCTCGACGCCTCCTTCTCCTCCTCTTCCCCCAGAAATAAAGCGGTCGTTTGATGAGCAAACGGGAAAAAGCTGCGAGGCAGCTGCCGTCGATTTCCTCATATGAAGTGTTTTCGGTGTTTTGGGTTTTCAACCAGCGAGTCGCGACAAAAGCGGAAATGATTGGCCATCTGTTTTTTGCGATATATACAGTATATCGTTTCTGTGTCTCTAAATGTCTCTAAACTGTTACTTTTTGGTGATTCGGTTGAAAAAGGAAATATCAAAAGTAGCAGTTCTACATGCTACTTTTTTGAGTCACTGCACTGTAGTAGGGTCATGTAGGGTGTTCATTTACAAACTAAATCAATGAATATGAAGACCAGAGGTTTCTGCTCTACAGCAACGATATCTATAAGATAGATGGCTTCAGCCAGGTCTTTGCCCCATGGGGCTGTTAGATTCCAGCCCCCCATCCGTGGGCCCCGAAAGCACTTCTTTCTTGACTGCAGAAAGACCCACCCCTCTGACTGTATTTTGTTTTTGTTGCAATATGTTTATGTTGATGTTTAGCACTTGGGGGAGGGAATTAAAAGCCCCCCTGCCACGCCCCCATAGACAGAGGCTTCCCTACCAAGGGATGAACATCAATCTAAACAGTGAAATGTCAACGAAAACGTTGTAACAGAACTAAAATACAGCCAGAGTGATGCATGTTGCAGGAAAATAGTGGCCGATAGAGGGGAATAAGGCTAAATATATAAATGTACACTATACGCATATTGTCTATATTACCTTTAATTTATCCTCACCAAGCCATTTTTCCAAGACTATTACACAATTCTTCCAGCGCTTCCAAACGCCACCGGGTTTTTACAATAAATTCATGTTTTTTATGAACTTATTTGTTTGGCATTGGAGTTCCTCACGGCAGCCAGGGAATGATGTGTAAAGTGCTATCTTGGAAACAGAGGGGATCGGGGGGGGGGGGGGGGGGGGGTTCATCTGCTAGTGATCTGTTAGTTGGTTACGAGGATCCTCATAAATACCTCTCACCAGCTCATCAGCTGGCAGATCTTCGGCTTACTCTTCTCAGAACACCACCCACCACCCTTCAAACCCACCTCCGTGGGAAGCTATCAGCGCTGATGGATGCAGTGTGGCACCGTCACTCACAGCGCCTCCTCCACGGCCCCACCACGCCGATAGCGCACATCCTGCGCACGATGTGCACGACAGGGGCGGATCTAGGCATGGACATGGGGGGGCAATGCCCCCCTAAATACCCAGTCTGCCCCCCCCCAACACGATGCAAAAAAACCAAGATATTTCAAATTAAAGTGCTTCTATTTAAAATGATGTGAAACGCTACTACTGCTACTAAGTAACTACAGCTGTGGCACCACTAAACCAACAGAATTTCATCAGTGAAAACAGAAAACTCTGAGTCAGACCTTTAGCTTTATGTTATTGATGCTTTACTTGACTAATAAAAGTCCTGTAACCGAAAATGGTATGGGGGGCGGCTTCATCGAAGCGGCCCCCATACCATTTTCTCTTGCCCCTCCAACATGTTCCCTTGCCCCCCCCCCCAAACGGGACATGTTACATCCGCCCCTGGTGCACGACGTGCATGTGCGAATGTGTCTTCAGGTTGGCGGCAATAATGGCAATGGCAATAATAATGCCTTTATCCAACCTATATAAGCACTAGGTGCACCAGGGGCGGATGTAACATATCCCAATTGGGGGGGCAGAAGAAAATGGTAATACCATTTTCAGTAGTGTTTCAAATACTTTTAAATAGAAGCACTGAAATATCTTTGCATGTCATCATGTTTGGTGGGGCAGACTGGTCATTGCCCCCCCATACCTATGCCTAGATCCGCCCCTGAGGAGCAGTCATTCGCTGAGAGAGCAATAGACCTTTCAGTGAGCCCTGTCTTCCCCCAGTGTCCACCCTAGGACACTTTCCAGCCGGGCTCCTTCATTCCAATGTAAATATCATGGACATTACACATTAAATACTGGTTTATTTTTGGAACCAGACCTTCAAAATCTCTGCCAAATTCATCAACAAGGCATGACATGGACGATTCACTCACCTCAAGATACGTTCAATATCAATCAATATTTTTTAGGATCCCGAATCGATTTACATTGCGATTCTTAATTATGTTATAGATCAATATATTAGTATATAAGACAACTCATTTTCAGGATATTACCATTACGGGTCAATTTGGTTTCATTTTACTCTCAAGAGTTATATTTAAACATCTGAATTACATAATTTTCCACACAATTAGAAAATGGATAATAACGGATAATAACTAAAATAAAATGGATAATAACTGTGGACAAAGTGAAAGTTCTTAGTTGTGGGTGCAAGAAACTAAACTCAACATCACAAGCTGTCAACTCAAACCTCAAATACTGTTTCCAAACGCCAGTAGTAGCATAAACAGGAAAACCTTCCAATTCTCCCCCTCGATTTTTCATAGTGCATTATTCTTAAACACTATAACAGTCAGTAACACCATCACCATTATTTCAAAGTCAAACTTTCTAGGGGGCCTTGAAATGGATTTTCGATCGTGGAATAATCACTTTTTTGATGTGTAGATCTTGTTGAGCCAGTCATTTTGAAAGTAGCTCTCAGGTCAATGAAGTGTGTGCACCTCTGCCTTAGACCTTCGTTGTGGTGAGGGCAACATGTTGTGAGCACAACGACGATAATGATGACGTCATTCAGATGTAGAGCAGTTAACTTGTCATATGTTTTCATTTCCGCTGTCCATTCAAATGCAAAGGGGTGAAATCATTTTGCGTTTAAGACCTGTTTGCTGCAGATGATCATCAAATCCTGGTGGTCGGTGGTGGTCTTGCTGCTCAGTTTTCTTCGCTCCTGCCCGTAGTAATGCTTTTGGGACAAGTCTGAGCAAAATCACATCTGTGAAAACACTGGAGTCACTAGTGTATGTGTGACTCACTATAGCCTGGAATGAAAGCTATGTGCTCTCTAACCCTCTCTAGTAATCAGATATGGTTAAGGAAAGGATTTCACATAACTATAATCAGTTACAATTACTACTTCAAGGAGGTGCTGTTTGTCAGCCCAACTTCCATAAAACAATGTGTTGTGTTCATTTTCATATATACAGTACATGCTTTATTATCACTTCATTATGCTTTATTGTTACCATTTTCTTGTTTATGATTATAAAAACTACTCTTGACTAGCGGACTAGCGAATACAAGACATTACAGTCTAAACTAAAACAAAATTGTGAAAACTAGAATTGAGAAAATACAAAATACAATAATTCCTTCTCTTCAGTCTTCAGTATGAAATTTGCATTTCCATTGTTTACTATTACCAACATGGTTGATTTTCCAAGCTGGCATGGAATGGAAACAAGCCTTATTTTATCCAGCATCAGTATTATAATGACTCAAATATGAAATATCCTGCATATCAGCACCCCCACCACCTCAGGACATTGTGGTACTGCAGCTAAACTGTCCAGAAAGAAATGACAAGGACTGGTTATATCAGTGGTGATTGAGGCTCAAACCATTAGAAATAAGCTTGAGGGACATGTGCCGTGTGATATTAAGTATTAAAAACAATTTTAAGAACGTATGTTATTTGCACTTTAAAGGGGAATACCACCCATTTTCCTTTTTTTTCCTGAGAGGATACAAATGTGAACCAAATGGACCCTAGCGGGTCCATTTGGTTCCATTTGTACCCTCTCAGGAAATAGGGGTCTGAAAGAAAAATCATTAACATGGTGAAATACATCTTGATGATGTCATCAGATGTATTTCACCATGTTAATGATTTTTTTCAGACCTCCATTTTTAGGAAATACAGAATTGGGGGAACTTGTTATCATGTCCACACAACATCTCTAAGGTATATTAATGACATATTAAAATGTTGAAAATGGGTGGAATTCCCCTTTGAGTAAAAATAATGATAATGACAAATGCAAGGCGGCAGCGTTAATAACGCGGCACACACCTCGGCTGGCTGGTTGGGCCCCGGGCCGCCAGGTGGTTTGACTTTGCAGCCACTTTTCCACTTGAGGACTTAATGCAGACACACAGGGCCAGCTGTTCCCCATTAGGCCCGCGGGCTCAGCCACCTAGTCCACAAACACAACACCACCTCCATCAGCTGGTGCACCCACAGACAGACAGACAGCAGGAAACTGATAGGAAGTTACTTTCCTCTGTGGTGGAAAGTATTACTGAGTACATGTACTCAAGAACTGTATGCTTAAAGGGATAGTTCAGAATTTTTTAACCAATATTGGGCAGGAACGCCTTTTGGTGTTCTAAGCGTTATTAGCATTATTAGCATTACTTAGTATTATTAGCATTCCTTAGCATTACTTAGCATTATTAGCATCAATACTTATTATTACCATTATCATTATTATCATTACCATTATTATTCTTACTTACTTAGCGTTAGCATTACTTAGCATTATCAGCATAACTTACTTAGCATTATTAGCATTATTTAGCATTACTTAGCATTATTGGCATTACTTTAGCTATTGAAAAATAGCTAAAGTAATGCCATAGCACGCACACTATGAGCTTGTAGGTCTGATATTTTTGAAAATGGTGAAAATGTGGCGCAAATCTTTGTATTATTTTTCATTAGGCCCCAGTTTGTTTGCTTGTTTAGTTTAGTTTAGTTTAGTTTTCTTGTTTTGTTTGGGAAATCCAGCCTGATATTGTGGACAGAAACATAAGAAATCTTTGGTTTTGGGTCTGTGGAGTGAAAATATCATCAAATGGTGGTCAGTGCTCAATATTTTTTTAAATAATAAAAACTGTAAATGAAGTTCCACAGCCCTCTCAAATTAGGAGGACATTATCAGTCACCAGAAAAAAGATGGGTTGTTTTCAAATAATCTGTCATGGTTAAAATTGACTTCTAAGTTATAATGGGTTTGTATGGGAAGGACGCGGATGCGCTAAAATGAACAGCAAATATCGAAATACTGAATGGAGTAATTTATAAACTGTCTGGTGTGTTCACATGAGACTGAGTAGACAGTAGAATATCCCTTTAAGCGCTACTTGAGTACTTCCACCACTGCAGCCCCCAGCCAAAACTCACCCTCCCTCCCCTTCCTCCCCTCATGACATGCACACACGCGCTCCTGTAAAGAAATCTACCACAGCCGAGCACGCCGCGGGCCAGAATAGTCTGGGCTAAGTATTCATTTAGGTGCTGGACACGGGGGAGGGACAGGGGTGTTTGTGCCGTATCGCGTTTTGGGGCCCGGACGATGCCAGAGGGGGGGTGGGGGGAATTTAGACATTTGCGGGAGGGTCATTTTGGTATGGTTGCCTGTAATTGACACAGGCCCGTATGTAACATTTCCCAATTGGGGGGCAGGCGAAAATGGTATGGGTGCGACTTCATCGCCCGTGGCGCCCCGAAGCCGCCCCCATACCATTTTCTGTTACAGGACTTTTATTAGGCAATTAAGCAATCAATAATAACATCAATTGTTGTTGAAGTTGCAACAGGCACGCAGCATGCATAAAGCTACAGGTTTTCGAGTTTTCTGTTTTGAATGATGAAATGCAGTTGGTTTAGTAGCCGTAGTAGTCTTTAAAATTATTTTAATTATAAGCACTTTAATTTGAAATGTCTCTGAAATTTGGGTTCTTTGCATGCCATCTTGTTTGGTGGGGCAGTCAGGGCATTTACATTTGGCCCTGAATTGACAGGCAATTTGATAACCACATAACCTTGCCTACGTTGGAAGTTAAACGTCCGTTTCACTTTTATTTTTGCAACGCCCCGGGGGGCCTTTTATAAGCTAGATTTGCTTCAAAGCAAACATAGCTTATACTTAAAAGTGACTTTAAGGAGGTCGAAAGAGAGATTGTTGCTTTCATCGATGTATTTTGATGGGAAATTATGTTTTGCATTAGACATTGTGGAAATATTTTTTTTTTACTTATTCCATTATATTGCACGAGATTGTTTTGTTTATTTCAACTTGTGTCTCATTTTCTTTAGTGAATGCTCGCCGTGCAGACTTAAACGATATCGACAGGCATCTGTATAATACATACAGTAAATAAAACCTGAACCAATATCAATTACGACTATTTACAATGAGAATAACAGCTAGCAAGATGCTGTGATATAGTTTGGAATGCAAAGTTGCAACACTAATAATCTCTTAGGCTTTCACGCACAAAAACAGTTGTCATTTGTACTCCTGCTTTTGTCATCAGTCCCACGGCTTTGGGTGTCAGGCGGGGCGAAAGGCAGCCTTTTATTTTGGTAGTGGCTGGTGTGCAACATGTGCTGGGCTGTCTGTGCGTCAGGAGTCCCGGGTGCAAGGTTCACATCAGGCAGGGTTCAGGGGGTTGTTTTTGAGCTTGGCTTGGATTTGTCATGGCACAGTGGGAGAGGCCGGGAGGTTTGTGTTTGCGCGGGGCACACTAGCTTAGTAGTATATAGTAGCTTTAGTATTTTGGCCATACCTTATTACATTGGAACGTTTAAAACTAATTCTGAAAATAGCTTATGTATACAAGTCAGAAAGACTACTGTAGTAATTATGTCAGAAACGCAGTTAATGGCCTGGTAATCCTATCAGAAAGGCAGTTATTTCTATCAGTAATACATTTGTCACAATATATTTCTGAAATTGATGAATCAGATGGTATTTCTGTCAGAAAGATACTTATGCCACTCACAGTCAGGTGAACCCTCACCCCTACTCTGTACAAACGTATGTCAGAAGCCGTTGAGGGCTGATTTCACTCCCCCGCTTGTATGAATCTGACTTACAGTAAGTGGCTGGAGGCCGAGGGGAGGGCAGGGCATTCCACTTCTCCTCCCGTCACTCTTCACGGTCAAACACACGGATTCACACCGGCAACCCCTCAAGTCCCACCTCTCACGCCGCTATGCTCGCATGCAGCCCTCACAAGCCCCCCAAACTGTGAAAGATTAACGGAAAACAAACTGTGACCAGATCACAGGAAAAAAACATAATCCCTCGTGCCTGCGTTCCACCGCCCACTGCATCACACACTTCTTGGTTCTTCATGGCAGCGTATTTAAGGCAGGGGTGGATCTAGGCATAGGCATGGGGGGGCAATGCCCCCCTAAATGCCCAGTCTGCCCAACTAAACACGATGGCATGCAAAACAACCCAAGTCCTTATATTTAAAAGTATTTGAAACACTAGTGAAAATGGTAAGGGGGCAGCTTCATCGCCCGTGTGGCTTCGCGCCACGGGCGATGAAGCTGCCTGCTGCCCCCTTACCATTTTCTTCTGCCCCCCAAATCGGGAACTGTTACATCTGTCCCCGATTCAAGGTGGTCTCCTTCTCCCACTCAAAGCGCATTCTTGGAAACTGATAAATCATCTTTTTTTGGTACTGTTAATTTGTTGATTGTTTCATTGCGGTTTCCTTTTTTTATGGAGGTCGACCTGGTAGCCGAGGGGTTTAGGGCCACATACCACACGGGCTCTAAAGCCCGGCCCCCCTTAAATTTCCGGTCGGTTGCACCTGTTTTTCCCCTGTATTTATCATTTATCTTTTTTTGACGATAATGACGACACCTAGAAGAGCATTTGTTAATGTATGTCAATCTCTGTTCGTGTATGTCTATTTGGCCATCTTGCAAACAAGGTTTAACTTTATTGTCATTTTTTACATGTTGCCATGAAAAAAACGAAAAAGGTACTCAGGTCCAGCCAGTGTATACTAAAAAGGTCAATGAATAAATAAATACTTAAAACCAAATGTGTTGAATAAAACCAAGCAGTATGAAACCAGAATAAAAAACATTAAAAAACCACTACAGACATCAGAGACACATGTATTGTGCACGTTGGCAGAAAGTCAAATAACCTCAGACCGTCCATCGGCCTGTGACAAGATTCCCCAGCAAGATAGCGTAATTTCCGGACTATAAGCCGCACCCAAATATAAGCCACACCAGCTAAATTTGGGGCAAAATACAGATTTTTCCATGTATAAGCCGCACCTGACTATAAGCCGCACCAGACAACAAGCTTCATGTTAGAGCAGTTTTCAACCTTTTTGATCCCAGGGCCCACTATTTATTCACCATTTGAGCTACACACCACCATTTGACAACATTTTCATCTCACAGAACCCAAAACTAAAATTCTTTTGGTTTTGTCCACAATTCCGGAGGGATTTTCGCAAACAAAACAGGCAAAACATAGAGATCAAAATGATCATGACTTATTAATTAAGTGCTGCTAATTTACATGGTGAATATCATAACTCTTGAGAGTGTAAACATGAAACCAAAAGCATGTGAAAAAAGTAGCGGCTTATAGTCCGGAAATTACAGGACCCTTTTACATACCCCACCGAGGACCCTGGGTGGGGTATGGACCCTTTTCAGACTGAGTAGCAAAGTGACAAAAAAAAATCACTCAACGCATGGAACTAGACTAGAAACCAGACCAGGGCTTCAAACATCCTGTGCAGATGGTCTTCTAGGCCAGTGGGGGTCGCAGAGGGCAGTGGGGTGTCCTTCACTCTCTCACTATAGTGTCAAAGCCAGAGCCAGAGATGACCTGGCCTTGGCCGGGTTCACAGGAACCTCCATTAACACTTGATGGTGGCAGTGAAACACACTATTCTGGCTCCGCTCTAAAACACATTCAACCTATAGCCAGTGTTGGGCAAGTTACTGGGAAAATGTAGTAAGCTACACTACAAGCTATCCCCAGAAAATTCTATCAAGCTACACTACAAGCTACACGACAAAAGTAGCTTGCTACATCAACACTACATATATATATAAATATATATCTCAACTTAATGTACAACTTTCTAAATAATAATAATAATAAAATAATATAAAAAATAATAATAATCTCGGGGTGGGTTTGAACATAGGATGGTGGGATGTCTAAGTTTTGGGATGTATATTAGAGGTTTTCTACCCATTAAAAATGGGCGGAATTCAAAAATGTGTGGGGAAATGTAGTAAGCTACTTTCCTTGTTACTCAAAACAAGTAGTGTAGCTTCACTACAAGCTTCTCGAAACAAGCAGTGTAGTTTCACTAAAAGATATTCTCAGAACAGATGTAGTAAGCTACACTACAAGCTACGGGAAAATGTAGTTAAGCTATGTAGCTTAGCTACTTGTAACAAGTTACTGCCCATCACTGCCTATAGCGTTTATCTCATCATTGCAGGTGAATATTCTCAAAAAATATGGCCTAGGGCTAGGCCTTTATGCCAAAATATGTATGCATATTAAGGACCACAACTATCCAGAATAAGGATGATAGGCATAATACTTTACGATGGCATTTATAATTTTTTACTTATCTGTGTGAGTGGAGCGGGCGCAAGTTAAGCGATCAGTGTGTGGTCGTCGTCACTAGGCCACTAGGGTGGGTGTAAGTACGGTGGGGCGGGTTGGGAGGGACAGACAGACAGGATGGGGGGCGGTCAGGAGGATCTCTATAATGTGCCGCTCCTCCAAGGGGGTCTTCGGGGTTATTTTAAAAAGGCCTGTGAGGTCCAGTGGGGTCTGCAGCCGGTCCGGTCCGAGGAGGGTGCAGGGGGGTGGGCGAGAGGGGAGAGAGGGAGACATCTGTCCCGGACTGGACGGATTTCACGCTCTGGGCTGTCCACATGATTTAGACCCTCCCGGACTACCTGCTGGGAAGAAGAGCCTCTCAAGGGTTAAGTTGACGCAGATGGACACACGCACGCGAGTACACAGACACACACAATGCAGGGAGGATATGTGTGCGTGCATGGGGCGCGCACATAGATGCGCATACGCCCAGTGTTTTTTATAGCCAGGCCGGGCACGTACAGGTGCACAGGCACACACACGTTTAGACGGACACGTGTGGTAGGTGGAAACGCTAGAGAAAAACACACACGTTGCTTGTGTACAGTACGTACCGTGCGCACACAAGTGGTGTGGGACCCGACAGATGAGTACACACACACACGCACACACGCACACACACACACACCACACACACACACACACACACACACACTCACTGAGAATCGTACTGTTCATGAATTTTATGCAAACAGACATGCTTCCGCGCACAATCTCTCTTTCTTTCTCACGCACACACGCACGCGCGCACACACACACACACACACACACACACACACACACACACACACACACACACTGAATGGCATACTCCACGCATGCAGGCATGCGGGCAGACATGGGACGACACAAGTGCACTCACAGATGCGCATTTTCAACAGACACATAGACTGATCTATGCCCATACCACACAGGCACACACACACACACACACACTCTCTCTCTCTCCCCCACTCGCACAAGTGGCCCAATCATATAGCCTCCCGCACTGGAATGTGTGCATTCACAAAATATATAAGCCCAAGTGGATTTATCGCACATGCAGAGCCGAGGATATACACAGGAACACACATAGGCTATTCCGGTGATAATTTAGCGCCCCAGAGGAGTGTTGTAAGTGGAATCTGTGCAGAGGGTCTGCCAAGCTCTTTTCGGAGTTGTTTTAACGCTACAGCGGCTTTACGGTGTTATGAGTGGGAAGCCAAGGCAAGGCCTGTTTGTTTTGTGTAGCATTTTTTTCCCGACAAGGCAGTTTACTTAAATCATGTAGTATTTAAGTATTTAAGTAGCGCGACACGACACAACACACATGCACACATAATGCACTTCACAGTGTAAAGAAAATCTGTAAAGGGCAGCAACAAATGTAAGTGTTCAGCAATGCAATTGTGTGTGTGTGTGTGTGTGTGTGTGTGTGTGTGTGTGTGTGTGTGTGTGTGTGTGTGTGTGTGTGTGTGTGTGTGTGTGTGTGTGTGTGTGTGTGTGTGTGTGTGTGTGTGTGTGCGCGTGTGTGCGCGTGCGTGCGTCTGTGTGTGTTGGACTATACCCTAATGAATGCATGTGAGACAATCCAGCTACTGATACCCTGCATTGTTCATGCAATTCATGCATTTTATAATGAGGTAATTCCTTTCAGATCTAATTGACTTTCGTCACACTTCTTGCATTGGATTGTTCATTAGAAATAAAGATGCAACGATTGTTGCTCCAAGACAACCTGCATGAATTAAGGGTTCTTTTTTGTTGATTTACCAATTAACATTTTCTTAACCATAGAACACTGAACATAGGCGATTCTAACCCTGATGATTATATTTTTGGCATTTTTTTTAGGTGGGTGGCTGACTTGTACCATCATGCTCAATGACATCATAGTATATAGGTTTGTTTCCATGCACACACCCCTGTATTTCGTGTATTAGTATATTTATTGTATTTATTCTTATTATCTTTTTGTACAGGCAGGTCTTGAGTGAAATTCTTGGGTGAATTTCACCTGTGTTTAATGATAGTGCTAAAATAAATCCTATACACAGAGAATTATTGGACCAAAGGATTTGTTCCTAACTTAATATTTAGTCATGCTTAAATTTTTTATAAAGTTAACTTGGGCTCTGGCTCTATTTCCATCCATTGGGTATACAATCTACGTATAAACTAAACTCAACCTAACGATAATACCCTGAAATCTACACATTTTTGCATTACTTACAGGACAGTGAAACACAATAAGCCGTGCATGTCTATTTATGAACACACTGAGTGCTGAGCGGGTCGTAGGTTTTATGTCACCCTGGTGGATCTGTTCTGTGTCGTTTGGAGGTTTGCACAGCTGCATGGAATCCTCCATGATTCTAACATGAACGACGACACGCAACACTTGTTTTTGTTTGTTTGGATAATCACGGCTAGTTAACCATGTCGTCCTCCTGATACCATTACAGATATACTGTGCCTGTGAGAGAGAGATTACATGCATTAGAGTGGGTAGTAATATGCACACATTTTGCACTCGGTTCATATTTGAACAGTGGTCTTCAACCAGTGGTCCGGGGACCACCAGTGGTCCTTGAGAGGGTTCCAGGTAGTTTCATGTTTACACTCTCAAGAGTTAAAATATTCATCATGTGAATTACCCCAAGTCTAGTAGTCTAGTAATAGTGGACCCTGGTATGAAAAAGCTTGTAAACCCCTGTATTAGAGCCAGTAATTTTCCTTTCTCTTCACCTTTCTATTTCATCATATCTTGGAGACTATACTTTTGTATTCACTGCAACCATTTTGCTGAAAACTGTTGCTTATTATTAAGCAACATTACACTTCTTGCAGCAACATAGGTGTGCCATTAATGACAGTAACGCACACTTGATTACACAACAGTTGCCCTTAAAACTAAGATAGTTTTTGTAATGACGGTTGAAACCATGCAACCACAAATGTCCCAAGAAACTTGCCACCCTAGCCACCGAGCCTACTGCACTCTGAGAAGACAACATGGTGGAATTAATTGTTTTAATTAGGTGTTCCGTGATGCTGGTTAGAAGCACAGCTCGGAGGCTGTTTGGATCAATCCGACTGCTTCCTCAAAATGACCTGTTGTATAACATAATGCAAGTTATATTATTTTACAGGGGCAGAGGGG
This sequence comes from Benthosema pterotum, assembly GCA_039105355.1. NCBI lineage: Eukaryota > Metazoa > Chordata > Actinopteri > Myctophiformes > Myctophidae > Benthosema > Benthosema pterotum. Next base: position 8,532,133 of record CM076988.1, on the reverse strand, counting down.
CCTTGTTAAAATGACATGTTCATGTTCAGCGGATGGATGATCCATGAGTATCCCGTGGTGTCGGTCCACGATAGCGCCTTTATCTTCGTACTTTAGGTAAACCCGTATAAGCTGTGCAGAGTGGTCAGGGACCAGATAACCGGCCAGATATAACTCGAGGGGGTCCACTTATCGGTTAAATAAACACTTTGGTTTTTCAGCGTGCACAGCACATCTGGCCAGGACATCAGAAAATGCCTCCATTCTGCCTGTGAAACCCATAGCCTATATGCGCACTGTGTGTGTGTGTGTGTGTGTGTGTGTGTGTGTGTGTGTGTGTGTGTGTGTGTGTGTGTGTGTGTGTGTGTGTGTGTGTGTGTGTGTGTGTGTGTGTGTGTGTGTGTGTGTGTGTGTGAGGTCCTGGAACATCTGTCTTCCCAGAGCACTCACTCGCCTGTGGGGAATCGGCTTCTTGCAGTCCCTCCGTGCCTTCCAGCCTCATCATACTGACGTTCTCCTGCATACGGTATGGTTCCATGTGAATCACACACACACACACACACACACACACACACACACACACACACACACACACACACACACACACACACACATCTACACTCATCCTACTTCTACTCGTCTGCATCTAGATGGCGCTCCTCCATCGGCCAATCCTCTGGGCGAAATGAGATTAAATAAACCAGTGCTTCTTTGGCTTCGCATCGCATGGTGAGCTTGTAGATCAGCTATTTTCACAACTTTTCAAGTGTGTACAATTGTTTTACATTTTTATATATAACAAAATATATTATTTTGTAAATGTAGGAATATATATACTTGTGATATATATGTGTTTGTGACCCATAAAAATTGATCTGTGACCCACAGATGGGTCTCGAGTCGCGACCGACTGTTTAGCCAACGGCGCTGTCCTCCCAATACATTCATTTTTTTCTCAAACTGTTTTAATTTCAAAGAAAGACACCCGTAACTCTCATAGTTTATACAGACCAGCGAGGGTACGTCAGGGCCATTTTATACCCCCCAGGAAACATAGTTAATCCTCTGCCGTGATCACGTATACACACAGAGTGCAAAGATTACGCGGCATATTATTCGGAACAAGGTCGATTTCTCTGTCCCTCCGCAACGTGCATAAAGCCATCAACCCCCATTATTAATAGCGATTACACATTTTTTCTTAATTTATTCATCACATCCCCAATGTCTAAATAAAAATGATACATACATATTAATTATAATTATTGTATAGTACGTCAAAAACCCTTGGTAGGGATTCACAACATGCCATAACATGGCATATAGGAAAGTATATCTTAGCATTGTGTAGGCCTACTAGTACTAAAGTGTCTAAATATTCTTGAGCATCTATGCACAGGTATATACAGTATGATTCTCTTTTTTGTACTATATTCTATGCTTGTGTTTGAGGTTTGAGGTTATTTGCAATTTGCTGTTATATTAGGCCTATACAGTATTTGCTGCTGCATTGTCTGAGGCAAGCCAAACAAAATTAGTTTTATTCTTAGGTACCTGTACACAAATTAACAATCAAGAACCTTGAACGTTGAACCACTGTGACAATGACTCTCAAGGTGGTCGTATGTGATTGTAATGTTTTAATTAAAGGAAAAAACATTACATTTTTACATAACATGAAGATAATTTAGTACATTGCCACATTTATAAATCAGGGGTTTTCAACAGGTGGTCCGGGGATCACCAGTGGTCCTTGAGAAGGTTCCAGGTGGTCCCCAGGCTAAATGATTGAAAGTTGGTTAACCAGATGTAACTCTTGAGAATGTAAAAATGAAACCAAATGGACCCGCAAGTGTCCATTTGATTTCATTTTTACACTCTCAAGAGTTAAAATATTCATGTGAATTACCACCACTTAATTAAGAAGTTTACGCTGTTTTGTTGGCAAGATACAGCCTGGAATTGTGGCCAAAACCAAAAGAATTCTTTAACTTTAGGTCATTGGTGTGAAAATATAATCAAATGGTGGTCCCTGGAGTGAAAAAGGTTGAAAACCACTGAGTATTTCATTGGTGTTTGTGCAGCAGGAGAAGCCTCACGGCCCTCGGCAGCGCGCAGCGGCGCTGTGCTGGGTGTCCTCAGGGGCACACACACACACACGTATATATAGCATCCATCAGCGGTCCATTATTAGCAACCTGCAGCTGTAATGATCGCCGCATCGACCTGTGGCTCTGCGCTCCTCTGCTAATAATGGAAAAACAATCACATGCCTTTTCCCATGGAGCGCTTTAGTGTGCTTTGCTTAAGGAACGCTATAATGGAGGCCATTGATTAGAAAAGGGACCGGGGATGAGCGTCAACGTGTGTGTGTGTGTGTGTGTGTGTGTGTGTGTGTGTGTGTGTGTGTGTGTGTGTGTGTGTGTGTGTGTGTGTGTGTGTGTGTGTGTGTGTGTGTGTGTGTCTACGTGCGTGTACGTGCGTGTACGTGCGTGCATGTGTGCGTGTCCATTCGTGTGGGTTTGTTCGTCTAAATGTAGGCTAATGAATATTATTTATAACCATTGTTGGGTGTAATGGCATTATAACGGCTTTTTAGTAATACTTTTTTGGGTAGTAACCCGGAGTTAGTTTGGCAATAGAGTAAACCATTACTTAGTTACTTTGCCCAAAAACATTGGCATTGCTATAGTTACATTTAAGACCTATATGTCTCTGTTTTGTTCTGTTTATTTTTCGGCTATTTTTACTAATAGTTTTACTTTGAGTACAGAATTTTGTGTTTGTGTGGTATTATCACTATTGCTACTTAAATAAAGAATGGCTATGACTATCAAACAATTCCGTGGTCGGAGTTCTGCGCCTTTGCTCCCAGAGGAGGAGATATTTGTGGTTTATCATAAGTCAATATGAATGATCTAACCAGCACATGAACCCCAGTGTCCCCGTCCGAGCCTTGTCAAAAATATAGGCCAGCATTCATTCCGGTGGAAATAGACGAACATTTGGCGGAAATAGCTAAGTTGTGAGCGTTGTACGTCAACTCTTTTCCGGCAAGGCGGGCCAAGAACACACAGAACTCTGGGAAACTGCAGTCAATGAAGCGCTTAGGGTTTATGTGGTGGATAATGGCGGCGCAGCAGCAAAAAATCACAGTGCTGTACGTGTCCGTGTAGCGTGTGCATGACCTGAACATTTCAAGAAGAGCATTTTAATAATAAAATAATTCACGGTGTGGGCTGGAGGTCAGACCATCCAGAACACGGTTCGTTCTGTCCGTCTGTCCCCTCGAATTGTCGACCAATCACGGCGCAGGCTGCTTACGTGCATGACATCATCAACCAGAACCACCTCCGGCCATAAACGCGCCAGTGGAACTCACCAAGGGTGTGAAAGTCGGATCGTAGTCGAAAAACTATGCATATAAAATATATAGTGAAGTTACACACTACAGTACATTGTTCTGGTGAAGTTCTCCTTGTACTTGTAGGTTTACTTTTATAAAAGGGCCTGGACATACAGTAGACATGTGGTAAGTTACGATGGCTAAAGATTAGACACGGAGGACATGGCCTTTATTATGCTCTAGACAACGTTTGGTTTGTAAAACATACTGTAGGTACATTGTCTTTTTACCACTAAAGCATATACATACTTCATCGCAAAGCAAACGTATGCATTTGTAAGTAGCATGTCTATGTTCTTACAACATGTTGCACTGTGCTGAAGGCTAGTTGTATAATAGCAATAATTAAATTGTAATGTTATCAAATGCTTATATCAAACTTATATCAAGCTTATGAAGACAGACTCAGAATGAAATGTGTTTTTTAATTCGTTTTTGCCAGATGCTGGGATTACAACATATGCCCAACGGATCCGTGAAAAGTCAGAAGGATGAAGGCTTGCATTTTAAGCCCAAATCTAACCCAGTGCACATACAGTATACGTATTGATTGATTGATGATTGATTGATTGTTCGATCAACTCAATACAAAAACTGGGCACGACAAATCATTACAATTGCTTAGGGCCAAACATTATTGAGTCATCATAACAAGTGGTATGTGCTAACTTACTATTGATACATTAGGATTAGACACAGGGTCCATTCCCTATGATGTCGCGTCTCTGTTTCTTTCCCCGTCGCCTCAGAGTTGTGTCTGAGGACACATTCTAGTGAAAGTGAATGAAAGCAGAATGTTTGTCTCCAGATCTCCGTTCAGGGTTGAATAACTTGTCCCTAATAGATAGTTTGTCACACACAGGGCTGACTTTGGGCTGACTCTGTCTGAACGTGACTGGCCTGCTCTTCATGTGTCCCTGATCACAGGGACACATGCATCTGCGATCTGTCACCACTTGTAGGAACTGGCTCGCTATCAGTGGCATGAGGGAGACATTAATATGTAATGTTGTCCCTTTTTGTGTGGCTATTATGGTAATATATTACAGGGAATTAAGCATATTCACAGAAACCACCTCAATTGTTTTTTTTTTTTCAACACAGGTCCATCAACTGGATCGCAGTGGACCGCAAGATGGTCCACCCTTCTTAAAATGGCTTTGACTGTTTTCTAAAACTGTCGTGACCATTGCTAATGCGGTCAAGACCTTTTTTAATGGTCCGAAACTCTTCTCACCTGTTCGGACCTTTTTAGGTCTATGCATAGTTTTTACTGAGGTTAGCATTAGGGCTAAGGTTCGGGGCTAATTATGTTTGATTGATGAGGTCCCAAAGGAAAAACACTATAATTCTATATACATTGTATAGGATCCAAGCCAGGCTTTGATGAACAGTGCTAAAAGCAATGCCTCATTCTACCTACAGTAATTAGTTTTCAAGTGTTTGTTCGCTCTGTCATCTCCTCAGAAACATGGAACTATACAGGGCATAGTTCCATGCATTCATGCTTTTAGGCCTAGTTATGTCACTAGAACTCAGTGTTTTGAACTAAAACTGTCCTTTTTTTGAGAGTGAGAATGTAAATAGGGCGACAGAGAGAGAGAGGCAGAGAACATAACAAGCCTGTTTGTCTTTAACACAGATTGATGGAGCAATGTCACAGTGCACTGAAGTCTGCATTTGTCAAAACTCGGTGGGGGAATTGGGACATGACGCGTGCACGCACACAGCACACATGCACACCTCTGAAATCCCATGCGCACACAGAAGCCACACGGTACACAGTGTCCCGTGCACTGTAAAATTCTCAGCATTACTATTACATTTTTGTTACACTCTCAGAGTTTAATTAGCAGCAAGGAATGCACTGTGTCGATGCAGTACCAGTGGGGATGATGTGCTGTTGGATGGTGGTCTGATAAGAAATCCGTGTACAAGTACTTCAGAGACCGATTAGATAGAGTTTTATTGGCACGATGATTATCTTAGATGAAGGGATTTTATTTGGCTAGCGGCAGGTTCACTTGTCACCACTGTTAATCACATCACTCACTCATTCAGTTCAATTCAACCGGCTACGAGCGCGGCAGCCATATTGGGGGAAAAAAAGAATAGGGGCTTTTTTCCCTTATACCTCCCTTCACAGGTCGTAACGATCAAGCTACGCTAATCCGAGGCGACGGCCGTGGAGTTTGGAGACAGCTTTGCGCTCACGTCCCGCGGCACACGCACGCTCAAATTGACTCCACGTTTGACACAAACAGTGATGGCTGCTTTCCTCGCCATTAATGCACTCGCATGAACCACATTGAATATAAAAACTTTATTTAAACTGTATTCATTATTATTATTTTTTCGTTATTTCCTTGACATGGCCCTAGAGCTTGAATGTCCGAAGACTCTCTTCTGATTAATATACAACAGTGATTCTGATAACTTTTATTATCCCAATAGGGCTGATACGCGGGCCCTTGGTTACATATCCTCAGGCAACAGCAAATGAGTGCCTACATGATCGTATATACGATATATATATATATATATATATATATATATATATATATATATATATATATATATATATATATATATATATATATATATATATATATATACCGTACATAAGGTGATCTAAGATAGCAGATCTACAAGCTTGTCTGCTGTATGTTTGTTTGTTTGTTTTTAAATAGTAAAAATGTGTGGCAAATCATTGAATGTATTCTTTCAGAGCAAACATCTTCTGTCAGATCCATAGAACATATTTTCTGCAGCCAAATAATAGATAATTCTGGACGTCCTCGGTATGAACTACTGTATGTTGATCATCACTGTCACAGAAACAGGTTTTTCCCGAAAAAAGAAAAACATAATCTAGTGTTAGAAACTAGAATCTACCATCAGGAACTATAATCTAGTTTCGGGAACTAGAATTTAGCACCAGAACCAATATCTGGTCTAATTCATGGCATGCCCCAAAACACAGCCATGATAAATGAATGCACACACAGTACTGCTAAGCTGGGCTGTACATCCCCAATGCACCCCGAGTCTATATCTGCACCATAGAGCGTCCATAACATAAGGAAATCATGGACCCTTAACTCTGTTCCATCTTACCAGTGCAGCTGGGTAGACCCGAAAAGGTTGCACTTGACAAAAAAATATGGAATACAGCTATGCATATTACAGGAAAGTCCCAACTAACTTACCAGCCAACTGCACTAAACTCCCGCATTCCATTGCACCATCACACCTGTTATATAGCCGTATATTACTGTAAACTCCCGAATTGCACCATCATACCTGTTATATTACCGTATATTACTCTAAACTCCCACATTGTACCATCACACCTTGAGGTTTACAGGCCAGATCCAGTCCCCGTAATTGCCCGTTAACCCGGCACGTATACACCAACGCAGATTTGATCACTGACCGGCTGTTATAGAGACAGACCTGTACGTCTGTCCCTCGCGCAAAAAAAAAAACATCTGCGGCTCATCTCCGCAGATTGACGGCGGGAAAACGCAGGACTTCACCTCCTTCTGCTCTTTCTCTCTCTCTCTCTGCCCACTTCGTCTCTTCGTCTTCTTCTCTTCTCCCACATGTTTGTTTTCGCTTTGTAAACCATCTGCTCGCGATGATACCTGTTTGGTGCGCCGCGTTCTCTGCATACACCCACAGACACAGGGAGAGAGGGAGATGGTATGAGACAGTCAAAACTTTCACAAAGAGGCCCCCGTGATTGCTTGCTGCTTATACAGCATGCGTTTGGGGTGACCGGTGCACGGGGAAATCAGTTTATGTTAAAGTATTAAATGGTTAATGGTCTGTGTTCAGTTTACAGCCCCCCACCCTCAGAGGAACGCTACTACTACTGGAGCCTAGGAGCGCCAAAGAGTTTTGTGAAACGCTTCGTTAATCCATAGTTTCAGCTGCTGGTCTCTCGCCGTGTAAAACTATATTTTGCTTTCATGTAAAAAGAAATAACAACAATAATAACCTTGTGTTACATTTTAAGCATTTAACATGTGTTGTTTGTTTGAGGAAAAGAGAGAGAGAGAGAGTTCTGAGCAGAAGTTTAGAAGTCATCACTCTGGAATCAATTTAAATGGAACAGCCTTGTGTGTCTCTGTCTCTCTCTCACTCTCTCTCTCTCTGAGCACTATTCTATAGGTGTTTGCGTATAAGGAAAAATAAGACACATCCTTGTTCTTCTATTCATCTTTTGTTGTAGATACATTGGTGATGTAATATTGACCAGACCTGGAGGATCTAATTACAGCCTGCATCCATCCAGGGTAAGTGATATCTTTCTGTGTTTTTGTTAATAGTATAAATATATTCTGATACTACTGGTATAGTTAAAGAAAAGGACCTTAGGCAACCTTGTAATTAACGCAAAGGGTTTGGATCAAGAGAAAACAACAATAAAAGGTCATGATTCCTTTACGTGCTGGGCCTTATACGGCCCTTTGGCTGCCTCTGACCAAACCGTGAAAGGTTACTTGGAAATAAAAAATAAAATAAAAAGTACTTTCTAATTTGACCCATCCCTGCATATGTACGGACTAAAGCAACATTTGCTTTTATTTTGAAGCACATTTATTCCCACACTCGCAACTTTCCTGACGTGAATTGCATGTGATTGACAACAATTATCATTTATTCAATCCAAAACAATGGCAAACAATACACTTGTTTTGGAATGAATGAATGAAAACTCCGACAACCTCAATTTTCCATTGCCTAATAACAACCTTACCAGCTTGCCAAAACTGCTTTTTACATAAAAATAAAATGTATATTACTCAGAACTGAGCTCCGATACCTGTACAGTATTTGCCGATACTGATGAGACAAAAAAGGTCTGATGCAATACTTTTTTCAATACCGATACAGTATCGGGACATCCCTAAGAATAATGTAGCCTTTCCAAGTCTCCATATCATTGGTGCGAAAGTGGGTAGTAAAAATGGTTTTGCGCCAGAGTTCTCCATCCTGAATGAATAACATTGGTATCCCAAACCTGAAAATGCATTTCCTGCTAATTAAAGAGTTGGAGAGACATGGGGACTCCTATTAACTGAACAAACACTCTATATAGCAGTGATTACTATCAAACATTACATAGAGCTTATTTAACATAACCGATGAAAATCACTTACCCTGTACTTTAATGTGTCCGGCCTGTGACATCGGTAACAAATGATGGATCGGTGGCCGCACAACTGCAATTTAGGGCAATTCGCCTGCCGTTTCAAGTGGTCAGATGGGTGGGCCGTACGGCGAACTGCTACACTTTAAAAGGATTTTGAAAGTGGGCCTTGACTCTAAAAAGTAAACGGCGGGGAAGCGCTGTTCCTACAGCACAAACCCCTGGGTCGTCATGTAAACTCAAAATGGCGCGCCTTGGCCACGGTACATAGTTGACCTTTTGACCCCTTGCATTCGCCATGCCCCCCCTTCCCCCTCGGAGGCCCAGGTGTTTGCTCTCTCACACCTGTCAGAAAACGGCAGGGCAGACACACATCCACAATGCTGTGTACTGACCACTGTTGACTTTGACTTGATTATTTGTCACAGTCTCTTGTACTGTTAGTGTTACTCCCATTTTTTAGGTATCACCTTGAATGCTTTTGTGTTAGTCTAGTCTAGTATTTTAGTCAACTAAATATATATGTGATTTTAGATAGATTTAGTCAACTAAAACGAGTTTTTGTACGCCTTGATGCCGTCGGAAGGACAGATTTTATGCTTACTAAAAATAGCCCGCCCTGCGTTACGGAGTTGGAAAATGTGTGAGAGAGGGGAATATTGTATGCTTTGGTCTGAAAGAAGGTAACAATTCAGGAAACCTTTTTCTATACAATACAACTTTTTAATGAAAAGATTTTATTGACAAAACAGCATTGACACCCTGGTTAAATTGTGATAATATCAAGCATATCACATTTGTAAGACGGAAAAGCTGCTTCACAGAAGGGACTTCTTAGACATGATTTAATGCTTTCTTTTTTCCCTCCAGAAGAGTAGGAGGTTTTCTGTCGTAATGTGTAATGTGTGTGTATGTATGGAAAGCTCTGCGCTTTAGTGTGAACTGTGAACGAGAGCATTTGTCCCATCATGCACCTGTGAAGTCAGTACCACCAGCTTCACATGACTGATGAACATACACGCACGCACATGCGCACGCACGCACTCACACACGAATGCACAAACTGAGGCCTCGACATGACAGCGTAACACAATGATGAAACTGAAACACATGCAGAGGTTGACGTCACACACACACACACACACACACACACACATACACACACTATATTGTGTGCAGACCACACAATGCGCTGGCCGTGTGTAAAAACAGTTATTCACGGTCTTGCATTCTGCTGCTCTTTCCAGAGACGGCTCTGACTGCTAACCTGAACTTATGCCCTTTGCATATGTTTGTGTGTGTGCATGCGTGCATGTGTGCATGCGCGCATGCGTCGTGCGTGTGTATGTGTGCGTGTATGTTGTGTGTGTAAATAGAGGTGATTCTTTTTTCCTCTTCCCAAATCTGAAATCATTTAGTGGTCTTTTTAATTGCTTAGCATGCATGCGTCACTTTGTATAAATGACAATCTGTGACATCATAGGTTCTTTGTGTGTGTGTGTGTGGGGGGGGGGGGGGGGGGGGGGGGGGGGGGGGGGGGGGGGGGGGGGGGGGGGGGGGGGGGGTATTGGGCGGCCTCATTGCATGACCAAAAAAGCTTGGAGGTTAAAAAAAATCCTCCCAACCCCCAAAAAGCATCGAAAACTATGTATTTTTTTTGGCACAATTATACACCTACAACACGCATCTATCATCTATCTATTTTATATATTTTCTTATAGTTCTGTGGCCCACAAGATTTGTATCTTGTACAAGGCTTATATTAGGCAAATAATTTACAATAATAACAACACTTTTGCAACCTTGTGTTGGTTTAGTGGTGCGAGAATTTAGAATTAGCGTTTCAAATTGTTTCAAACCCAAGCACTTTAAAATATGTTTGAAATTTGGGATTTTTGCATGCCACCATGTTTTGGTGGGGCGGTCAGGGCATTCAGGGGGTGTAGAAACCCAGTGTCCATGCCTAAATGCGGCCCCCGTCTTCCGTGCACCGAGGCAGACTGCGTGCACGCTTCTCAGGGCGTCTTATATACAGTATACTGTACATACAGTCTAACATTGTATCTTTGTACTATACCCACTGCCAATGTGACCATGACAGATGCAGATGTTTTCCCATGAAAATCAAACCACTCTTTATACCATAAAAAAGCACATACATAACACAACCAACCGCGTGTGCAAAAACAAATGGCTCCGGGTAACAGGGGCGGATCTAGGCATGGGCATGGGGGGGGAAATGCCCCCCTAAATGCCCTGACTGGCCCACCAAACATGATGGCATGCAAACAACCCAAAGATATTTCAAATTAAAGTGCTTATAATTACAATGATTTGAAACACTAGTACTGCTACCAATTAACTACAGTTGTGTCACCACTAAACCAACAGCATTTCATCATTGAAAACAGAAAACTCTCTGAGTCAGACCTTTAGCTTTATGCAAGCTGCGTGTCTGTTGCAAATTCAACAACTGATGTTGATGCTTATACTTGACTAATAAAAGTCCTGTAACCGAAAATGGTATAGGTGCGACTTCGGCGATGAAGCCGCCCCCATACCATTTTCTCCTGCCCCCCCAATTGGGAAATGTTAGATCCGCCCATGCCGCGTAACGTCCCATACAGCTAGTCAACCAGGAGGAGGATTCATCGTCGGTTCAGGCACTAACACACCGAGGTTCACTGAATATGGGAAGCTATATTGTCTTTTGTCAAGCAGGACTTCATAAATAACCCATACCCCCCCCCCCCCCCCCCCCCCCCCCTCCCCCTCTCCCCTACCCCCCAGCTGGACAGGTGCCAGCAGGTCTTCAGCGTATGCATTGCATGTAAACCTTCTCTATACGAGCTCCCTGAGCTTTGTCTCAGAGCCCACCGGTCCGGCTGCCAAACGGACCGCTGGCTGACGCGCTGACCCCCATCTCGAGTTCAGAACAGCATCGGAGCTAATGTTTCTGCATGGGCTCAGTGCGACCACCCTTCTTTTTTCCCACACACACACACATACACACACACACACACACACACACACACACATACACACACACACCTCCCCGTCTGGCCATCCCTCCGTCCGTCTCATCACTCTTCTTTAGCGTATATGGAGCTCAACACGTGACCATTGAAATGCTCTTTAGACCAGGGTTATACCATTGAAATGCCATTGAAATGCTATTGAAACCATTGAAATGCTCTTTAGACCAGGGTTATAGGCAACCTATTGGGGGGATAATCAGTATGTGCCATATCAACATTATGTTTAATTATGACACCACATCAAAATGATTAAATGGTTGTGTATTTCCGTCCAATTCTGATTGATTCCATATGCAACCTTTCTGTTTTCTCTAAATATATAAATATTTTCTTTTAAGATGTATGATTATTAGACTCAATTATTATTATTAATATTATTACCACTATTTCCCCAGTCACAGTTCAATCAAGGTCAGTTTGAATGAATGCAGAATTTTTGCAGGATGTTACATAGAGATACCGTGAATCGACTATTTATTTTACTCTGACTTATGTAATTTGACAATTTTGTCCAATGTTTGCCCAGTTCTTTTTTAATATATGGTAGTTTGTTTATTAGTTTTAATTCAATCATGAGCTTTTCTTGTGAGCCGTCAGAATTAGCCTAAAGACTATTTTTATGTGTGTGTGTGTGTGTGTGTGTGTGTGTGTGTGTGTGTGTGTGTGTGTGTGTGTGTGTGTGTGTGTGTGTGTGTGTGTGTGTGTGTGTGTGTGTGTCTGTCTGTGTCTGTGTCTGTGTCTGTGTCTGTGTGTGTCTTGTTTGAATAGCAGCCTAATCAAATGCATTTCTGATTTAATTATGTGTTTTGATACGACATTGTCATAATATGACAGTGTCATAATATGATTGATCATTAATAATTGGCAGATGAATAGTTTATGAAAATAGCCCTTAGCTGAGCCCTGAAACACAGACACACACAAACACAGACAGACACACACACATACAGCACACACACAGCAGGCATGCACACCTGCAGGCTTGCATGCACAAATCCATGAAGAGATCAGTAACGCACAAAAGCACAATACACACACACACACCCACACACAAACACACACACATTCCATACATCACAACATCGTTGAGGAGCCGCGATATGGCTCTCGCGGGGGGATCAGCTCCTCTACAATGTAAGAGTTTTTCTTCCCAGGCGCGGGACGGACCGCCCAGGGCCCTCTACAGAGAGATGACATCAGCCGCCGGCCGCACTCTGGGCCGGACCCCTGACAGCCATATGTAAATCGAAGATGACGAATCGCTTCCCCGCATCGCCTACGCAGCAGCACCACCCCCCACCCACCCCGAGCCTCGGCGATGAAAGACGGCGGTGAGAACGAACGAGGGGTGTATAAGGGAAGGGTAGTTGGGGGGATTGGTGGGTTTGTGGGGGACTATGCGTAGTACACCCACCGGCTTTTGAAGTGCGAAGAGAAAGGTGAGAGAGAGAGAGAGAGGGGTGGGCTGAAAGTAAGGACTGTCTTGTCAAGATCCAGCCGTGCAGTTAAACCCCCCGGGTTCAATCCGACCACTTCTTAACCCGACAGGCCGATCCGACAAAACGCCTTCTAAAATAAGCCCCTACCGCTGCCACGAAAAAAAAACGTACGTTTCTCAGACGTTTACATGTCAAGGAACGATCCCCGGCGTTATATGTATTTCACCGTGGATACCACCCCCCCACCCCCCAATCTCATGAAGTATTTCGTTCCAAGACGCAAAGATTTAAGTTGAAAATATTCCCTTTAAACACATAATCACAGATTTGCACATTTTTTCATGATGAAGTCCAAAGGGATCACCAAAAAAAGGCCTTGCGGTCTTGTTTCCATTCAGGTTCTGGGCATTCAATTCACAATCATGATGTGAAAAATAACAAAATCATCAACAAATCATCCTAATCTACAAGATCTGCTCTATTACATAGATCATATAGCAACGTCACTTATATCACAGAAGGAGAGCTTGCAGATCAACGCCCGTTGCCGCCTCGTCTTTGATGAGAATGATCTACTGATAGATCTTCTGTTTTTCTCAAAGATTTTCTCCCTAGGAATTACTGCAGGGTTTAAGTGGTTTGGCCCCATGGAGGTCCAGACTCAGACAGACACACAGCGTCTATACCAGCCCTCGGAAACACCAGACGTTTTCATTTCAAATTGCTGTCTTAACTCCTAATTAACCTTTTACAGTAACCGGGGATGCCAGTTTGGAGAGCGGTGACTACCGACATTGATGCTTTGGTAAAATGGCAATGTGCATGTAATGGGCAGCTTGTCTGCCAGCCACGCATGCACGTGCACACACAAGCATGCACACACACTCACTCACACTCACTCACACACACACACACGGGTGCGCATGCAGTGGGAGGATAAAGTGTTTCCACATGTGTTATGCATGGAGAAGAGATGCATGTGACCACCCATAGAACGGGGAAATCCCAGGTGTCTTTGGCCTTTGTTCTGTGTGTGTGTGTGCGTGTGTGTGTGTGCTTACTTATGCGTGTGCGTGCGTAAGCACATGCACACGAGTGCATGATGTGCAGGCAGATGTTTGTGCTCCCATACGGAATGTGCACAGGTGCTTGTGTGTCTGCAGTGTGCAGACTCGCTTGTTTTCTTGCATGCATGCATGCGCATACTCACCCATCGCATTCAACTGCTACGTAGTACGTAGCCATGTGCGCAGTTGCATTGGCGTGTCTGCATGTGCCCTGTGGTGCTGTGGCCCGTACCAATGCATGTTTGGGTTTGTGTGGGTTTTTATGGGTATGGAGAACAATGTTTCTGTCCAACTGTGACTATATGCAGTATACTGTATGTTCAGCAGTAAAGTGAACATTTTCCAATATCATGCCACTCCCTCTTGGAAAACATACGCATGCCATGCACGCACACACACACACAAACACTGATTAATGGGCTGTCTCTGATGGCTTGTTTAGAGACAGATGGAAGTACACGAAAGCCATTTGTCGGAGTTGCTGAATTTATGTGTTGTCTACCACGTAGCTGTGGCCGCGTGTGCGGGGATGCAAAGTCATTTCCACGACTCTGCCTTTTTAATTAAAGTGGTAAAACTGTCTTTGAGAAGGGCAGGCTTCCCGGTAGCACGCACGCGAGGAAGACGTTGGGAAACTACCTACTTTTGAAAAGCCCTTTTTTTGGGACGAGATCGCGAAGACGTTTTTCGGGGGCTGTTTTTCCAACTTTATTACACAGCACAGTTTAAATGAGCAGCACGAGAAAGAGAGAGAGAGAGAGAGAGAGAGAGAGAGACTGGGAGCGACGTACAGCAGATGCCATCTGGCCTTGGAAATCAAACCTACGTGTGATGCGCTGTCGGGCTGCATCGAGGCCTGCAGTATATGTGATGTGTACCTTAACCCATGGCACTAGACCATGCATGCCCGTCACTGCAGTAAATCTTGGAAGTACAACATATATGAGAACTATAGGCATTTGTAGATTCAGCCCTGGGTTGACTCTATATCTAATGGAACTCTTTGCAACAGCCATGGTAATTAACTATGCAACGGCAGTTGCAAAGAGTTGGATTGGTGTGCCATGTCTTTAAAGCTGTTTTATTGCAACAAGTTGCATCGGAGCAGTTTGGGCCTAAGCATATGTCATGGAAGAGTCTGCAAATATCAGGGACGGTTTTCTGTGCCAGTCCATGCCTGTCCATAAGAGAAGTTGTTTATGGCCCTGGCAGTGATTTTTAAACATTTTCATTTCAAGGGCTCCCAGTTTAAGCCTGAATTATAGGGCTATGCTATGGGATTTCTATCTCTATTCTTGTGTCTAAATCAAAGTTAATTTAACTCTGAGAGTGTACAAATCAAACCACATGGATCCATTTGGTTCCCATTTGTAGCTAAACTCCATCACAGATGTGTATGGGAAATTCAGGTATTAACATAAGAACTACATTAGGATTAAAAGGATGAAAATAAAAATAGTGCTCACCGCAACAATGTGATTCACTGCAGCAATGTGCAGGCTATACTGTTAATTTATCTGTTAAGTGATTAGTAAGATTAGTCAAGTTTATTCTAGACTCAGTGTACAACATACTTCAATGTGAACCAACCAGCTGATCTACAAACTTAGTTTCAACCGCGTTGTAAGTTTACAGATCAGCTACTTCATCTGTTCGCACATGCCTCAAGAGGAAGACACATGCATGTGTGCACGCATGCATCGTGTACAGGCACCTGTGACCTGCACATATGTACCCAAAAGAAATTTGTGTGGTCAAAACTCCCTCTAAATCCTTCTATTCTTTTCTCAACACTGTGGATGGCAAACAGCATGGCAGACCAGCGCCATGGGGGACTATGGTCAACTAAGTATATAGGGTTTAAGTGGCTATGGACTGACAGGCCTTCCAAGAAACTTGGAAACTAGCAGGTTTTCTGTCTGGGTGTGGCCGTCTCCCTGAAACCAAGTAAGCTTAGGGTTGCAGCGGCATGTCATGATTTGCAGCGCTCATTGTCATATCAACTATATATACGGTACGCAAATTGAACGTGATGTGTTTTCGTGTTATCAAAATGCCAAGTGTGGCGGTTACCCTCTCGTCCCCCTCAAAGCTGTTTTGCAACACGAAATCACGTTTTTTGTGTTCATATTCGTGAAAAAAGCCTGCGCATAAACGGCACACTCTCTCTCGCTCTTGTGAAAGGCGCCTGTCCACAACTCCAATTTGAACATCAAGTGGAGTCCTTCAGTATATGCACATCCACCATCTGAGCATTTGTGTTTGTTTTGTGCATCAGCAATGCAATGACATGGTGTGGTGGTCGGGGAGCCCTCGCCACCCCAGCCACTTTTGTAAGCTCTCAGTTGCGGCCAAAGAAAACATACAGTATAGTATATCCTCCATGTCATGGGGATTTAGGCTGTCCAGATCTATGGTTGTTAATGGGCCACAGGGTACCATGATGCAACACTGTGGAAGTCTGTCTCAATGAGGCATTGATTTGTCCATTTGCGTGTGCGTGCATGAAGGGCAAAATCAACTTGCGACCGGCACAGGGGGCCTCGGCAGATAGTAGATCAGTCGCGGCTGAAAGTAAACAAGTCGCGTCGGATAGTAAACTAGTAAGGGTTACCCAGCGGCCGTTTGAGGTCGTGCAAGTATCCTATCCGTCTGGGGTGTCTTTTGCCTGCAAGTGCTTGCATGAAAACCATATGTAATGGTCATCATACGATGGCTGGTATTCTCGAACGCTTGGTGTAGCCAGGTATGGTGTAAGTCTGCAAATCAAGTCTGTGGCCTTGTGTTTAGGCCAAATGCCGGTACCACCAGCCCTGGGCCTGGGCTTACCAAATAATTACCCAGAATAATTACCCAGAAATCACCTGACCCCCCCAATTAAAAATGTTACTGTACTCCCCTGCTTTGTTCATCATGAGTTGAAGCTCTTGATGGCTGGTTTTATTTACTATGAGTAATTATTTGGTAAGCCCAGCCCCACGTCTGGTGGTACCGGCTTTTGGCCTACACACAAGGCCCCAGACCTGATTTGCTGCCATGCAGCCAATGAGAAGACTTACACCACACCTAGCTACACCATAGCGTTCGAGAATACCAGCCCATGGCAGTTGCAAGGAGTTGCATCGGTGCAGTTTGGGCCAGAGTCCCTGGGGGACCCCACAATTTAGATGTGAGAGGCCTATAGTCTCACATAGTCACCATCTTACATAATCTGTCAGGGTTATATCATGAGAGAAGATCTCATTGGTATGAACACAATATAGCTGTGGAAGTAGTTTTTTGCTACAGCGCCTGCAGCAGTTGTTCCCAAACTTCAGTTCAAGGGCCCACAAAATGATACTAACCCATTAGCCCATGGACTCCCATTTGAAAAGGTAAGTCATACGCAGGTCTGGACTGGCTGGTCTGGCAATTCTGGCATCTGCCAGAAGGGCTGGTCAGTCATGGGCCTGCCAAAACAATTAGGAAATGTAATTTAAAAAAAAAGATAGTGGCGTCTTTTGGCTGTCTTCGGGCCTGTGAAGTCCACAAAAGTCAGGGCCGATTTTCTGTGCCAGTCCGTTCCTGGCCATGAGAGAAGATGTTTACGGCTCTGACAGTGATTATTAAACATTTTCATTTTCAAGGGCTCCCAGTTTATAGGGCTACGGCATTTCTATCTCTATTTATGTGTCTAAATCAAAGTTAATTTAACTCTGAAAGTGTACAAATTGAACCACTTGGATCCATTTGGTTCCCATTTGTAGCTAAACTTCAGCACAGATGTGTATGGCAAAAATCAGATTTTAACATAAGAACTACCTGTACCTGTACATCAGTATTAAAAGGAGAAAAATAACTGGCAACCCTAGATTTACTTTAAAATAAAGAAAACATGTGATTCACTGCAGCAATGTGCAGGCTGTACTGTTAGTTTTATCTGTTAAGTCATTAGTAACAAGTCTAGCAAAGATAGACTGTAGTCTCTCTCCCTCCCCCTCTCTCTTTCTCTCTCTGTCTCTCTGTTGTGATCTGGGTGACCACCTAGACCAGGCCTCGAGAAGTCTCCATCTAAACCTTGGGATGGTGGTCGAGGATCATCCATCGAGTCGCGGGCGTGGAGAACATATGCCAAAACAGGACAACAAAAGCATTACACACATATCTTTCTTGTCCAGACACAGAACTAGGTACAGTAAAGACAGTGGATCTATGACGTATCCAACAGCTTATGCTTAAAACAAAGACGAGGAACAAGCCATGTGTCATCTCACATTGCACATAGAGTCAGACCCTCCAATGCTACAGTCGTGGACGGTCGCCACGTCACGGCCATCAATAACGCTTATGCAGATAAATGTTTTTTGTCACCGGGTCAGTGCAGCTGATGTCATAAATCATAACACTATTTCTCTTTGTCTCCATGTCCCTCCTCTCTCCCTGTTCCCAGATCGTGGAGGGCGACAGCTGTGGAGAATGATTCCTCTACTTAGCACTGGCACGGTCGCCAGGGCACTGATCTGAGCCCCATCCATGTGCCGTCATGTTACGGTACGTACCGTAGGCCTACGTTAGACACAACAGCTCCTGGAAGCTGATGCAGGGCGGATCTAGGCATGGGCATGGGGGGGCAATGCCCCCCTAAATGCCCAGTCTGCCCCACCAAACATGATGGCATGCAAAACAACCCAAGATATTTCAAAATAAATAAAATAAACTTATATTTAAAATGATTTGAAACACTACTACTGCTACTAACTAACTACAGTTGTCACCACTAAACCAACAGCATTTCTTCATTGAAAACAGAAAACTCTCTGAGTCAGACCTTTAGCTTTATGCATGCTGCGTGTCTGTTTCAACTTCAACAACAACTGATGTTATTGATTGATAATTGCATAACATAATAAAAGTCCTGTAACAGAAAATGGTATGGGGGCGACTTCTTTGCCCGTGGCGCGAAGCAACACGGGCAAATACCATTTTCTTTTGCCCCTCAACATGTTCTCTTGCCCCCCCAAATGGGACATGTTACATCCGCCCCTGAGCTGAAGCACAAAAAAAATCAATATGATTCCCATTACAGTTTGATTTTTACTCAACTGCAACAACAACACACAACTTGGCTTTTCCTCTTTCTGTCTGCCAAGCGTGTTATAGCAGCGCTGCCTTCGGTTGGTTGGTTTACAACTTAACAAATGCCTGTCACGGGGGGGTGAATTCCACATGGTTTGGACGCGGATCGCCCCGAACCGCAGCCTCGGTCGTAGACTGATGACTCCTCCCTGGACAGGCGGAGAGCTTTTCGGACTCTGTAGAGGAGAATCCGACTGTGATGACTCATGAGAATTGCAATATAAACCACCAAAACCCTTGCATACTTAATGGTCTGTAGTTGGTCGTCCCCACCTTTTTTTTAATTTACTGCTACCACCACTGGCGGTTCTTCTCACGTATTTATTTCAGTGACCCGCTCCCCATAACTGGGTGTACAAACATAAACAAAACCTGTGTATGCGTTCATTTGGTCCCCCAGAAAGGAAAACCGATCAGCCGATACTTTTTCGAGGATTACTGAATGGCCGTCTGTTTTATTTCTGCTTTATATGGCATGCCCAGAATAGCGATGCTATGGTCCATGTGGTTGAAACATGCTCTCTCTCTCTCTCCCTCTCTCCAATGTGATTGATGTTGCTGCTGCTGTTGTTGTTGAGTCATGCATTGTTGTGGTTGTTTTTTTACAAGGGAAGGCGATGAAATGCTGTTAAACTGTGAGTAAACTTTAAGGACTTCATTAACAAAAACACTCTCTCTTGAAGGTCCTCAGATCTGAAATGTGAATGTTGTGTCATTCATTTAATATCATGTGGTTTGTGGGGAAGGAGAGATAGACCTTACAGGGATATTTCTCTTTCAAATACCTACGCACCAGACAGTTATTTTTAAGTTGCTTGATAGATATTAGATATTTAATATTAATCTTAGCGGACCAACCCCTTTTTTCAGTGTCACTTCAAAATCCATTTTAACAATGATAGAATCATCGTAAATACCCAACCTTTGTTCTGGTGACTGATATTGTCCTTCTAACACACAAGGGAGTCGTCTTTGTTCAATTATGTTTTCATTTATGTTTTATTGTGGAAAAGAGCTTCCTCCAGGAGGAGTCTAGAGCAGACAAAAAAAATCAAAAGGAATTAATAAGAATAATTGAGAACAGTAAATGTTTGTGCATGCCCGTGTGTCAGTTTAACTCAATATTTATTTACTTATGTGATTTATTTGCCTTCTTTGTCTGTGTCTCTAGCTTTAAATATCCCCAGGGTGTGCTGTGGTGCCTGGTGATGGTTCCAACTAGCTGGACCGCCGGCTACGCCCCCAGCCGGGCCCCAAAAATAAAAGAAAGTTAGTCGATGTGACCCATAACGGGATTTCGCATCGCTTCTAACAATTGGTTCTCAAGCTTTTTTCATGTCGAGGACTCACACATCAAGCTGCAGACCCCCGTACGATGAGCTATGTGTCCCATAACAATTATATTTATATTTTAGTGTCGATGTTGAAAATCGGATTGTACCGTGGAGCTGGAGGGAGGACAGATCCGATCATGAGTTGTTTTGTGTTGTGTTGAGTGAATGTTGTATGTAAAAAAAATGTGGGAAATAAGTTTTGATGATGTGTTTAAGATTGAGAGGAGTAGCTGCTGTGACTCGCAGTATGCTAAGCAGCATCTAATAAACAAATCAAATCGGAAAATATTGTATAGTTTACAATATTTTACTTTATATAGAAGACAATTGCAGATCTACAAGCTTGTGATGCTCGCTGGCCTCATCATGAGCTTGTTCATCTGTTATTGTTTTGTCGGGTTGTTTCTTTTTCCCCTCCTTCAAAGAGACAATGTAAAGTGGTACAAAAATCTGTTCCTGTGCCCCCCCCCCCCCAGGAACCCCTGGAGAGAGGCCCCACTTTGAGACACAGCACCAAGCTAAACCTATATGTCTACGCCCCCCTCACCCCAATATAAAAGCGGTGAGGGGGTAGGAGGAAAAAGAAAGGCCATGAAGCGACCCAACAGGATTTGACTTCAGTTAGACGTGTAAGCAGGGGCGGATATAAAATTTCCCAATTGGGGGGGGCAGGAGAAAATGGTATGGGGGACGGCGTCATCGCCCGTGATGCGAAGCGACACAGGCGATGAGGCCGCACCCATAACATTTTTGGTTACAGGACTTGTATTAGGCAAGTATAAGCAAGCATCAATAATAACATCAGTTGTTGCAACAGACACGCAGCATGCATAAAGCTAAAAGTCTGACTCAGAGAGTTTTCTGTTTTCAATGATGAAATGCTGTTGGTTTAGTGGTGCCACAGCTGTAGTTAGTAGCAATAGTAGTGTTTCAAATCATTTTAAATATAAGCACTTTAATTTGAATTATCTTGGGTTGTTTTGCATGCCATCATGTTTGGTGGGGCAGTCAGGGCATTTAGGAGGGCACTGCCCCCCCAAGCCCATGCCTATATCCGCCCCTGCGTGCAAGTAGTGTTTGCACTGATCTGTCCTCTGTAGGATCACTGCGGGGCTCCCGGCGGCGTGCACGGCGGCTTTGATCGTCGGTGCGTTGTGCAGAGGTCAGAGAGGAGAGGGAACAGAGAGGAGGGGAAGGGTCCTCTCTCTCTCACACACACTGCATCTGGTGGAGCGTGCCTGAGAGCCAACACAGTCAGGAGCGGATCTAGGCATGGGGGGGGGCAATGCCCCCCTAAATGCCCTGACTGCCCCACCAAACACGATTGCATGCAAAACAACCCAAGATATTTCAAATTAAAGTACCTATATTTAAAATGATTTGAAACACTACTACAGTTGTGGCACCACTGAACCAGCAGCATTTCATCATTGAAAACAGAAAACTCTCTGAGTCAGACCTTTAGCTTTGTGCATGCTGCGTGTCTGTTGCAACTTCAACAACAACTGAGTTGTTATTGATTGTTGATATTGTTATTGATCCTTAATGGACTCGTAAGAGTTACAGATCTATAAGGGTCCACTCCATTTGGTTACCCGCTGCCCATCACTTAGCTGGGGACCACCTGGAATCCTCTCAGGGACCACTGGTGGTCCCCAGACGACTGGTTGAAAAACACTAAAGTCTCATTTTTTTCCGCTTTCCTTCTGTGACAGCTGTGACAGGGCTGCCTGCCTCACAATGAATGCAATCGCCATTTTATTTCATTGTGTCAACTAAATCCTCCATTAGAGAGCATGTTAATCTCCATCTCCATACTATATACCGTATATTGTCCCGGATATAAGACGACACTGGTTATAGGACGACCAACATTTTTTCAAGACTCATTTGTGGATACAAAAGGAACATTGAATGTCAAATACTATAGCCCACGAATGTAATACAACCCCATTTCTCAGGATATGTCTATTTGGGGAAAAAATATAGTCTTATATTCAGGTCAGGCCAATAGGCTATTTTTTTTTTTTTTCATAATGGACACTTGTACAGAACATTTATAATGCCACTCGAGGTGGTTAAGACCCATTTTAACCCTCAAGGGTTTCCTTTCTTTAAAAAAATAACATTCTTGTAAAAACAGCTGGTGCCATGCACTTGGACCCAGATGTAACATAGGAATACAAAATGATGTTGGACTAAAATAGAAGACACTTGCTTGTTTTACTTAAAGTGCAAGACCAGTATTTATGAGGTTTGGGTTTTGTAGTTACCATGATGTAGTTTTAAATTTGGACAAGATTTTACTTTCCTTTGTCCTTCATTGACTTAGATTTTGCTTAAAACGGCTCTCAAAGTCACTCTTTTAGTACATACACAAACACACACAAACATGGATCAGACAATATAAAAAAAAAATAATAATAACTCTGATTTTATTATCCATGGACGTGATGCTCTATATTTTCTGAATCAACTTTGTGTTTGTTCACAAACTAAAAGATTGACTTTTAGGCATGTTTTTGTGTACACTGTATTTTGAGTTACAGTTTCAAGTTCTAATTACTGGAGCATTATTTTTATTTATTTATTTTTTGTCCACATTTGGCGTTACCTGATGACAAAGGTGTACACAACCCAAACCTCAAAAGCTCTTACTCTTTACTTTTGTTTGAAGTACACTGCGCAGGTAGACATCGAACAAGTCAAAGTACAATTATTGTCAATTTGTAGGAAATCTATGAAAAGTAGAATTTATGCTACTCATTTATGCCTTAAGATGTTGGGGTGCCATTGAAAACCTATATAAGGCAAAGATTTCAAATCTGGATTATGCTTTATGTAGCATGTGACATGATGAACTAGGGGTTATTCATCACGCTGAAGCCATTCCAAGCATAGGTTTTGCACATGAACAAACTCCTTGGGCTAAATTCAGCCATTGCTAAATTGCCAAATGTGCCTCTTTTGGCCGTTTTTAGCCCATACCAAGCATTGTTGAAAACTAATGCTTTAACATGTCACAGCATATTTCAAAGCATAAACAGTTAAACATATTCCTTATATGTTTTCATTGGTACCTCAATGTTCAACTCTGATCCAGCTTTTATATAATAATCATTTTTATATGTTATTTGGATAACACGGTATAAGAGTCATAAAAAGCTACATGAACTACTGTAATCATTCCTTCTCAACCTTTATTTTTTTATTTTTTATTTATAGTCTGTGCATATGATATTATTTTTCTTTTTCTAGGCTCTATATCTGCAACTAAGAGTGTAAAGATGACTTAGCTACACAACCCATACATACAGTACCTGCCAACCCTCCTGTCTTCTGCAGGAGACGCCATGATCAAGACGCTGCTCCTGTCCCAGCATTTCTCCTGCTTTTTTCCTGCGTTTGAGGTATTTCATCCTTTTTACGTGATCAACCTGCCGGTCTAATCTCTCTCATCGATGAGAGAGAGAGGCAACGTTTCTCTTTTAGTTTCACTTTGTTTAAAAAAAACAACAACCCTGACCTCACGTAAAAAGTGTCATTCAACTATCCTTAACCACCAGATCAGAAGTAATTTATAAGATCAAGCCCTTTCATATCCACCCCATAATAATAGTAATTAAAGCATTTGTTTATTCATGTCTTGATTACTGCAAACTCCATTCAACACCTACAACTATATTTCCGAATGCGTCGGGTTCTGCCCATGGTTCAAGGAAATATGACCACATGGCATCCCTCTATTGTCGTTTGATTCATTTTAGTTTTCATTCTCTTTGACGCTTCGTAACTTTGTTTCGAAAGGTCCTCTATATCATATAAATTATGCTTTATTGCTAAAGATGGCAGTTTTATTGCTTCAGTCGTTAAATATACAGTTCTGTGTGGGTCTACTGTGCTTTGAGCTTTATAATGGAGTCTATTATAATCAAACCCCCTACAGAATACCGGAAATGACTACTACTTTGTTACAGATTTTCATGGAGGAGGACCCAGACCCCCTGCCTGAGTCGTGGTCAGTTGCACCCCCACAAGAAAATATCCTTTGATCTCTAAAGGTTGGCAGGTATATGTCCATACAATACAGCAGGGGTTTTCAACAGGTGGTCTGGGGACCACCAGTGGTCCTTGAGAAGGTTCCGGGTGGTCCCCAGGCTAAATGATGGAAAGTTGGTTAACCAGATGTAACTCTTGAGAATGTAAAAATGAAACCAAATGGACCCTTGCGGGTCCATTTGGTTTCATTTTCACACTCTCAAGAGTTAAAATATTCATCATCTGAATTAGCACCGCTTACTTAAGACGTTGACATTGTTTTGTTGTCAAAATACAGCCTGGAATTGTGGACAAAACCACAAGAATTCTTTAATTTTAGGTCTTTGGTGTGAAAATGTAATCAAATGGTGGTCCGTGGCTCAAATGCTGAATAAATGGTGGTCCCTGGTGTCATAAAGGTTGAAGACCCCTGCAATACAGCACAGGGTCAATTTAGAAGCTGGTCCAAAGTGTCCATATTTGACCCCCGTGGTGCTGCATGGCGCTGATGGACCACAACAGACTATTCTGTCTGGAACAGACTATAACTGATTAATATAAACCTTGTAAATAGAATAGAATATACTTTATTTGCAGATCCATGGTGAAATAGGCCTGCAGTACATTCTATTATAGAGGTTATCTTTCTTTGTGATGTGGATTTTATTCTCACTACATTTTTGCCTTTGCAAGTAGAGCCAATGGGAATCGCCAAACATATCCTTAAACGACTGTGTCCTCCTGAATTATATAACAATGAACCTGTTCTGCTAGTAGGCTCATATTATATAACAGTCCTATTTTCATATAGCTGCATGACAGTGTTTAGCGCTCTCACTTATTATACCTGCTATAATCCCGACCGCCCCCCCTCTCTCTATCCCTTTTAAACGGATAGATTTCCAGTGTGTATTCTCCTTTTATTGCTGTCATTTGCATATAAATTAAATCCATATTGTGCCTGCGAGGCAGACTATGCTAAGTATGCAAACGATCCCTGGCCTTTCTTTGTTTTACAGATAAAAAAAAAGACTCGGCTTCTCTCTCTAAATGACAAAGTGGAGAAGAGGAAGAAGAAGAAAAAAAGAGATTTCCTCTCTCTCTCTCTCTCGCTGTCTCATAATTGTATGAATTTTAAATACACTGTCATGAGATCCTCTTCAGCATTCACAGCAGGGAATACAATTATTATTACAGACAGTGGAGGGGAGGCGGGGGGGGGGGGGGTCTTTTCTTTCCCAACGTTTTGCAAATGGAGGTTTGGGTATCTCTCTTCACACGTGTGGGCCAGATGGCCCCCCAAAAAATATCCACTGCAGTTAACAATCTATATTCTCACCAGAAATTAGAATGACAGTGTTAGCCTATAATGTTCTGTTATTGAATAATTGTGACTGGTGTTGCCATGGATTATGACCATGACAAAAAGCTCCCATACCTATTGGGAGAAAATGCAGCAAATGCAGCCACGAGATTTGTGAACTGTTAATTGTGACAAAAGAAGATTATTCAATGGAATACAACCACCCTGAGGATTACTAATCTGCAAGTAGACCGCTGGACCCTTGCACTTGTAAACAGAGCTGCTACATTAAAACAGACCTTTAATCTGAGTTGTTCTGTATTGGTCTTGAGGAAAGTATGTTGCCATTTGTCCTAAACAGACTGCAAATAACTGCTGAAGGGAAAAAAGCTCTTATAACATTAATACAACGCGCAATGTGACAGCTCTCTTTACAAAAATGCTTATAGCCCCTCCAACTGTTCTCCATTTTCAACAGCTTTTTTATTGTATTTGTGCACCTGCTTTAGAAATGTAAGCGTTTGCTTTTTCATGCCAATAAAGCTAATTTGAATTGAATTGAAACTGGATTTAAAAATATCCAGCTGGCATAGATATCTCTCTAACTGTTGGGCTGGTAACCTCTTATTATTATATATTTGCTATATATTTATTTTATTTTGAATCGAGAAATGTATAGAAACATTTGGGGCACAAGGTTTCCACACAGTATCCCACTGTCAAAATTAGGACCTATATGATTCCTGCATAACTCACTTGAAGGAGGCAAGAAAGCTTACTGCCACCGGCTTACTGTTTTCCTAGTTGAGATAAGGGGTAAAATACCCCTTTTGATCCCCTGTGGCAGATAGTAATAGGCCTATGGCCGATGGACTGCTAAAAAATACATTGATAGCAAAAACGTGTTATTGGTTACCTTATGATCTACTATTTTGTCTCTGTACATTATGTGTTATGCTGTTCATGTCTATTGTGAAAGGCCTACTTTACTTGTAGGCTATGGGCTTTTCAATGGTCTGATTGAAAAGACTGTATTACTTATAGTGAGTCTTATAGTGATTCCATTACGCACGTGCACACGCACACACACGCACACACACACACACACACACACACACACACACACACACACACACACACACACACACACACACACACACTAGAGATATACGTGCATATTATGGCCTCAAACAGTTTCGGTTTAATGCTAAACTGAACCTGTTTAAATGACCAAAATGACTAAATTAAAGTTTTTGTCATTGTGTCATTTAAGTGCCTTAATGTTGTTCCCTGCACAATCGTTTTAAATCAGCAAAGATTAAGATATAACAAAACTTAAAAATATATATTACAACCCTGGTGACGTATTCAATGTTAGATTCACACAGTTGTTGAAATCAATTATTAATGCTCTGCACAGTGCCGCTTATTAAATATCTGCGCTATAGGCGTAATTGGACACACGTGCACACGCACACACGCGCGCGCTCGCGCACCAACAACACGTGAAATAATTAAAAAGCCTACACGCGTCCTCTGTAGACCAACTACAGGCTTTTTAGCTGTTAATTAAATTCCCGTCTAGTTTCATAATGGAATGGAATGATATGAGCTCGGCGACTTGAAAGCTTAAAGGGGAATTCCACCCATTTTCAGCATTTTAGTATATGTCATCTGAGAGATGTGTGGAAATAATAATAAAAAGTCTGTCCGTTCTGTGTTTCCTATCGAACTGGGTCTGAAACCATGTTGATGTTTTGTTTTTCTCCACACAAAATAATAAAATGTTGAAATGGGAGGAATTTCCCTTTAATATTTGCAAAATAGAGAACACATCTGTATTTTGTTGTTGTTTGCAAGGCTCTATCCATCCATCCATCCATCCACCATCTCTCCAAGAAGTCATACAACGCATGGTTAAAGGCAGTCACTTTCATTCAGTCACACACGCGGTCTTGTAATAAAACCTCAATAACTTAATAAACAATTATGCTGCACACAATATTGCCTAGATATATGCTGTATATGCTATATGCTATACAACCAAAATAATCCCGACATGTTGGGTAATGGTATAATTGCTTTGTGGTCTAATATACAAGGAAATAAATGATAACCCTGGCTCGTGATGAAGCTCAATTGTGATACGATTGAGTTGAGGATGACAGATAGAGAATCTTAACGTTGTGGTGTGGAAATGTATGGGCTATATGCCTAATGCATAATATTTTGCCAACATCCCTTGTATCTAATGTGAACAAGCGTGAATCTGATGGTAAGGCTGCTATAGAGTAGGCCTAATCATTTTACATTTTGAGAAATAACTTTACTATAACTAGAGCAGGGTTGCCAAGTTCTGGAAAATGTCAAGAGTGAGAAACTAGTGTCTTAATGCGTTTGGCCGTCGCCCGGAGGGCGACGGCCGGAAAAAAAATGTGTTTTTTTGTGTGGATTTAGCCTATTTTAACAATAATCTGTAATCTTTAAGACTGATGTCTTCACCTCCCTGCCAGCTGTTCTCCATGCAATGTCAGCCTCGTTGTGCCCTCTCTCTAGTTAGTGTATACCATGGGGACACCAGCACACATCTATTTTCCTGGCTTCATAATAGACAACCATTCCCAGTTTTGGTCACAAAGGGGACTGAGTCTCTACGACAAGACTTAAACAACACTTCAAGGAACAGTCACTCCTTTGGGGTCCAGTGGCTGTCATAAGAAGGTGTGTGGTCACTGGTCACACATTTACAGCCTCCAGAACAAGACTGAAGCACCGTCAGTTGCTTTTAAACTTGCATTGTCAGAACAGAAATCCCAATATTCTAAAATGTTAATTAATATTATATATATAATACTATGGCAAAGCTATACCAATCCATGCTTATTTTCTTTTTCCTTTTAAAACACACACACACGCACACGCACATGCACACACACACGCACACACACACACACACACACACACACACACACACACACATGACTCAATTATTGCATGTTGATTAACATGCATGTATCATTCACATTAAATTCCTTAAAGTGCTTGACATGAAACTTGAAAACACATTAAATCAAGACTTAAAAACAGCAACAAAAACAGTCATTTAGTGCTAACTAAATGTGAATTGAAATAGTTAATTTAGCAATTAGTCAAATTTTGGTCATTATATGGTCTACTACTCAGTCTCATGTGAACACACCAGACAGTTTATAAGTTACTGCATTCACTATTTAGATATTTGATGTTCATTTTAGCGCCTCCAGCTCCTTCCTATACACACCCATTATGACTTAAAACTTCATTTTAACCAAGATAGATTCATCAAAAACACCCAATTATTTTTCTGGTAGCTCATATTGTCCTGCTAATACCTGAGAAGATCGTGGAATTTAATTTACTAACAGCTGAGAGGCATGTAAATCACAAGCTAAAGGAGTACTTGTTTCAGCTAGTAGTCTCACACACTACTGGTAAACACAAAGAAAAGCTTCAAACCATGATGGCAACCTAACAGCAATGGCGTTGGTCAAAATCAACATTGCCATGATTCATGCATATCTGTAATGTAATCCATTAATAATAATTCAGTTGAATTTTTACCTCACGTAACAACAGGTCTTCATCCAGTAGCTGACATTTCAATCATACCGGGTGTGCTGCTAAAGCCTTAGAGTATACACAGAGTTGCGACAACTCTGTGTTCATTTCATGGGGCCAGTCCAATGGCGCCTATGGTGGCTCTTTTACATAGAGTTGTATGTAGAATGGGGACAACAAATGGGAACAACCCATATAACTCTATGGGACAACTAGAGCTCAATGCCTCAACAGCGCGACTCTTTTAGTGCGATTCTATTGGCTCTGGTCTGGTCTTGGTGTTGCCAGATTTCGAGTGAGAAACCTGCAAACATGTACAGACACTTGCCCATTAGACAACATTATAGACAACGCTAGCACAGAGCCGCTTACAATAAGGCAGATTTGGCAATATCAGTTGTAGCACGTAAAAAAAAGAAAAATCACCATGCTCCCACAGTGCGTGAGGGATGGGACATGTGGCGTTAGAGAGTGTGAATGACATCAAATGCGTTAGTCTCACGGTCAATGCGTGAACATTGACACCTCTGAACTAGACACTCAATTGAGTGCCAACTTGAGCATTGTGCACAAGTAGGCCATTGACTACTTTGGCGTGAGCAGAGCAATCAAAAGCATATTTTAATATTAACTCTTAGAAAACAAGTAATATATATATTTTTTTTTTTCAATACTTGTGACATCAGCTATAAAGGTCTCGTAATTACGCACCATTATGTCATCACCTAAAGGGGCCAATCAGACCGGCGACCAACGGTCGACGACCGCGAACCGATCGCTTTATTTGCGCTCGCTGTGCTCACGCAAGTGATAATTTAAATAATATTATTAATAAATAGAAACTTTAGCGGAGGTCTTTATAGATCACCGACACGAATAGGCGAAAGCCTGCAATTGTAGGCCTATTATTTCATTTAATATTGATGGTATTGGCTTGGCTATACACACTCTGAATTTCAGAGTTGTTTCAGCGTCTGAAACATTATATCCCGTTTTACTGCACTGTTCCCACTAACACGGAAGGGCTCTGTCTCCCTGACCTCTCTGTCTGTCTGTCTCTCTCTATCACACACACACACACACACACACACACACACACACACACACACACACACACACACACACACACACACACACGCACACACACGCACACACACACACTCGTGTCACGGAGTTCACAGCCAGGGGCCAATCACCATCAAACTTAAAGGGGACTTCCACCCATTTTCAACATTTTTTCTGAGAGTGTACAAATTTGTCCACTTGTACGCTCTAAAGAAATCCATTAACATGGTGAAAATACATGTTTCACCATGTTAATGGTTTTCTTCAGACCTCTGGGAACACAGAATGGGGGAGCTTTTTTATCACGTCCAACCAACACCTCGAAGGTACATCAATGACATAGGCCTAGTAAAATGTTGAAAATGGGTGGAATTCCCCTTTAAACCGAGGGTCACGTAAGGCCGAGAGGACACCATATAGTCATAGTGGACAAAAACGAATCTTTCGGGGGCCAAAGGTGCCTCCTCTTTCAAAGCAAATGATGGAACTGTCGGCCTTTTATGACCCAATCATTACTTTTCATGAAAGCGAAAACCGTGGATATTATTGTTCAGATATATAGGCCGCTCTGGTATAGTCTATACCAGAGCTATAACAGAGCAATAATTAGTTAATCTGGTAGCCTAAGCTGTGGTAAGTCATTGATTTAATTGTAGTTTAATAGGTAAAAGACTATAGTTGGAACGTTCACTTTCACGCAAGAACGAAATATTGGCGGACTGCATTTTTGTACTTTAGTTTAGCCCTGTAGTCAGTCAGTATACTGTAAAGTATAAGTGACGTGACGAAGTAGGCATATGGATCGTTAAATTTATACCAACATAAAAAATAACATGAAAATTAAATATGGAAATGGGAGATGCGAGTTTTCTGCCCGACAGCGACGATATACAGTATATAGCAGTGGTTTTCAACCAATGGTCCGGGGACCACCAATGGTTCTTGAGGGAGTTCCAGGTGCTCCTCAGGATAAACGATGGAGGGTTGTGTAACTCTTTGAGAGCGTAAAAATGAAACCAAATGGACCCGCAAGGGTTTCATGTTACACTCAAAGAGTTAGAATATCCATCATTTGAATTAGCCCAGTCTACACAACTAGAGAATGTAGAAGATTAATGGTCACCTTGAACTGTAGGCCTACTGTGCCTGTTTTGTTTCCCAAATCCAGCCTAGAATTGTGGACAAAAGCAAAAATAATTCTTTAGTTGTGGGCCTTTGGGGCTAAAATGTCATTGAATGGTGGTCTGTGGCAAAAATTCTGAATAAATACGGGGCCTGGTATCAAAAAGGTTGAAAACCACTTATATATAGCTTATATGAAGCGTGTGTGGAACAATCATCGCACAACAGCCTTGAGTTTATAGCCTGGTATGTGCGTGCATGCAGTGAACAGCACATACAAGCTTATGTGGGATCTGCGAGGCCATATTTACTGCAACTAAAGCACAAATGAGTCTGATAGATGTCGTTTGTTTCGTGCATTGCTTGCAGCTTTTTCGTCGCTGCTGGAGATGTTCACTATATACTATATATCATCGATAGCCTGCATGGCTATAATATAACCCCCTGGCTGAAGGAAAGGCTTGTAAAGTGCCCGAGAATAGATTAACGGGAGACATTTTATCCATTCTGCTGAAACAAGCGGTGTCTGTTTCTATAGGGAGCCGAACGGGAGAGATATAGATAGAGAGAGAGGCCTGTTTAAAATATAAATTATCTTATATATAGTCTCTCTCGACTGCGTGTATGTTGTACCGTACGTGTTGTATCGTGCGTGCACTGCAGCCGCCCATATCGAATCAACCCACGCAGGGCTCAGGCGCACACCTATTTCAATTTTTATTGATGTGAATATTTGTTCATATTACTTTATTAGGCTATTTTCAGTCGAGTGCACGCACGGTGGGTGCGTGAATTGTTGTTGGCCTGACCTTTCAGTAGCTTGGAACAATGGTCATTAGTCAGTCTACACGATTAAGCTAATCATGTGCTGATTGTGTTTATTATAATACTAATTTTAAAAATAACCTTAATTCGGTCATGGAGATTGCAAAATCGCATATACCTTATAAAGGGGATGTCCACCCATTTTCAACATTTTCAGTTATTAATATAGCTTAGAGTTGCATGTGTGGAACTGGGAATTCTACAAGTAGCCTATTGTATCCTAAATATAAAGCTATATCCTAAAAATGGAAATCTAAAAAAAAAAAAGTCAAGTAACATGGTGAAGCAATCTAGATGACAGACCATGATGTGGGCATACTAAACCAAATTACTTTTTAATTGCTATTTCCACAAAACAACTCTAATGACACAGTAAAAATGAGAGGGATCCCCTTTTTATAAAAGGAAATAAACCGATAATTCCAACGCAACATAAAAAGCAACAAACAGTTCGCCTGTGAACACGCACTGGGAAAAAGGGGAAAAAACAATAAATAAATGTGCCGCAATAAGTACTTGTGTTGGGTATTTTTCCTTACTTTTTTATTTATTTCAGACCACACATCAGCTGAACATGTTTAAAATCTTTGGTTTGTTTGAGTTGCTGTTCAGTGATGCAGTCTGGTGGGTGGTTGGGGTAGAGACAGACACCACAGAAATCAGACACTTTATACTAAAAACCATCGTGGGCGACATTATTATAATATAAAGGTGTATAGGGTAAGGGGGGGCGATAAAAATCTCCAGCAAGTACAGGGAATCGCATCAAGAAGCTGCATAATATAGCTAATTAATATAGAATCCCTTACCTGAAATTAAAGATATGTACAACTTGATGATAACTCATAATAATAACTGTGTGTTGTGGCTATATAAACCTTCCCCTTTCTCTCTTTTATAGTGTTCATTCGTTCGTTTATATACGTCCATATTTTTTGAAATGTCCTTTTAAATAGCGTTCATTGTTTCTCTCTCATCCTCCGTTTTTTGTGTGCCTGTTATATAGAAGTCAATTTTCTTCTTCACAAAGCTCTCCAGTATTAGGAATAGAGTCCCGTGTCAGTAGCCCTCAGTATATCGTTTATATCGTTTTTGTCTTTCTTTTTCTTTTTTCTTTTCCTTTTTTTCTGGGGGTGGGAGGGCATTTCAAGTCTTTAAAGGGCAATTCCACCCATTTTCCAACATCTGACGTCATTAATATACCTCAAACATGTTCTGTGGAAATAATAAAGAAAATCCTAACCCTATCGGGGAAAAAACACTAACATGATGAAGTAGGCCTAAACCTTCATAATAATAATAATAATAATAATAATAATAATCAAGATGCATAGTCCACTCCAGTGGTCCGGGGACCACCAGTGGTCCTTAAGGGGGTTCCAGGTGGTCCCCAGGCTGCATGATGGACATTTGGCTAGCCAGATGTAACTCTTTGAGAGCGTAAACATGAAACCAAATGGATCCTTGCGGGTCCATTTGGTTTCATGTTTACACTCTCAAGAGTTAAAAATATTCATCATCTGAATTAGCCCAAATCTATAGTTTACTTACATACATATGCGAGAATGGGCGTATAGGTTTCTTTTTTCCCTTTCTTTCTTTTCCCTGTTTTATTGTTTCCACACAACTCTATAATAAATGTATTTTAATGACATAGCAAAATGTTGGCAAAGTGCGAAATCCCCCTTTAATGGCCCGGTCCATGATACAGCTTGACAGGCTATGTATCGCAGTAGGTATAGCCTACCGATTCCAAGCCGACAAAGCCTGTGGTAGGTCTGCTACGTCCCCCCATAACCCTGTCCCAAATCAGTCGCTGTCCTCTCCCCCGCCGCAGCCCCCTCCTCCGCCTCCCCCCTCGCCGGCCGCCTCCTGCACCGTGGTGGTGGAGTGGTTGTACAGTCCCTGGGCCATGAGCTGCAGCGCCAGGCCGTTCTTGTAGCCCGTGGCCTTCTTGATCTTGGCGCGCTTGTTCTGGAACCAGATCTTGATCTGCGACTCGTTGAGGCCCAGCTCCGTCGCCAGCGACTGCCGCCGCTGCTCCGTGATGTAGCGGTTGGCCTGGAACTCCGTCTTGAGCCGCTGGAGCTGCTCGGCCGTGAAGGCCGTGCGCGGCCGCTTGTCCTCGCCCTTGTCGCTCTTTTTCTTCTTCAGCTTGCGCGTCCGCGGCCCTGGTGCAGAGACAACGGTGGTAGGAAAAAATGGAAAGAAAAACACACGGGACACGTATTAAATGTCAGCGGATGGTTGTACACTCGTGTCTTTCAACATTTTTCATACCAGGACATTTTAGCCGCACAGGTACCAAAACTAAAAGGTTTCTTTTGCTTTTGTCCACAATACCAGGATGAATTGGGAAACAAAACAGGCAAACATACAGATTGGGCAAATTCAGATGGTGAGTATTTTAACTCTTGAAGTGTAAACACAAAACCAAATGGACGCGCAAGGGTCCATTTGTTTCATTTTTACACTCAAGAGTTACATCTGGTTAACCAACTTAGCTAGGGACCACTTGGAACCCCCTAAAAGACCAGTGGTGGTCCCCGGACCGCTGGTTGAAAACCATTGGTACACGGTTCGTGCGTGCAGGCTTTTGCGTTTTGGGTAAACAGGCGCACGCACGCACCACACACACACACACACACACACACACACACACACACACACACACACACACACACACACACACACACACACACACACACACACACACATAGAGAGATCAGGATCAGATCTACAAGCTTTCAATATGAGCGTGTATTAGAATTATAAACAGCTCCCTCTGCTATATACTGTATTCTCGGCACGCATGCGCGAAAACGAGACAAAAATGCATCATCAAGCAATAATTCAACGCTGAATACTTCTCGCCGGATGTCCTCTCAATACCGTGAAAAAAGGACTTGCAAAAGACCTCCGAGTATATTAATAATAAGCTAAAAGTTACTGAATTGATTGGCTAAGGTTTGTTGGAGACTATAGG
This sequence comes from Benthosema pterotum, assembly GCA_039105355.1. Classification (NCBI taxonomy): domain Eukaryota; kingdom Metazoa; phylum Chordata; class Actinopteri; order Myctophiformes; family Myctophidae; genus Benthosema; species Benthosema pterotum. The sequence goes on along the minus strand of CM076988.1, from coordinate 8,496,661 downwards.
CCAACACATTATAGGCCATATCGTTAACTAAACAGAAAAAACAAAACAAAAGAAACTAAACAGCGTTTTACTTCAACGCAGTTCTTCTGTTATAAAATACCATATTGTTTTCGAAATATTAAAAAAAAAAAAGTTAATAAAAATAGGTATAATAACAGACATATGATCTGACGGCGGTCGCTTAGTTTACAGTGGTACTAAAGTTATATATCTTTCCTCATTCCTCCCCCAATGACCCCTTGGCCTTCCCGGACCCCACTTTGAGAATCACCGGATTAGATTCACCATAGATCATCTATTCATCATAGATAGATCATGCGTAACATGATCATTAGCCTATGCACGTATACGCACCATATATCGTTGACAAACCTTGCGCGATTAGCCTATGAAGTAGACTACAGCTTTTTGTTTTGTTTCGTTTTAAGAAGAGGAAATGTGCTGTTTGTTTAGGATAAAATATCATACACCGAAGTGCGGACCACCACAAGCATGTCATGCCTATTGTAGCCCTATGCACTCACGACTAAAAATCATGTTTACAGTAAAAGCTTTAGAAATGCAGCTAGAATACACAATATACCTCCTGATGTGTTATGTAGGCCTAATAATGTTTAACTTTAAGCAGGGCAGACTATAGGCATAATATAATATAATATAATATAATATAATATAATATAATATAATATAATATAATATAATATAATATAATATAATATAATATAATATAATATAATATAGACCGTTTGCCTGTTAAATACATATTGATAATTGTTAAATACAATTGACATATACAATACATAACAATTGTTAAAATTAAAATAAAAAAATAAAATAAAATAAATATCCACGGGCCATTAATCGTTTCCCCACCTTAAAGGGGTACTTCACCCAAAAAAAAACTTTTGGTCATTTTATGGTCTACTCAGCCTCATGTGAACACACCAGACAGTTTATAAGTTACTCCTTTCAGTATTTAGATATTTGATGTTCATTAGTCTGCCATTAGTCTGCCAGACCCAAATCCATTATAACTTAAAACTCCATTTTAACCATGACAGATTATTCGAAAACAACCCATCTTTTTTCTGGTGACTGATATTGTCCTCCTAATACGCGAGAGGGCTGTGGAATTTCATTTACAGTTTTTATTTATTTTTAAAATATTGTTTTATTCATTTGGGTGGGCATGCCCAAATATGGAGGCGGCTACATTTTACAAAACAATATTTTAAAAATAAATGAAAACTGTAGATGCAATTCCACTGCCCTCTCACGTATTAGGAGGACAATATAAGTCACCAGAAAAAAGATGGGTTGTTTTCGATTAATCTGTCATGGTTAAAATGGAGTTTTAAGTTATAATGGGTTTGGGTCTGGCAGACTAATGGCAGACTAATGAACATCAAATATCTAAATACTGAAAGGAGTAACTTATAAACTGTCTGGTGTGTTCACATGAGGCTGAGTAGACCATAAAATGACCAAAAGTTTTTTTTTGGGTGAAGTACCCCTTTAATTATATAACGTGATTGCACACTGACATGAGCCCATCATGGCCAAGTCATATTTTCTATATACACCGCGGTTCAATGAGTCAAGCAAATTGTCAGAGCACCCAGAACGTATCTGGGTCAATATATAAAAACAATTCAACTAAGCCGTTGAACTCAATATGAGATGCAAGTGTTTGTTTCAATTCTCACAGCTGATAGCTCAATCCATCAGTCAATCAAACGTTTATCGATCAATCATCAATGGAGCTTTTTCTGAAACTATGTAAGGGGAAATGCGGGTCAAGTTCACGGCCGTAAACTGAAACGCTATGTTTTGTTTTTTTTTCTAAATGGCCTTGAAACGACTGCAGCCATATTGTATTGTAGCACTAGCCTAATATCTGAAGCCGAATTGTTAAATAAGCAAAAAGAAAAATAGTATTTTAGCTCTTATATAAGCGTTTGGTTTTGGTTTTTATAGACTATTTCGTTTGATAATAATAACCATCTCCCTCGCAGTCTCTCAAACAATTCAGTTATATAAGACATAATTATATAGCCGAATATTGTTGTCTTTAAAAGTTATTAAAAATTAAAGTAGAAACTAACATTCACGAATGAAGGCTTACATAACTGGCATTGTAGTCTGCAAAATATCACAATATGTAGGCCCTGTGTGTCTGCCATTATAATTGTGTGTGTGTGTGTGTGTGTGTGTGTGTGTGTGTGTGTGTGTGTGTGTGTGTGTGTGTGTGTGTGTGTGTGTGTGTGTGTGTGTGTGTGTGTGTGTGTGTGTGTGTGTGTGAGAGAGAGAGAGAGAGAGATTGGAGGCTAATAGCTAAGCTATAGGCTTAAAAAAGAAAATAATAGCATTTTAAATAAGAAAGTGGTTATTTCAATTGGCCCCTACGCGTCCGTATAACTGAGAGTATAGGGCAGGGTTAGTTTAGTTTCATTTGTATAATAATAGTAAGCTATACGGGGGTCCTTGAAATGAATCAAGTTTGGAATCCTCTATTCCAGGCTATCCTAATCATTTTAGTTTTTATAAATAGAGTTCAGTGGGTTCAACAATAACCCCGTAAATTAGTAGTTATGGAGCAGCAAACGCGTCTCGTATGTTAATGTGTGGTCCAGGGTGCAATATAGTCTCAGCGCCTCGCCAGATGAGCGTCTAGTTTGTTGTATGACAAATATAGCAAATAACCCAGTGTATCTCAAAGTGGATTCCAGCGACTGAACCAAATGTGTCACTTTGGTTTATTTTTTCCATTTGGTTCCATTGTATACAGTATAAGGCCAAATTAAGGGGACTCGTGGAGACATTTAAATAAGTGGTTTTCAACCAGTGGTCCGGGGACCACCAGTGGTCCTTGAGAGGGTCCCAGGAGGTCCCCAGCTAAATGATGGAAAGTTGGTTAACCAGATGTAACACTTTGAGAGCGTAAAAATGAAAGCAAATGGACCCTTGCGGGTCCATTTGGTTTCACGTTTACACTCTCAAAAGTTAAAATAGGCTATTCATTATCTGTGAATTAGCCCAAGTCAACAGTCTACACAACAAGAGAATAGAAGATTAATGGCCATTTTGGTCTGTATGTTGGACTGTTTTGTTTCCCAAATCCAGCCTGAAATTGTGGACAAAAACAAAAGAAATCTTTAGCTTTGGGACCAGGCGATGGTCCGTGGCTCAAATGCTGAATAAATAGTGGGCCCTTGTATGAAAGGGGTTGAAAACCACTGAATATAATTACAGATTTTCATATAGTTTCAACTATATATAAGTGTCCAAGCGAGTCCGACAAGGCCTTAATTGTGGTGATTTTTATTTATTTATTTAATTTATTTTACGCACATCGATTGCGGGGGACAAGACGTTGCGCCCGTGCCCATATAAAAGTATACATGCTCCGCGTGTGGAACTATAATGTCATCGCCTTACCAGATGAGGGTCTGTCCGAGTAGCGCGTGCAGTAAACCCACGCGGGCCACAGCATGTTCGGCTGGCTCTCCTTATTCGCCGGCGGCGAGGAGCCTCCGTTGCCGCCGCTCATAACCATGATCGCCGTCGGGCTGTCCGCGTATCTGCTAGTCCCGTTGGTGCCCGACGACACAGTCTCTGAACCCTGCTTATTATTTGCCGAGCTCTGCAGCTTGGAGGACGGCGACGAAGACGTCGACGACGACGAAGAGGACGACGAAGAAGAGGACGAGTTGGTGCTGTCGCTGCTGCAGTTGGAGTCCAGACAGAGGCTCATGCTGCCCAGCGACGGCCTCGACGGCAGGATCAGCGGGTTGACGTTCTCTCGCCCCGGCGTCGTCGTCGACTGGTGCCGATCGCGCTCCGCGCGGCAGCCCATCAGCTCCTTCCTGCTGCAGCCGAAGTCCGGACGGAGGATGTTGTCGATGAAGAAGTTGGTGGTCCTGTTGTTGTTAGTGTTGCTGCTGCTGTGGCTCTGCGGGGCCGCGCCGCCGCCGCCGTGGTGGTGGATCATCGACGGCGGGGAAGGGAGGAGGTTCGGCGACAGGGACATGTTGCTGCTGGTGCTTGAGGAGCTCTCCTCCTCGCTGTTGGAGTCGCGGCTGTTCTGGTGATGGTCCTTGTTATTGTGCTGCTCCACTTCTTCCATAACTGGGAGGGGACGCGACGATCACACGCCACAACCCTCCCAACGATTTTGTTTTTTCTCCCGGCAGCAGGAGATGTACGCCGCGATCTCCTCCACCGAAAAAAAGACTGTCTTCCTCCACTTGTTGAAGGGATCCCCGACCCGCACCGCACACACACACCTCCGCGTCCCGTTATCCAAATTAAATTGACGGCATGTATGAAGAAACGATCAGCCTCTTCTGCTGGGACTCAAAACAAAAGGTGCGACAGGTTGCTGCTGATGCTGCTGCGTTTTAGTTCGCAATAATATTATCATCTGCACACCGACGACATGTTTTGACTTCCAGAAGAAGAAGAAGAAGCCATCCGGCCGTCATCGTATTATAGCCCTGCCTTCAACGATGCGTCTCCAACATTACGCACACACGGATCTCCACGACGCGCTGTGCTGCTCGTAGCCAATGTGCGCGCGATGTTTCCCTAAACTCTCCCAGAAGCCGTTGTCATCCTCACTGGGCTTGTTTTCTTTTTCTCTCTCTCTCTCCCTCCCTGGCCGCCTCCCTTACAACCCGACCGGAAGCACGTGTGCGCGTACACACGTGCAGGCGCCCAATCAGAAGTGGAGATCGCCCCTGTCACGGGTGACGGTGTCCAATCATGGTGTCATGATTCTCGGGGAACGTATACGAGGGACGACGCGCCCTGGAATCCCCCCCCCCCCCCCCCCCCCCCCCCCCCCCAACGGACTACCACCCCTTCCCCGCATCCACTGACTACCCAAAACCTAAAGTGCGTATGCACACACACACACACACACACACACACACACACACACACACACACACACACACACACACACACACACACACACACACACACACACACACACACACACACCATCGAAAATAAACACATTGGGTGATGTATTGCAAATATAAACTCTTATGATTGAGGAGTACGTTAATAATTTTCACCATAGATTAGGCCACATATTTCTTTTCATGCTGAAAGGTGGAAATTGATGACACGTTTTTGGAATAGGCCTATTAGTTGTGTCCATTTATAGCCCCCTAACCTCGCGCTTTCCACATAAACCGCTTCGCCAAAATAGCCGAGCCACGAGGCTCACGCACAACTTGTGAGTGCAGTGACCTGTGCGAGCTTGTAGATCTGCCATATTTATTTTTTTGGCTAATATCCCCGGCCTCTCCCCAGAATATGGATGGAGTGATATGGGGTTCAAGTGGTTAAGCATAATTCAGACATCTGTCAAAGCCTTGACTCATCATAGTATTAAAATACCCCGCCGGCCTCTGCTCTGCGCGCCCGTTATTTGTCAACAGGGTATCACGGAACACGGTGGGAACTTAGATGGCTTGGATGGCTCGGTCCAAGCTAAAAGGCAGGCACAGGGACTGGATGTGCCTTTTACACGTGGCGTCATTTTTTAAGGTAGGCTTGACGAGCAAACGCAAATAGTGATTATAAAGTCCCCGCTGCTGCGTCTCTTGCAGTCGCAATACTGCATAATTGTCCTATAGAGAAAAGGCCAAACTTGTGCATCAACGTTGCGTGCGGTCATTTTTTTTACACACCCCCGTCTCTTATACGCCTTTATAATACTGATTTGAGAATTGGGGTCATATTCGGTGTGTCCTACCTCTACTATATGGCCAAATGTACCAGGGCCCACTATTTATTCAGAATTTGAGCCACGGACCACATGATAACATCTTAGCCCCACAGACCCCAACACTAAAGATTTATTTTTGATTTTGTCCGCAATTCCAGGCTGGATTTCAGAAATAGAACCGTCAAACATACAGATCAAAATGAACAATAATCTTCTCTAAACATTCTCTCGTTGTGTAGACTTGGGCTGATTCACATGATGAATTATGCGGGTCCATTTGGTTTCATTTTACACTCTCAAGGAGTTACACCTGATTAACCAACTGTCTATCATTTAGCCTGGGGACCACCTGGAACTTTCTCAAGGACCACTAGGTGAAAACCACTGGTATAGACTAAAATAAAGTAAAATAACACTTTATATTAATTAAATAAATTAAGTTCACAGTCAGACACCCCTAATCGGGAGAGGGAAAAAACAGTGAGATCGTGCACTATTTGAGCATATAATTACATTTGAGGCGGATGTGTTTGGGGACGTATTAATTTCCCCGTGTATAGGCCATAATTGTAATTAGCACGTTACAGCGTGTTATTAATAACAGATATCATTCAAAGCTTCGATAATAACTGCTTTGTCTGCTGGTTTCTTTTGTTTGACCCTGCACGCAATTGACCTTACTACTCTAATTGCCCATTTTTTTTAAAAAAAAAAAAACGAACAATATTAATAATAAAACGTCGGATTAAATAAATAAATAAATATATAGACGTGTTGATATTTAACACGCAGCAGCGCATTGAAATCTTTATCCCTGCACAGCCATGGAGAGAGGAGTATAGCTACTTAATTAAATTCCAATTAGGACAGCATCAATATGCTATTTAGCCCAAGTCGCCATTGTGTGGCGCGGCACGCACGGCGCTTTTCACGCGGTAAATGAGCACTCAGTTCTTGTTCTTATCTCAAAGAGACGCCTTGAAGAGAGAGGGAGAGAAAGAGGGAGAAAAGGGGGGGCTCTTCTTCGTCGAAAGATAATTTATGGCTTTTAATTACCCTTCATTCCGCCCCGATCAGCCCCGCGCGTTCATCACGGCCCGGGCAGAGAGAAAGAGAGAGGAATACACTATACAGGCCCAGTCTGGAGCGGTGTGTCAGTGCAGGCTGGCAGGCCGCTTAATCACTGCGAGCAGCGAGGGGGCTGTGTGTGTGTGTGTGTGTGTGTGTGTGTGTGTGTGTGTGTGTGTGTGTGTGTGTGTGTGTGTGTGTGTGTGTGTGTGTGTGTGTGTGTGTGTGTGTGTGTGTGTGTGTGTGTGTGTGTGTGTGTGTGTGTGTGTGTGTCAACAACCCAGATCTACAAGCCCAGTGCCGCGGTCTATACACCTGTGGTAGGCCTATAACCTTTTTCATACCAGGGCCCACTATTTATTGAGTATTTTAGCCACGTAACTGGAAATATAGGCTATAACAATTCTTGTTATACGTATACATGTTTTAATTGTGTATAGATTCTTGAAAATTAAGTAATTCAGATGTTTAAATATATTTTACCCATTACGGGTCCATTTGGTTTCATTTTACGCTCTCAATAGTTACAGATCTGTAAGGTTCCATTTGGTTACCAACTGTCCATCATTTAGCCGGGGACCACCTGGAATCCTCTCAAGGACCCCTGGTGGTCCCCGGACCACTTATTGAAAACCTCTGTAGTCTATATACAGAACGGGACATCGGGTGTTTTCTGTATTCAGTGCTGGAGCGGGCCGGGCATCGTCGTGCACCGACAGGCGATCGAGTTATACATCCGTCGTTTTCTATAGGCCTACACGTAATTTCCAAGGTGCTGATAAAGCTCGTTGAATAATGGGCGAGGGGGCCCTTCGGAGACACCATTTACAGAAATGGCTTTATTGACGGGCTTAACGCCGGTGATTCATTTGGCCTCTCCGCGGCATTGGGACCCGGATTTGTTGCCGTAATAGGATGATAAATGCACTGACGGATCCGCACAGGCCCGGTTTTTTTTATTGAGTAGCCTATATTATATTGAGAGCATGTATACAGGGTGTGTGTGTGTGTGGGGGGGGGGGTTCTGTTTTTCAATGAGGGGCGCGCTCACCCCGACCGTCGCACGTGTCGTGTACGCGCAAATACGCACGCGTGAGCACGCACACAGCACCCCCCCCCCCACACACACACACACACAGTTTAAATGTGCTGGTTAAAGAACTGACGCGATAGTGCATTAATGTGTGCTTTCTTTGCTGTATAGTAGCCTAGTCTATTTTTTGCCATTCCGAAAATAACAGTGTACGTTTCCATTTGCCTGCATGTTGCCTTATGCTCAAATTCGATTATAGTTTTCCCAACAATGGATTCAGATATGAATCCATTGTCACACTAGATGGGTTTTAAAGATAGCAGTTTAAGCTATAATACGGGTAATAATAATAATATATAGTATAAGCTAAGACTAAGTTTGATCGTGTAGTGCAGTTGTTTTAAACCAGTAGCTCATTTGGTTTAATTTTACGCTCTCAAGAGTTAAATAATATTTAAATATGAATAATATTTTGTGGACACAAACTTGAAAATCCTTAGTTTTGTATCTGAGCGACCCAAACTCAACATCAAATGATGGTCTGTCGCTAAAATGCAGAATAAATAGTGGGACCCTTTGGTATGAAAAAGGTTTAAAACCACTGGTGTAGTGTAATGTGCGTGGTAGTAGGAACTGCTGCAGAGCAAGCGTCGACATTCAGCACTCCTTTATGATGTATTTTATTAATAGTTTTGGCTCTTCATATTATGTAGAATGTTAGCATGCCAATTTTAATGCGCTTGTATATAGATATCCTTCTCCCCTGACGTGATATATGCACATATATAAACTTTACATCTCCATCGGCCAAATATGTTGGCCGTGGATCATGGCCTAATTACAGGCCAAGAATAGCCTGCGTTGAGAGAGCAGCACCGTAGACATGGAGTTGTTGATTAACATGGTGAAACACATCTTGTTTCATCATGTTAATGCCTTTTCCCCCCAGACCTCCATTTTTAGGAAAGACAGGATACGTTTTTTATTATTTTTTCACACAACAACCTCTAAAGTATATTAACATAGGCTAGTGAAATGTCGAAACTGTGTGGAATCCCCCTTTAACTCGCTGATGCCGCATGGGCACTGGCATGGGAATGTGTGACAGCTCTTGGGAATACGAAAATTAGAAACGTTCTCCCAAATGGCTAAACGTAAATGAGAAGGGAAAAATAAGAGCTGGAGAAAAAATAATTAAAGGACACGGCTATATATATATGAATTGGATTACATTTAACATTTCGACGAGACATCATCAAGCTGCGCAACACGCTGACGCCATGCGGTCATCACCCTCACGATGCCAACCAGGCAAGTTCACACTTCACAGGCCTCTATCATTTGTCCATTTGACATGATTGCTTGCCATGAGCATAGGACCCCAGAAAATGTGCTTATATTCATAAAACAAAAAAGCAGACAAGTTCACGTCGCATCATGACGTCTTATGACAACTATAGCCTAGTTTTTTGTTCTGTTTTTATTTTTTTTTTTATATATAAAACTATTGTTTTGAGTGCGGACTAGGGACCCATGCATGTGGTTCACAGTTGAGAAACAAAGTGTGACTGAATAGTAGGCTAGCCTATAGGCCATAGTCATTTTTGACAATTTTGATTCAAGGGTACATTAGCCTACTATTTATAGTGCATTCAGCCACGGACCACACTTGAAAAGTTTAGTTTCTCTCAGACCCAAAACTAAAGATGTCTTTGTTTGTTTCTATCCACAATTCCAATGTGTATTTAAGAGAGATATCAGGCAAAAAAGTCTTAGAATCGTAGAATTAAAGTAATTTTTTAACTCTGGAGAGCGAAGAGTCAAAGATCTATGACTATAAGGGTCCATTTGGTTACCAATTATCCATCATTTATAGCTGGGACCCACCTGTAATCCTCTCAAGGACCAGTGGTGGTGGTCCACGGATCACTGGTTGTAGTGTTGGGGCACACATGCCTGCCTGCCTGTGAGTTGTATAGCTGCCATGCTTAAATTAAGCACAGTGTGCGTGCATGCCCAGCCTGGGTCTTTCATTTGTCTGAGGTCTGCGAATGCATATTTCCCAGTTCCCGTGTGAGTTATAGTAGGCATGTGTAGGACTAGTATGGTGCCTACTACTGTGTCCAGCGCAATATATAGGACTCATAGGATTCATTGGAGAGCGTTAAGAAATTGCAAAACTCGACAACGATTTATATTCCGCACTTTTGCTCGGTCCGACTTTGCGGCGGCCCGACTTTTCCGGTCCCCTTTCATAAGGCTACGTAAGGAAGGCAACCGATGGGCATAGGCCTATTGTCAGCTTTACGAACCTTTCAGTTTGACAGAACCCTAACAGGCTGCGGAGGTTTTATTTTGAGCCTTAATGGGAGATTAGGCTACTTTTTTTTTAATCTCACGGGAGGGAAAATAGGCTAATACTCTTTCAATCACACCCCTGGGAAGTTAGAAGTGCGAGCGTCATGCGATGCATGGCTAGGTCTGGGGGTGTCAAATGGTGATCCGTGGCCCAAATGTTGAATAAACATTGGGCCCTGTGATCAAAAAGGTTGAACTGATCTACATCATCATCACATTCAGAATTTCGTCCCCACAGAATATGCCAGCTGTATACGTGGATGTTGTTACGTTTCTGCATGTGTTTATTTTTTTCATAAATTCAGATAATCTGACCTATTGACATTTTGGTTGTGGAGTCAAAGCTATGGAGGACCATTTTATCCATATTAAGTAAATAAAAACATGTAGCAATATGTAGAATAAATAAATAAATAAAATGACAAAAAATAAACCAAATAAATAAATAAAATGACAAAAAATAAACCAAAGAAAAGTGTGAGAAAAATATATATCACACATTTATGAGAAAAGAAATGGGATATAAGTCCTGATATTGGACTATGCTGACCCCCAGTGGCGAGTGACAGGCCTGCAGTTTGATGTGAGTTCTGTGCGGTGGTTTGTTTGGTGATTAAGATTGTAGGCGTTTCAACAGCAGCTGCTGGAAACCAGGTTTCATTTCCATTTCCATTAACTGTCTTCCTAATGCCACTTGCTATAGCCTAGGCTACTGCTCTGTGAACTGGTTCAAGAAACTTAGATTACTTGATTAACCTTGAAAGATAGCCTATTTGCTAGACATTTAGGCTAGGCCTATATATCAATAAAAAGAAAAAACATCAAACATATCAAAGTTAGCCTGGTGCTCCGAAAATGAAGGTGACTGAAATAAACAAAATCGGGGATCCGAGCACTCCAAAAGTTTAAAAATTAGGTTAAAAATCAGGTACTTAGCCTAATTATTTTTTAAAAGTTAAAAACAGGTAACGACTCTACAGGAGTCATCGCCAGGGCAAGCACGTTTAGTCCTATAGACCTGTTTAACCAAACGTGATGATGAAAAATAGATCTTGGGCGACATCTTGTGGCTTGTATTTGATATAGGCTGCAGCTAGCTGGCTGCACGACGCAGCAGAGTATCCAATAGAGAACGAAATCTTTTTCTTAATTGATGTTCACTCAATTATAGGCTATCCGTTTATTTAGAAAAAATGCACATTACACATTAGTAAGAAACAAAAGTTTAATTATAGATTTTCCACAAGGATGCCCTTAACCTTGTGCTCCTGCACAAGTGTGTGTGTGTGTGTGTGTGTGTGTGTGTGTGTGTGTGTGTGTGTGTGTGTGTGTGTGTGTGTGTGTGTGTGTGTGTGTGTGTGTGTGTGTGTGTGAGATCACTCTGATCTCGTTCTTCTGATAGATTTGATACTGAAGTAGCCTACCATCTGTTAGACCTACAGATTCACACAGAGTGGCTCAGTTAAATGGCGTAGCCGATCCCTTCTGTCACTGGTCCTCATTAAGTTCCTAAATCCTAACTCAGCAAAAAAAAAAAAAAAAAAAAAGAAAAAAAAAAAAAAGAAAGAAAGAAAAGAAAGAAAGAAAAGAAAATGAAATACTCCTTTTTATCCACTAGGTGCCAGAGTGGAGCCAGTAGGTTGTCGTGACTCGTGACTCATGATTGAGTCCATCTACTTACTAGATAGGTAAGAAAGAAAGAATAGTAAAATACATGGAGTCGCTGGAGTGAAATAGAAAGAAATAGATGATATCTGATGTTGGGTGAAATATTGAACCCTAATGTGGGTACCTTAATTTAGTGAAGACTGCTACCTGGTTGCCCGATCGGGCAAGTGTGCAACAAGGGAAAGTGTGTCTTTCCCTGCTTTCTAGCTATCTCTACCTATCTCTCTCCCAGGTTAATTTGGTTCCAAACTATCATTTTGCTGGGGTCAGGGACCATTGGGTCTATGACCATTATGGGCTAATGAAGATGATGAATTTTAACTCTTGAGAGTGTAAAAATGAAATGGTTTCATTTTTACGTTCTCAAGAGTTACATCTGGTTAACCAACTTAGCTGGGGACCACCTGGAACCCTCTCAGGGAAAGCACCCAAGTAGGAAGTAAACTTAAATGCAAAATTTACAATATATATTTTTGGGGGCAAGTGACCATATGACCTGAGGGCAAGTAGAACCTGACTTGCACTTGCCCAATGGGCATGTGCCTTGGAGACCTTAGTGTCAACCCCTGATTTCAACATATTGTTCTGAATTCATACACAAGCTACGAAATCATTTTGATTGTCGTGATATTTGTGATGGCTTGTAGTGCCGATTTCGGCCAATCAGAGCGGGCGTTGGTGTCACGCTCCGCGTCACTGGTTGATGACGTATGCAAATGAGACAGTCAGACAACACGCGACAGGTGAAATTAAATAATTGTCTAATTTGTTCTCTGAGCATCATTCTACACTGACCACTGCTGAGACTAGACGCTATTTACTGTTGTTCGTTCACTTTTCACCTAAACTTCACCTAAAACACCACATTTACATAGCCTGATTGTAACATTTACACACACACCGTCGTTACCTGCAAAGAGCATAGAGATGGTAAGTTAACGTTTTTGCACTGTAAACGTGTAAGACAGATGTTAGATGAGATGTTACTTTTAGTCCGACGGTTTGTTTAGGCCGTCCTAACTGCTGCTTTGGAACGTTATATTGTTGAATGTCTTATCGTTGTTTTCGATGTATTTTACTGTCAGGATTCATGATGAATTTTGTATGATTCATATTTAAGTTAAATGGTGGTGTCGTATCTTGTAACACTGTACAGCGGTTATTTTCTCGATGGGAATCGTTAACGGTTAGAATATGTTCACTCGCTCGTGGCAGGGACCGAGATTACTTAACGGCCGGCCCAGAATTCATTACAACCGGACAGCTGATCGTGTGAACACTGCGTATATTCATTGATTATTCGGTTCAGTTATCACATTTTGAAGACTTACAATTTAAAAATTTGCTCATGATGTTTTAATGTCTTTCGTTTGCAATGATTCAACGTAAAGGGGTATTTCACTTAAAAAAAAACTATTGGTCATTTTATGGTTTAGGCCAGTGGTTTTCAACCTGGGATCGGATTCAGCATTTCAGCTACAGACCACCATATGAGGACACTTTTAAACCCTCAGACCCAAAGCCAAAGATTTATTTTGCTTTTGTCCACAATTCCAGGCTGGATTTCAGAAACAAAACAGTCAACATACAGATCAAACATTAATCTTCTACATTCTCTATTTGTGTAGCCTTGGGGTGATTCAGATGATGAATATTTTAACTCTTGAGAGTGTAAACTCGCTCGGGGGACCACCTGGAACTCTCTAAAGGACCACTGGTGGTCCCCGGACCACTGGTTGAAAACCACTGGTCTAGGCCTACTCAGTCTCATGTGAACACCCCAGACAGTTTATTTATTTATTAAGTTATTCCATTCAGTATTTAGATATTTGATGTGTAGGCTATTTTAGCATATCGGCCTCCTTCTGATACAAACCCATCTTAACTTAAAACTCCATTTTAACCACAAGTTTTTTTGCAAGTGAAATACCCATTTAATTGCATTGTCATCATGCTTTGATACATTGTCTTTGAAGAATAATTCTTTACAATGAATAATTTAAATAACTGATCTCCGTGTGGTCCCATCATCGGGGGGGAATAAATGCATTGTTATACTGTCTGTATGTCAAGTGTTTTCCAAAAAGTTTTTCGGTGCCTTCATAGATTTTATTTTATTCATTTATTTTATTTTTTGTAAAAGAACAAATGCTTAATCTTCCATGTCTTCCTTGCAGGACCACGGGGTGAAGGACACGCCAGGAGCTCCTCCCAAACAGG
>CM076988.1:8440074-8477574 GCA_039105355.1 Benthosema pterotum | reverse complement strand
GTCTTTTAATTAATGCACTCTTTCTCTGCAACGAGACATTGAGTAATCAAAGAGCTCCTGTCTCTCTTGTTTATCTCTGTTGGAAAGGGAATATGGCTGCCTGTCTCCATGATTTTATGTTTAAACTATTTAATTAACTAAATGTCCTCACGGTCAAGGTTACTGCATGATGATTAATTACACTTACTTGTACTTGTTTCAACAATCTTCACAACATTATCAACATAATGATAACGGTTTACACCCACAGTTCTATCAGTGCAGCTGCTGTTATACAATACAATACAGTATTTATTAATAACAATACTGATACATAAGTATTTCTGTTGTGTTATATTACACTTCTTAAATGAACCATTAACCTTGCTCTGGCCTAATCTAATACATCAGAAAAAGATTGGCCAATCTTTACCTGCCATACAGTAGGCTACATATTCAGTTCATGAATAGATGAGTTTAGGGATGTTCAGTGTCCAGTGTGGCCTGTAATACATCTTTGTGGACAAGGCCTGTTTGTTCTACACTCATCAGTTTGTTGTCTCTGTTATACATGTCACATGGGACAGCATACTGTCCCTGCGACTTTTTAAGTTCCCATGATTTTGGGTCCCTTGTGACTGACGTGAAGTGTCAGTCTGCCACCTGCTCAGTTTGGAGCACACGTGCAGTGATTCAACTAGTGCAGTGCTTTTTTTTCTCTCTCGCCTTGTACTAAACGGAGCAGCTGGTGCCGAGGCAAGGCAATTGTTGAAGGATCATAAGGATCATGTAAACAGCAAATGATTATGGAGTTATGTATCCACAATCTCTTCCCTTTCCCATGAACCCCCCCCCCCCTCTCTCGAGCATTGATATGCCAGCCAGGTAGACCCAAGTGAGATTTTGCTCTTTGAATCTAAAGGGATATTAGTATTCAGCAAGTCTCTCTCTCTCTCTCTCTCTCTCTCTCTCTCTCTCTCTCTCTCTCTCTCTCTCTCTCTCTCTCTCTCTCTCTCTCTTCTCTCTCTTTCTCTTCCCCTCCTCTCTCTCTCCCTCCCCCTCTCTGTCATTTTGTTGCAAGACAAAGATAAGTGAAGTTTAAAGTTTTAGCTTAAAACCACGACGTGACTAAGTGAACAGCAGCAGTAGTATAAATGAGCCATTACTCTTAGCCTCAACGGCCTGCCTCACCCCCCCCCCCTCTCTCTCTCTACCTGCTCCAGGGTCTCTCCAGTAATAATGGATGAAGGGTTCTTCTTCTGCCTCATCCATAAATCAGTGCGGATCTGAGGTCAGGGAGGGGTGATCTCTGACACACACACACACACACACACACACACACACACACACACACACACGCACACGCACACGCACACAGACACCATGACACACGGCACTATATGATTTAATAATGGAAGGGTTATTAATGCAGATAAATAATTGATCTGTCTTTTGGAAAGTCTTTCAGAGGCCTAATGAGAGCTGGGCGACTGATGACTCCTAATCCTCCTCATTAACTCCTGCTGAGAGGTGCAGGTGTGCAGGCCTGCATGGGGTTCACAACCACTACCACCACCAGCACCAAGGTAATTAAGGGATCAAGCAGTCCACGAAGTGGACTTGATCCCTTCTTGTTTCTGTCTCTTTTTTCCTTCTCCTTCTCCTTCTTCCGCCAGAAATAGCTGTTCTGGCTGAACCGTGCAGTCGGTTTTCGCGAAAATTGGTAATCTGGTAGAGGGTGATGCCAAACGGTGATGATGCGAAGCCTGTGACCACTGGTCAAATGGTGGCGCTATAGCACTCAACTGAAATTGCAAACTTTAAACACTCATAACTCATGAACTGCTCGACTCACAGAAATGTAACTTATATTCACTTATGCGTCTGCTTATGTCAAACAACTTTTGTATTCTGACTTTTGACCTCTGACCTTTAGATGAGCCGCCATCTTTAATCATATGTAAAACAGTTAAAATGTCTCTTCTCCTACAATCTTTGATCAAAATGCATAACAATGACCTACATATGAACTTTGAAGCCATACAAACATGAAATGAGTGTGAATTTTGTTTTCAGTGAAAAAAATGATGTTTTTACGAGCCAATGAAAATTGCTTGTTTGTGAAAATTCTTCTATTATCCCTAATCTACACATGCAAAGTAATCTGTTTATGAGATTTTACAGTTTGGTAGAGGGGGATGCCAAATAACACTAAAACCAGTCTTGCTCCAATCGCTCAAATGGGGGCGCTATAGCAATTCTTTGAAACTGAAACATTTGAACAAGCATAACTCAGGCTTCGTTTGGCTTAAAATCATGGGACTTGTTTCTACACGTTCCTTGATTCATGTGGAACACATCTGTAATTTCGACTGGTAAGCTCCACCCCCAGAGTGTCTGCCATTTTAAGCAGTTTGAAAAATGCTCATGCCTGATTTTATGCCTGGATTTTTGATCAATTTGCATGACACCTGCTACATGAGAACTTTGGCCCCATCCGGACAAAACTTCAGAAGCAAATTTGTTTTCATCAAAAAATGACGTTTTTATAAGCCAATGAAAGTTGCTCGTTTGTGAAGAGTCTTCTTCTGCTTGTTTCTCTCTGGCAACACTGGAGCAAGTACATTGTGCCAGATTGTGTGAGAGGAATAAGCATGTGGAACTTGTTTCCATTTGTCACTTTGACCACTAAGCTCCACCCTCGGACTGCTGAATTGTGCATATTGTTCATATTGCTTACTGCTTGGTGGCGTGTTGTTGGGTTGTTTCATTGATGACAACAACTAAGCAAATCATTGTGCCTGGATAGCTCAGTCGGTAGGGTGCCTGACTTCGGAACACAAGATTGAGGGTTCAAGTCCCACTGCTGACAATACAAAGTCTGAGTCTCCAAAAACCCTGCTGTGTTTCCACAATCACATGATGTATTTCTTCCATGTTTCTATGGCTTATTTGTGCATATTTAAGGAGCGGTAGTGGCTCAGAGGTAGAGTAACCGGATGGTAACCACAAGGTTGCCGGTTCGATCCCGGGCTCCTGCAGAGTTAGTGTCGATGTGTCCCTGTCCCACTGCCATCAGTGTATGAATGTGTGTGTGAATGGGTGAATGTGATGCACAATCTATGTAAAGCGCCTTGGATAAAGGCGCTATATAAATGCACCATTTACCATTTACCAAGCAGTCCACTGAATGTGTGTGTTGTTTCCAGTATGTCTTGTGTCTGTTGGGTAGCCTCATTGGTAGAGCGCATGACTTGGAAATGAGAGTTCCTGGGTTCAAATCCCGGCACGGACACCTAGTAATATGAGTCAATCATGCACAATCTCATGTGGTCTTCTACATCTAAGTTCATGGTTCTATGTGTAACCCAGGGTAAAACTCAATGTAATGGTGGTTGTCACCATTCGGCCATGTTGTGTTTTGTCACTATTCGGCCATGTTGTCACTAATGACAGTTCACAGCTCAGTTCACCACTCACTCACAGCTCACCAATCATTTACTCATTCAGCAACTCAGTGGCCTTGTGGTTAGAGTGTCCGCCCTGAGACTGGGAGGCCGGGGTTCGATTCCCGGCCGGGTCATACCAAAGGCTCTAAAAACGGGATCCAATGCCTCCCTGCTTGGCACTCAGCATCAAGGGTTGGATTGGGGGTAAGACCCTGTGTCATACTAGCGTCATGTCCAGAGGGTGTACTTGTACATCAAGCTGCCTCATGCTACAGAAACAGGAGATAGGCACCTGCCCTATGGGCCTCATGGCTGGGCAAGGCTGTTTGACTGTCACTATTCGGCCATGTTGTCACTAATGACAGTTCATAGCTCAGTTCACCACTCACTCACAGCTCACCAATCATTCACTCAGTCACACCAGATTGTGAGTCAGTCAGGGCAGGAATCAAAAACCCTGCCCTGCTCCCATAATTACCTGATGTATTTCTGAAGTTCAGGCTCCCATGTTTCTATGGCTTATTTGTGCGTATTGTTCTTACTCCTTATTGCTGCTTGCTTGATCCCGTTTTATTGCTGCTTGCAGCTATATTATGACTTCTTTTCCATTGCATTTTTGTTAGTTGTGTTAGTTTTAGTGTTATTATTGTGTTAAATTTCAAAACTGGTTACATTTGTACTCTACATCAGGGGTTTTCAACCTTTTTGACCCCCAGGGAGCACCATTTATTCAGCATTTGAGCCACGGACCACCATTTGATTACATTTTCACACCAAAGACCTAAAATTAAAGAATTCTTTTGGTTTTGTCTACAAATCCAGGCTGTAGTTTGCCAACAGAACAGTGTAAACTTCTTAATTAAGCGGTGCTAATTCAGATGATGAATATTTTAACTCTTGAGAGTGTAAAAATGAAACCAAATGGACCCGCAAGGGTCCATTTGGTTTCATTTTTACACTCTCAAGAGTTACATCTGGTTAACCAACTTTCCATCATTTAGCCTGGGGACCACCTGGAACCTTCTCAAGGACCACTGGTGGTCCCCAGACCACCTGTTGAAAACCCCTGCTGTACATGATTGATTGAGTGACTATATTCATCAGTATCATGCTTCATCCTGCAGCCCATATGGATTTACAGGACACTTTATAGTTTATAGTATGGCACATAAACAATGACAATAAAGGACAACAAAACGATGACAGGTTGCAAGTAATGATCAAGTAAACACTAAACGTACTGTTGCACCTACGATTCTTGCAAGACAGAGTACATAATATATACAACATATAATAAAATACCATCAAATACAATCTCTGAGTTGAATTAATGAGGTACATGAAGTCAGACAACAGTACGTTTTTACGTAAGCAGGCACTTGTCATTGAGACCTGGTAACCTGCTGGAATTCTTTTCGAATTAGCCAAATCTACAAGCTCACCATGTGTCACAATATTTTGTCAAAATATTGTGACACATGAATTAGCCAAAATGTAGATTTTATAATAGTAACAATCTATAAAGTAAGCAGTAGTTACCATTTTCAAATAATCGTAGTGGAGTAAAAGTACAATATGTGACTCTGTGGAGAAGTAAAATAACAGATAATTGGCAATACACAAGTACCGTATTTTCCGGACTATAAGGCGCACTTAAAAGCCTTTAATTTTCTCAAAAAACAACAGTGCGCCTTATAATGCAATGCGCCTTATATATGGATTATTTGTATTTGACTGCAATAGCTTCTATCCTATGTTGACTGCATTAGCTTCTATTATGTGCGCCTTATAATCCAGTGCGCCTTATATATGAAAACAATTCTAAAAGGTGCGCCTTATAATCCGGTGCGCCTTATAGTGCGGAAAATACGGTAACTTAAAATCACACCCATGTGAAGTGAGTTATGCAACTCTGTGTGTGGGTTCCCACAGTAACCATAACCCGGGGGCTGCCCAGAGGTTTCCAGACCCGCAGGAAGGTGTCTACGGTTCCAGCCCGGATCTGCTGTACTGTCCTGCAACAGCCCAAGTCGTCATACATTTATAGGTAATGTGTGTGTGTGTGTGTGTGTGTGTGTGTGTGTGTGTGTGTGTGTGTGTGTGTGTGTGTGTGTGTGTGTGTTAAGCTATGCATCAGTGACACACAACAACAAACGCTATTTCGTGCTCGGACAGACCCAGCCAGGGATAGACCCAGCCAGGGACACACATAGCTATCTATGGGAGTGGTTGCAGCACTCAAAAACACATCGACATTGTACTACTTAAGTATATGGGCTCATGTGGTTAAGATGGCAGCATGTTGTCTGGTGGAGATTGATTGACAGAGCCTGCAGGGTCTGTCCGTGGATAACACCTGCTGCCCGGGCCCCTCCGGTCTCACCTTGTCCACCATTTAAAAGTCGCCGAAGCACACTTGTCACTCAAGTGGATGTGAATTATGTAATGCGTGTCAGGACTGTGGAATCTAATGCCATACAAAATGAAGGTGCAAGAGCTTCAGGTACAGCCCATGTGAAATCTATGCACTTCTTGCATCATAAAGTAGGCTACCTACTTACTGTACAGTATAGTTCCAAATATAAGATTCTCTGATTATAACATTTCCATTTTTCAAGACTCAATACACCTTGCAGTAAGCCCACCCTCTCACCATTGTCAGACCATGGGTTGGACAGTTTTGAGACCGTTTTGAGAATCAGACAGTATGTTTTATCACAGGTGGAGTTGTGCAGAGGTGTACCATGACTAGTGTACTATATTAAGAGAGTAGCGACATGCTTTGATCTTGGGTCTCATGCTGGCTGGAGCTCTGCAAGTTCCATTCAGGCCTACATAGCCAAA
Source organism: Benthosema pterotum (assembly GCA_039105355.1). NCBI lineage: Eukaryota > Metazoa > Chordata > Actinopteri > Myctophiformes > Myctophidae > Benthosema > Benthosema pterotum. The sequence goes on along the minus strand of CM076988.1, from coordinate 8,471,302 downwards.
CACTGCAACACAGCACAGAGTTATAACAAATCATTATGCACTAGAGTGACAAGAGATCTGTTAATGTGTTAAAATGCCATCATTTCGCCAATTTAACTGCAAACGTGTGATTTGCTGTCAATGGAGCTGGATGGCCAGAGTGGTTTGTTTGGAACTTGAATCTCTCCTTATACTAGGCGTCAGCCAATAGCAATCTCTGTTCAGCCATAGCATTGGAGTCAATGGGGAGTGTTGCTATTCTCTCCTGTTCCAGACAGGGGGTGCCCACACTTTTTTGACTTGAGAGCTACTTGCAAAATGACTGGCTCAACAAGATCTACACATTAAAAAAAAAACATCCATTTCAAGGTCCCCAAAAAGTTTGACTTTGAAATAGTGATGGTGTTACTTACTGTACTGTTATAGTGTTCAAGAATAATGCACAATGAAAAAATGGAGGGAGAGAATTGGAAAGTTGTCTTGTATATGCTACTACTGACATTTGAAAACTGGGGTTTTTAGTTGTTAGTTTGTGATGTAGAGTTTAGTCTCTTGCACCCTAAGCTAATAACTTAGGGTGGACGTTTTTGTCCACAATTGGGAAAGAGAACTGGAAAAGAGAATTGGTCAAAATAACAATTATTCTCCATTTTCTAATTGTGTGGACTCTTGAAATTACGTAATTCAATAATATAATTTAACCCTTGAGAGTGTAAAATGAAACCAAATGGACCCGTAAGGGTCCATTTGGTTTTATTTTAACGCTCTCAAGAGTTACAGATCTATACATTTTAGGGGACTGTCATGTGATCTACCTGCATGGCCTGTGTGATCTATTGGTAGATCACAATCTACCCTTTGGGCACCCCTACTCTATAAGCTATGTTTAGATTGGACCATAGCATTTAGGGGAGGGGCGTACTGCAAGGTCTAATGTGGAAACATAACATTGAATGTCAAATACTGTAGTCTGTAGTTAATCCAACCCATCCACTTTTTTAGGATCTTTTCATAGTAAAAACAACAACATGGTGTTAGCGATTTTAGTATTTTCAGTAGTATTTCTCATTCGCCTGTGTGTGCATGTGTGTGCTTTGTGTTTTGTAGTGCATGAGCAAATGTCTACATATGCATCTGTACATTTGACATTGTGCAACTGTTACAGAATGTTCGTTTGATTCCATTTGCACTCACAGAAGTGTGTGCATGTGCGCGTGCTGCGGAGCAAAGGGGTCCTCATCTGCGATGCTGCCTGGGGTCCCTCCATAACCTTTCAGGCAAATCTCACAGGATCACTATTCTCATGTCAGACACACACCATGTCACTGTCACCAGCGGGGCTTAGGGGGCATGCACGCCTTAAAGGGGTATTAAACTCATTTTCAACATTTTTAGGATTATATAGTGCAGTGGTTTTCAACCGGTGGTGCGGGTAACACCAGTGGTCCATGGGAGGATTCCAGGTGGTCCCCAGCTACATGTTGGAAAGTTGATTAACCAGATGTAACTCTTTGAGAGTGTAAAATATTCATCATCTGAATTAGCCCAAGTCTACACAACTAGAGAATGTATAAGATTAATGGTCATTTTAATCTGTATGTTTGACTGTTTTGTTTCCCAAATCCAGCCTGGTATTGTGGACAAAAACAAAATAAATCTTTAGTTTTGGGGTCTGTGGGGCTGAAATGTCATCAAATGGTGATCCGTGGCTCAAATGCTGAATAAACAGTGGGCCCTGGTAGCAAAAAGGTTGAAAATGAAAACCCCTGATAAAGTGAATCACATCTTGATGATGTTATGACGATGTGATTCACCATGTTAATGATTTTTTTCTAGTCCTCCTTTCTAGGCAACATGGGGATGAGGAAAGGATGTTCTAGTCAGGGGCGGATGTAACATTTCCCAATTGGGGAGGCAGAAGAAAATGGTAAGGGGGCGGCGATGAAGCCGCCCCCATACCATTTTCAGTAGTGTTTCAAATAATTTTAAATATAAGCACTGGAATACCTTGGGTTGTTTTGCATGCCATTGTGTTTGGTGGGGCAGACAGGGCATTTAGGGGGCATTGCCCCCTCCATGCCTATGCCTAGATCCGCCCCTGGTTCTAGTGAACACTTTTTAGTTTAGTTTGTGTGACATGCAGATGAGGCAGAAGCATTTGGTTACTCTAAAACTGAAGATGGCACAAATGTAACGATTACCTGTCAGATACCAGGAATGATGATCAGTCAGTGCCAAGGACTCACGCGCATGCAAGCACGCACACACACACACACGCACACACACTAGCACTCACACACACACACACGCACACACACTAGCACTCACACACACATCCACGCACGCTGGTCGAATGTGATGATGTTTGACAGGTTATGAGTAAAAGATTGGCGGTGTGTGTGTGTGTGTGTGTGTGTGTGTGTGTGTGTGTGTGTGTGTGTGTGTGTGTGTGTGTGTGTGAAGACCTTTCCTCACCTCCTCTCATCTATCAGAGAGTGTCGCTGCTCAGTCAGACAAAAAAAACCCTCAGGGATGATTTATGCTGGGGTTCGCGTCAGTGCCACTCACCAGAAATAGGCAATCTACAAGCCCGCACAACACGTCACGCTGCGACGCCGCGTAGGCTTGTAGATCGGTTGTTTTCGCCGCAACGGCACTAGCACGCAGTGGCGTTTCTAAGCAATTTGGAGCCCTAGGCAAGATTTTCCCTGGAGCCCCCCCTTACCAAATGGACGCTTACGGGTCCATTTGGTAAGGGAGGGGGGCTCCAGGGAAAATCTCCTGTAAAATGGCACCCCTCAAGGGGCCCCTCAAGGGGCCCCCCAAGGGGCGCCAACTATTTTTAAACCAACTATTTTTAAACTAAATAACATATTATGAGTGTTTTAAATGTTCAATCCTAGTTATAGAGGATAAGTATAATATAGTTTCCATATTAGGCTTATTCACCTGGTATCCTTTTAAAGCATGTCTCGTGGTCGCCCCCTCCCCTGCCTAGTCTGCCTAATGGCAAAAACGCCCCTGCTGGCACGCATCCAGCTATGAATCACCTGTTAACTCCCATCCATAGTGGCAGTGGGTTTAGATCACACCATCTATCTATCTATCTATCTGCTCTGTGTGTGTGTGTGTGTGTGTGTGTGTGTGTGTGTGTGTGTGTGTGTGTGTGTGTGTGTGTGTGTGTGTGTGTGTGTGTGTGTGTGTGTGTGTGTGTGTGTGTGTGCGCGCGCGCGCGCAAAACACAAGTGTGCACATGTATTATGCTTGGGTAGATTCTACCATGCGTGCATTTGAGTGCGAAGCTTGCACGTGTGTAAGCATTAATGCGAATGTGCATGCGGCATGCGTGCATGTACTAACTAAAGTGTTTGTTTCTGATTGCGTGCAAGTGCGCATTTGTATGTGTGTGTGTGTGTGTGTGTGTGTGTGTGTGTGTGTGTGTGTGTGTGTGTGTGTGTGTGTGTCTGTGTGCGCGGGCGTGTGTGCAGCTGCGTGCACGTGTGTGGCCATCCATCTGTCTAGCAGCCTGGTGACACGCAGTATTGTTGATGTCTCTTTGGTGTCAGCCGCGTCACTTTTCATCCTAAATGTGTCTGCTGCTTCCAGGAGGCTGTTCCAGGCAATTACACCGACATCCCTCCTCCTCACTGCGTCTAAAGTTACAACATCCACAAGTTGTACACAGGTATGTGTCTCCGTCGAGAAAGAGATGGAGTAGGTATTAGCCACCATGTCCAAACTACAGTCCAAATCAACATATCCTGGTCATAATTGTGTTGGAGGCGTGTGTGGTAATGATGCCACAATGTTTTTTCCCAATATAGTGTTTACCTGTCACTTTACTGGCAATAATAGTCTCTTTTGCTGGTTAGTTATGAATAGTAAATGGTGCTTTTATCCAATTTATCCACTAACTCTGGTTAGTTTCGAACAGGCAACCTTTAATCAGTACCTGTTAAACTTACAACTAGATTTTCGTCCTCACCTAAACCCGTGGCACATGGTCCTAAAGTGGGGCAGCTAGTCTGTTAAAGGCAATTGAATTGGTTGCATTGTTGTAAATCCCAAACCACACCTAGTGCACAGGATGGCGCTTGTTCCCTCTTTATTGTCAGGCTGAATTCCCATACTTCTATATTTATCTTGTGCTTTTTTCCCCACAAGATTTATTTTTCCCCAACACTCCACTTGATCATCCCATGGCGTCAGATGAAAGCGGCATAAGTAGCAGATTCACAGGCGACATGTTTCAAGCCTGACGATCTGTGACTGTTGTTTTGGGGTTTCTTTTTTTCGGTTAACTCCAGAAAAAGTGACAGCGTTGATAGAGAAGATGGAATCACTTTCAAGTAATGATGAATGGTGACAGCTTGCCAACCTCCCGTCCCTCCCCATCACATGACTGTACAACTGTCCTGATATAATCCTGGACACGCTAGAATGCAGTATGGCTGTCCTCAAGCCCAACTTGCAAGAAAACAAGCGAGAGAATACAGACATCAACCAGGTGCTCAGTGGAGTTCATGACGTAGATTGGCGCTTCTAGAATCATACGAGACCCCCTACAGACTATACTTTGCACAGTCTGTGGTTTCGGCCAAGCTGTGATGTCACGTCCTGCATTTTTGAATGGGTTTCAATGGGCACTTCCGGCTTGTTCCTGTCTGCATTTTGGACAGTGGTCAGGTTGCTGGAAAGACCCGCAGTTGACCAAAATGCAGACAGGAACAAGCCGGAAGTGCCCATTGAAACCCATTCAAAAAAGCAGGACATGACGTCACACCCCAGGCCAAACCCCGGACTGTACAAAATGCAGTGTGGAGGCACCCTGACCGGACCCTCTGGTGCTGTTCATCTCCAAAATGATCCCCCTATAGTTTAAATTATGAAAACGTGTTTAGTTTGGGATAATCGCTTTGTTAATAATTGTCAGTATTGTCTTACATTATTGATCCTTTCAATACTGTCTGGAGGCTTCTGAATGCAACTTATAGCAAACCAACATCCACTGCTTTAGGAAACCAGTTGAAACTAAAGTCTTTGCAGTGCTTCTGCTTATAGCAGGAGAAACATTTGAATTGTTTGAAACAAATAGATAAATGTTTTAACCCTGAATTAGCAAGCACTTGGTACCTTTGCCCTGTATGCATTGCAGAGAAATACTTGGTTGAATACCTAGGTCAACTTTCCGTTCCATATGAAATATGTCATGAAACGACATTGCTTGGGGGCATGTTTATATTGTTAGATATCAGCGCTATGCAAATACCCAGCCGTGAGGCCGTCCGTCTCGGAAATGTGAAGGACATGAGCGTGTGTGTGTATGCGTGTGCGTTGGGGGTGGCGGGGTCTCATACCTTTCCATTTAGACAACAACAACATAAACCAACAGCTTACGCTAATTTCACCAGCCGTGCAAATATTTGTTCCCCGTGATTGCCTTTGAATTGGACAGCTGTTGGGTGTAAACAGATGTTTGCCGTACGGTTTGTTCTTGTATTCAAATGGAGTGCGAGACAAACCCGTTGTCATGTTAATGAGGGCTTAAGGGTGCACTTCACTTTGGACAAGGACCTGCGTCCCAGCACAGGGGTTCAAACTTTTCCTCAATAGATTCTATCGCAGGGACGGTCGGGCACACACTCACTACACTCAGAGAGTTTTCTGTTTTCAGTGATGAAATGCTGTTGGTTTAGTGGTGCCAAAGTTGTAGTTATTAGCAGTAGTAGTGTTTCAAATCATTTTAAATATAAGCACTTTAATTTGAAATATCTTGGGTTGTTTTGCATGGCATCGTGTTTGGGGGGGCAGACTGAGTATTTAGGGGGGCATTGCCCCCCCATGCCCATGCCTAGATCTGCCCCTGCTATGAGCTACAGTATAAGCGATATAGTGGACCAAGAGACTGGTATAGTATAAGTATAATCAATCTCAAAGACTTACAATCACCTTTTTTTCAAACTATTTTTATTTGTGTGTATATATATATATATTAGGACAAAATATATAGCAAGACATCCATTTATATCTTTCACGTTTGTTTGTTTCGGAGCATTGTTGTAAAATCTGGCACAAACAGTTCAAACATTTTCACATATATTGGATTCAGTGTTACTGTTGGAGCCCACTGGACACTGGCCTACTTGGAACGATGCATATGCCCATACAGTATGGATGTCTTTGTCAGGCATGCCTGGAATATCAATGCAGATGTCAGAAAGATATCAGCTCCATATATGGACACTGGGCAGGGGCCCTGTCCAGGCAGGAGCCTTTTTGGGGTGGTTCTGTATTTTGTTGGGTTTTGCATGGAGAAGAATTCTTGATTTAAAGTCATTTGGCTACCACTATTCACACATTAATAGCAAATGAGTTCAACCAATCTCAATAGAGCAGTGGTTTTCAACCAATGCTCCGGGTAACACCAGTGGTCCTTGAAAGGGTTCCAGGTGGTCCCCAGGCTAAATGATGGAAAGTTGGTTAACCAGATGTAACTCTTTGAGAGCGTACACATGAAACCAAACGGACCCTTGTGGGTCCATTTGGTTTCATGTTTACGATCTCAAGAGTTAAAATATTCATCATGTGAATTAGCCCAAGTGTACACAACTAGAGAATGTATGAGATTGATGATCATTTTGATCTGTATGTTTGATGTTTTGTTTCCCAAATTCAGCCTGGAATTGTGGACAAAAGCAAAAGAAATGTTTAGTTTTGGGGTCTGTGGGTCCATGGCTCATATAAGAATTGACGTGCAAAAATAAATAAACTGTCACTGCAATAGTGTCAGGGAGGTGTAAGTGTATTGTATATGACAGTCAGTAAGATTTCACAGTGGAAATGTAACTAATTCAGCAGCAGTAACATTAGTGTTTTCTCTCAGTCAGTTCATTCTTAATATCCATATGAGATACTGTATATACGGCTGGGACAATTAGTTTATAACACAACACAGTTCTTACACTGTATTATATGAGGTGTTCTAAAATTCCCTGTTTGGCATTACAAGTCAAATACATGGGCCCTCTGCCGATTTTGATGTCAGACTTCGGTGCTATAATCTTGGCACCTTTTTGATGAACAAAACAACACGTAAGTAAACCCATCAACGATAGTATTGGTCTCCAAAAAGAAGAGAAAGCATGAACGGCTCTCAGCAGTATTGCCGTCATTGTCCATACCCAGACCTGGGTTCTCAAAATGGAGGCCAATGGAATTGAGGGGATATTGGCTATTTGAAAATGGATCAAACCCATTGTGAGTAGTTGCTGAGTGGCAAAAAAAACAACTTCCTGGCCTTTTTGACAGCCCATACATTCATTTCGAACAGAAATGTCGCAACTAGTTGCATTATAGACCGGGCAGCAAGCATTCCCTTTCAGGGTGTGTGTGAACCACTCTGGAACGGACGGTAAAATGTGTCACCTTGTAGTCAAGATTTGTAGTTAGCAGGCAGGTATAGCCTCGATACCCAGGCTTTCATTTTCCTCTGTGCCGCACAAAAAAGTGAAAGCCTGGACTAAATCATTGGCCGTGGTGGCCTGAAGGGGAGGGGCTGGGCTTGCTTGACCAGAGACTTATAGTGGGAGTTCGGATATTCCTGTGTCCAGCGCCCGGGGACTGCTATGTCCACGGGCGCTGCTGGAGGAGCATGGAGGCAATAGCATCCCCATTCACAAACTGTTAGCAACTGACATTCTCGCGATACAGAGCGTCTTGCAGAAATGCGTTGGACTCAGGCATTTAATCCAGCTGTAATGACTTTAAAACCCTTTTTAGTTGTTCTTTAATAATAGTACAACATAAACATTACAGAGACTGTAGTTGTGCCTGAACAATACTTTAAAACAGTTGTTGTTTTGCATACGTACCTATAATAGCTCTTATTTGCACCCTTCTCATTGAAAACACTGTATTTCCAACTCCAGTTAGGACACATAGAGGCTCTGCATAGTCACGTGACGAGCCACGTGACCGGGCTGCTCCGCTCTGGTTCCGGGTACATGAATATCCAAACTCTCCCACTATGAGGCTCTGGGCTTGACTGACCTGAGGGGTCCAATCAAGGCAACCGCCTGCCTCTCGCAAAATAATGTCAGGTTAGCTAAGGCTAGCAGGCAGGAAAGCTGGGTACTGGGTACTTTAGTGTTCATGGGTCTCATTTGTAGTTCTTTAGTGGCCATATTGAGGACCGACTTTGGCGATATAAGCTATGTTGGTCCTCGATATGGCCGCTAAACGACCCATGAGTATTCTGTGAGCTCGTAGATCTGCTATTTTCAAAGAGTTCTTTTCTTAGTTTTTCAAAAAACATTCAAACACAAATTTTGTGATATGGCCTGCATGGGGGAGTCCCTGGGTCAAAATATTTTAGTGTATCGACGGCTGGCCAATCGGGGGTGATCCTTGACGTGAAAAGGTTTACTGATAAAGGCGTCTTTCAGTCAGGGTATAAAATGAACCCGGAGAAGGTGCTGTACTTGTTGTTGTTGCCGCCGTGGGCCTTCCCTCCGTCCAGCTTGACGTAGATCTCGTCTCCAGTGTCCAGGTGCAGCACGGCGCTGTTGGCGGCGTAGTCGTAGTTCTGGTCGGCGTCCTGCGCGATGGCGCTGGCACGCACCTGCATGGGGGGGATAGGGCAGTGTATTAAACCAGGGGTTTTCAACCTTTTTCATACCAGGACCCACTGTTTATTCTGCATTGGAACCTTAAAGGTAGGGGAAGTGATTTGAAATTCATGGTGTAGTACCAGCCTGGTGCACTAGGGGCCCCCAACAGTAGCTACACTATGTGAACCTGCTGCTCGCTCCTGATTGGAGGAGAATTGGTGGTGACCAGGGGAACTTTTATTAGCTCCTCTGCTAACGTGGGGGAGGGGGAAACTCCATATGTGGTTTCCACACCTTATAATAGAGCATTTTAACAGAAAAAAATATTTTTTGGGTGATATCTGACAAAAGTGAAATCACTTCCCCTACCTTTAAGTCTGGAATTCTTTAGTAAAAATACCGAAAGCACTCATTCTGCAGAATGCCTCACTTGAAGATTCCGAATGGATACAGATCTTTTGATAATAGGCCATCGATTTACAAGGTCGTCAGGGTCGGTATAGTCAAACCTGTGAGAGGCTGTCAGTCTGTATTTGCTTGATCACTTCTTAAAAAGTGCACAATAAAAACAAGCAATCAAGCATTAGGAATTGCTGGCAGGCAAAATACCAAAAGCAAAAATATATGAAAACAACATAAAAGCAGCGTCAAGAAGTGTATTTGTATGGACCTCAACTGTACTGCAGGCCAGGGATATCTTCACCATAGTCCCATACAAATCATTGCCATTCTTCAATCTATTAATTTTCAGTGAAGTCCTTCATTAAAGTGAAGACGAATAGAATCTTTTCAGTGAATTAAAAATTCACTAAATTAAAACTTATGGAAAATGGAATGAAGCAGTAGTTGCACAAACAAAAAAAAATGTGTTTTTTTTTTGTGCCAAGGACCCCCAAAGACAAGGCTGGAGTTCAAGCCTTAAAGGATCTATAGGATTTAAGTAAAAAGGATTAAAATAAAGGATTTAAGTCAGAAAAAAGTCAGGAAAATAAGTAAAAGTATGTGTCAGGATAAAGTACAAGATAAAGTATGCCTAATCCCACAAGGCTGTGTTTACTCCATTAAATGAAATCAAATAGTCATGGCGATATCCCTGGTTTCTTTTCACAACTGAGACTTTGCATCTCTGAATTGTAATCGATATAACGGGTCCATCTTTTGAAGGTGTGCAGAAACAGAATAGACTATCTTTATTATGCACGATAAAGAGTCCAATACTGAAAATCTGTTTTTCGGATCAAAATCAATAGATGTATATTTTTGCATGCAATGTTAGTCTTGAATCTCATTTAACCTATAAATCAGCTCAGCTGTCAAAACGCAGGGCGACGTGCATGGCGCACGTACGACTTGGTGCGTAATAGTCGATCCTAAAATGAGCGGTCGGTGCGTCGTGCTGACGCACGCACTGACACTGTACGATCGATTGCCATTTACCTGTCCGTTCTTGCACAGGTCGGCCCACATGCTCGTGCCGTCGCCTCCGCGCATCAGCACGTGGTACGTGAAGAAGTACGTGCCGGACACGTGGCACGTGAACTTGCCCGTGGCCGAGTCGTAGTGGTTTCCCAGGTTGGTGATCACGTCGTCGAACTTCAGCACCTCGTAGCCCTCGTGCGGGTTCTTCAGCCCGACGTAGAACGCTATCTTGACGCCGGCGATCGAGGAGGCGTTCCTCATCGTCACTCCGTGACCTGCGGCGGCGGCGTCGTCCTTTGCGCTCCCCGGCCCCGCCGCGCTACCCAACGCCGGGTATCCGGGCGGACCCCTCGGTCCGGCGGGGCCGGGGTCCCCCGGGGGACCTCTGGGGCCGGGCTTGCCCGGACGCCCCGGTTCCCCGCGCGTCCCGCCGCCGGTGCCGTGCGCCATCGTCGTGCCGGTGCTGGGCGGCAGGATCCCGTTCACCTCCTGGGTCACCTGCAGGGACGTGCACACGACAGACATCACATGGGGATTCGGTTCCTGCACTTCTACGTGATAGCAAAACAACTGCCCTTTTTTCCAGACCATGAACGCAGCATTTTACTAGGGTGAAAGGAATGCACATGCAACTCCACTCCTCTCCATGTCGTACAGGAGAATTACCCTTTCCCGAAGTCTCTTGAACTTGAGCACAATATTTTGCATTGAACAAATTTGTTTAGAAATCCATATCTCCCAATAACTAGCTATAAAGAGGGCACAGGGCAGAGTTGTGCCCCGAAAATAGCAGATCTACAAGCTCTCAACGCGTTGTGTTGCTGCGCGTTAAGAGCATATAGACCAGTTATTTCTTGTCCAAAATTGCCCTCTTATGGCATGTGAATTTCAACCGGTGGTGCAGGGACCACCAGTGGTCCTTGGTAGTCCCAGCTAAATGATGGAAAGTTGGTTAACCAGATGTAACTCTTTGAGAGCGTTAAAATGAAACAAAATTAACCCTTGCGAGTCCATTTGAGATAAAATATTCATCATGTGAATTAGCCCAAGTCTACACAACTAGAGAATGTAGAAGATTAACGGTCATTTTAATCTGTATCTTTGACTGTTTTGTTTCCCAATTCCAGCCTGGAATTGCGGACAAAAACAAAATATTTTTTTAGTTTTGGGCTAAAATGTCCTCAAATGGTGGTCCGTGGCTCAAATGCTGGTGCCAAAAAGGTTGAAAACCACTGCCTTATGGGATTTCAGTAGCCCCTGCCCCTACAACACACTCTGCACGTTCCTGCATCATGGTCACCTGCACGGCCGTGGGTCCGGTCCCTCCTCCTCCTCCTCCTCCTCCGTGCACCTTGCCGGGGCTGTACGGGTCGCAGACCATGCGACAGGTGCCCATCATCTCGTAGTGGTGCGCCGCGGCCGCCGACGCCGACGACGTCGCCGCCCAGCCCTGGAGCAGCGCGGCGGGCACGGCGACCGCCAGCGCCAGCACCACCGAGAGCGACATGCCCACCAGTACCACGACAGCCAGCAACCTCCTCCTGCTCCGCACGGCCACACGGCGAGGTCCCGCCTGCACGTCCTCCTCCACGGGCGACAGCAAGTCGGTCGAGCCGCTCGGCGAGGGAATCGTGATTCGTGCTGGGTCGGGTCGTTTTTCTTTTAAAAAGGTCAAAAGAGAAACGAATCAACCGATCACGCCGTCCTTTCTTTTAGTTCCTTCCATCTAGGTTTGATGTAAACAGGTTTTGCAGTGCGGTGGTGTGGTGTGGCGGGGTGTTTCCCATCCAGGCAGCTCTCACCTCTCAGCGGGAGGTGGATGGATGCGTGCTGATGCTATCAGGGTGCGCATGGATGGATGGAGCGCGCTGCGCGCCGGGGAGGGAGGGCTGATGCTCTTGTGCATGGTTATACACTCGCGCGCGCGCGCGCACACACACACACACACACACACACACACACACACACACACACACACACACACACACACACACACACACACACACACACACACACACACACACACACACACACACACACACAGTGTGGGTTCTACAGAGTCAGATACACATTGTGAAAATGGCATATACAGTATAGTGGCATATAACTTAATAATGTGCTCATTACCTGTGATGCAGGAACATTTTCATTGTATTCATTTATTTATTATAGGCTATATTATTAATATTATGTTTTATCAGCCTATAAGGTCTTAAAAGCTGTAACTTCATAATTAACACATACCCTCAACTCAGTATATTATATACAGTGTGTGCAGAAGGGACAGTGGCATTGTGTCTCTATATAAGCCTGTGCCACTTGACAAATGCCAGTCAAGCCTCAGTACTGGAAGTGAAATGTAAACGCCACACTCAGCTTTTCAGCACCACTGATTATTAAGGTCGGTGCACAGCGGCATTTCAATGAAATATATTTGAATACCAGCCTGTGTCATGAATCTCAATGTAGGCATATCCCATTTTCTCTCAGACATTTTGTTATAATCCTTTGGTATGACATTGGAGGATGTTTCCTTTTAAGCAAAATTATAGTTCCAACAGTTTCTCCTTGTCTTGTCTTTGTGGAAATGTCGCTTTCATAATTGATCCGTTTATAGGTCCTGTCCCTGGATTTGTGCTTTTACAAGCCTAATACAGCCTATCGCATGTCACAGCCCGTGGCTGAAGATAGATACCACATAGGTCCCCCATGACTGGTTAAGTTGTTTGACCAAACATAAAAGGGCAGATCCCCTTGTAAACGATATAAACTTCACAATGGGCCTGACCATAATTCACTCACAGTAGGCAGACCTGAAATATTCAAAAAATAATAAACCAGTAAGACACCTGAGGGCGAGAAAGGTGCATCCGCCTGGCTGGATGTCAGCAGACTGCTGGGTGAGCGCTGGTTCTTTGACAAGTTAACATGAATTCTGTACTAGCCATATATGGAGAGTGTGCAGGTCATCAGGGTATGATTAGAGATCTGGAGATCTTTCTGTCAAATGTATTGTAGTAAGCTAACCTGGATCCATGAGGCATAAAGCATGAATGCATGTTTATTTTCTTATTTCGACAACAAGGCGGATCAAAGTGCTTTACGTGAAACACCCCTTTAACTTCTCCTAATCATCACTTGTCTATAGCTTTGTCCTTTCCATGCTTGTCCTGTGTAGGAATCTCTGTACGGTCTATTGCCATCGGCCTTGTCGTGTCGTGGCTTCGAGGCCACTTTCCACCTGAAACTGTCCCTGGTTGGGGTCGGGCGGCTATTAGTGACCCCATGAGCTTTGCTGGCACAGCGTTTATCGCCATAGAAAGATGATGGGGAGATTATACACCCGCTGATGCACTCGGCTGTCCGCGCGAAGCAGCTGGAATGGCCTGCATGCCATGCATTCTCTTAAGAAGCTTTGGAGTTCAAGGTAGTGTGGAGAATTCTTCAGACTCACAGGTCATGAGGCAAAGCATGTGGGCTCAACTTCAGTAGGCCACAGATCCACGCTCTCCTCCCCATGCCAGTTCAGTTTAGCAACCTTTATTATCAAAAGAGCCATTTTTGGTCCAAAAAAACATATTAAACTTCTATCTGGATTCTGGATTCTCATGCACAAATTCAGTTTAAATTTACCCTTCTACAGCCATAATTCATATACAGCTATATATATATATTGCATAGACTATATTCATATACAGCTAAGCAACAGCTGCACCAACTGCCAATTGCATTAATACAAAAATATGGCTGCAAGCATTTGTTTGATTTAATTAAGAAAACTTTATTTTTTGTGCCTTTTTCTGGTCTTTCAATATTTGATATACACTTTTATTAATGTTTGCTAATATCTCAAAGCATAAATATCAGTAAGCCAGTGGCATTTGCAGTGAGAGCATACTGCCTAGGCAATTATCAAACCTATTTTCAATATTATATTCTTATTATAGTACACAACAAGTGACAACAATGGCAGCTCTGCTGCAGACATGGTATACGATCAGAAGAGGACACACACTTCACATCCCTCACAACAGTGAGGGATGTGCATTCAACACTTCTGGAAAGCCCTTGAGTTTAAAACCAACCCTGCAATTATACTTTTCTGCACTGATCAATTAAGTAACAATATACTGTACATGGGCAATAAATTGTTTGCACCAGTTAATGATGACTATACTGCCACTATAATCTCACACCACTTACAAAGAGAGTGAGCTTCATTACTGTGGATTACAGCAAGTGAACTGCATACCTTGAGGCAGTGTTAAGGCATTCACATGTCAGCTGCCTTAATTGCTCTGAGCTTATACTGCACCATACTATTATTCTTCCAGTCACTGTGTAAATGTTTCAACAATTTGCATGTTCTACACCAGTAGTAGTTGAGGAGAATTGTAAAAGGATTTGTTCAAGATCAAAAAGGGCGCAAAAATGAGAGGCAAGAGATTTCTCTAAGCCTGTCAAAGTCTGTGTTTCCCTTTTTTGTCTACAAAGTCATAACTCAAATTCTTATATTGTAGGACTTATTGTGTGTCCACAAAGCAGCTTCCAACACTTCAAACAAAAGGAATATGTTTGAATATTTGGCATTATTCTCCAAAACTAAGGCTTAATCAAGTTGTACATTGAAAAAGACAGCCTGGCTACGCCCCTGGCTGATCCTTGGTCCGTGAAATGGTCAATATGCCCACCTGAAGGGAACTGACCAAATGAACCTTAGCCTTCAAAGATGCAGGGAGAAATATTTGCCTGTCAAAAACACCCCTGGGCTGGTCTTGCCACTCCTATGTTGTCAGCACTGTTCCTCCTAAAACTGGTGCAATAATTCATGTCGGTTTATTTCCCCCATATTAGTCTCTGTTTACCTGCACTATATTTATGTATTTCTCTTCCTCTGACTTTATAGCAATATTATGGTAAAATACCACTCAGTGTGCTGAATGCAGTGACCTTGCCTGATGCGTTTTATGTGGAAGTAACTCCAGACTGAATGTGATTCGGAAAGAGTGTAGTGGGGAGAGGAGGGGAAAGTGAGGAGAGACATGGGGATAGTGTAGGGGTGGAGAGAGCAGGCATACACACAAGCACACACACATGCATGCACACACACACGAACCTCACGCACACACGCAGATGCGGATGGAGGGGCAGAAAGTGGGAGAGAGGAGAGGGGGGTGTAGGTCAATGATGGACAGAGACATGACTCACACATTGTACTCCAGGCTACATCAGTAGATCAGTCAGCGTCATTATTATTACTATACTGATTTATTCGCCCTGCCCTTGGAGGGGGGATTACATGGACAGAAGCACTGACAGTCAAATGCCAGACAGCCAACCAGAGGTCCAGGGGTGGATATAACATGTCCCATTTGGGGGGGCATGTTGGAGAGAACATGTTGGAGGGGCAAGAGAAAATGGTATGGGGGCGACTTCATCGCCGCACCCATACCATTTTCGGTTACAGGACTTTTATTAGTCAAGGAAAGCATCAAAAATAACATCAGTTGTTGTTGAAGTCGCGACACGAAGCATGCATAAAGCTAAAGGTCTGACTCAGAGTTTTCTGTTTTCAATGATGAAATGCTGTTGGTTTAGTGGTGTCAAAATTGTAGTTAGTAGCAGTAGTAGTGTTTCAAATAATTTTTAATATAAGCCCTTTAATTTGAAATATCTTGGGTTGTTTTGCATGGCATCGTGTTTGGTGGGGCAGACTGGGTATTGCTCCCCCCCATGTCCATGCCTAGATCCTCCCCTGGGTCTCTGCAGGCATCGTGGCTACCGAGGATGGCATTTTTAGCTCTCCGTAATTCCCCCCTCTCTCGGTTAATGTCGAACAAACTCAGCCCCTCCAGTAGTACTATACTGCCACCACACAGCGCTACCAGGCCTTGTTGTGACAGCTTTTTCTGCTAATTAAGATGCATTGCAATTATAGCCAAAAAGTCACAGGTGTCTGGAAGGCCCCATGCATGTATTACAGCCAGCAACTCCATTTTAGAATCCCCTTAAAAATACTGTATATCAGTGGCTGGCGACAGGCTGCCTCTGGGAGAGCAGAACAACAATATTAATATATTAATTGTATCTTTATTTATCTTCCTCCTCTTTCACATGCTTAGTTCATATGCATACTGTATTTAACGATTTTCTCCTTGTCCTTCCTTCTTTTTCTTCCTCTCTTTGTCTGAACACAACAAAATGTCAGAGATTAGATTACAATATACATATATATACAATGTCAGAGATTACACAGAACCAATTTACCCACTTCTTTTCTAAACCAATTCATTATTGATTTTTTGGTCTAGTTCAGGAAATTATTGTGTAAATAATGATTGATATGATATCTGGACAACAGTCCCAGGTACTGTATGTCTATGTAGCCATAATCTCTATTCCATTCTTCTTTAAATATACTCTTTTCAATCATAACTGCATTCATTTGATTTTTGGATGAAAATGTGTCACTTTCGTGTGATCCGAGAAAACAAGCATAGTGCAGCACAGCAATCACCACCTGCGACATTAAAAGGCACATTGTGTAAATGTGGGATTTAGGGTTTATAACACACACACGCACACACGCACACACACACACACACACACACACACACACACACACACACACACACACACACACACACACACACACACACACACACACACACACACACACACACACACACTGTGACAGAGAGAGCCTGGGGGATTCAACCTCTTGCGTGTGGCAAAGACACATGTGATGAAGTCATGTTGACAGTAAATGGCCAGCGGATTCGATTTTTAAAACACAGTTTTTCCTTTCATTTTCCATCACAACCCCATGGTTAACTTATGTCAATGAAATGTATTTACAAGAAATTAATAAGGGTTATATTGGAGAACATAGGCGGATTATGAATTGAAAGGGCCCCTGGGCCACCACCAGCCAAAGAGCCCCCCTACACCGGAGGATCTTTCTGCCCAGCGCGGCGGCATGATGGTTTAGGACATTTTGGGCTATTTTAGTGACACAAATTTAGTAAATCCGTTGTTAATAAGGACCGTGTGCACCATTATTATCATTTTTACCCCTTTTTTGGGTGGGCCCTGAGCTTGTAATCACGCGGACATTCAAGCTCATGGGCCCCCTAGCTCAGGGGCCCCTGGGCCTGGGCCCAACCTGCCCGTTGGATAATCCTTCCCTGTTGGAGAACAATATAATATTTTCCGTCTGTCAAGCCTTGCAGGTTCCATATATGGATGTCACCATAAAGAGTATGATGACACAGATCTATCTAATCCTACATAGCCATTAGACACAGATGGAGAAGTGGGATCACCTAGATCAGCATATGGAGCCAGCCCCTACATCTGACCTAAAAACCCTTATATCTCCATATATGGAGCTGACCCTTTCCGACATTCCATATGTTGGTCCTTCCCCAGCTGTCCTTACTCAACAGGCAGCCCCGGCCCCTATACCTGAAACCTCATCAAACTCAGATCTTTCATTACATATGTTGATCTGACCTCATCAAACCCTGTACACTCAAGACACACTCAATCCATATGGCCAGCACAGAAGGCAATCAGTCTATATATTCATCTTACCCCCAAGCCAAAAGCGGCTGCAGCGTTTGCCCAGCAGCTTGCTGTCAGTGCTCTTCACCCAGGGGTGCATGCGACTTGGCCTGCTTCTCACCCTCAGGCATATAGGCACTGGTTTGTTTTGCTATTGATTGATTAGTTTATAGTTTGCAAAACAAATAAACAGTGACCCAGTGTTGGGCAATATTACTTAGGAGAGTAATATCTTTACTTTACTTATGACCCATTAGAAAAAGTAATAGGCCTAATATTACTTATTACTAGAATCAAATAATAATAGCCTAGTAAGCCTACATATTACAATATTACTTTTTCAAGCCCCCCCCCCCTCCTCACCCCACCCACAAGGAATAGAAATGTACAACACAATCTGTTTAGTGACAACAATTTGTATGTAGAGCATGTCATACAGTGCTGAATAGGCCTACTCTAGTGGGATTAGCATCTACAAACTAAAGTGTCTCTCTGTTATCTAAATAATAAATCTGTTCTATTTTCACATGCCGCAGGGTAACATCATTACACATTTTGGCAGAGTAATATCATTAATTTATTTTTGCTGGAAAAAGTACATTAATATGTAATATTTATTTAGTTACTTTACTGCCCAACACTGCTCGTGAGTGACATTTTGATCGGAATGGCCCTTTTGCTTCGGTTTGGTTAAATACTGAGCCTTCGACAGAGCTCGGACAACTCATAGACATTATATACTCTAAGGGACAACTCTGTCCACCTCAAATTTGTCCCTCTTTCAGGCTGCATGTCATGAACAGCGCTCAAGCGCCCTGTTTCTGACCCCTCAATGTCGCAACTAGATGGCTCTGGGGGTTGGTATTATCTCCTTCCTGCAGAGGGGGTGGAGGCGAGGGCGGGGCCTAACGACGCAAGTATGTGTGTGAGTGTGTGTGTGTGTGTGTGCGTCACATGGAGGACGACGAGGCGATCACAGAGAACGGAGGGGAAAGGAAGAGTTGTTGAAGTGAAGAGGTAAGCAAAGCACTAGTTGAACTACTACCACTACACAACACGAACGTGATACAACTACTGATCCCGACACACATGTAAGTTATGCAAAGTATCCAGTCACCGGATCAGTCTCATCATAGCTGTTTTATAAAGTGACTGATCTTGAAGTTTTCCGGCGGGGAGTTCGGCAGCCAAGGGCACAAGGTGGTTTCTAGTGTGTGTGTGTGTGTGTGTGTGTGTGTGTGTGTGTGTGTGTGTGTGTGTGTGGCCCTGCTGCTGGGAAATGATGAAATGACGATTATCTTCCGTGGTGTCAACTGTCAACTATCTAACAACACAGGCTAGCTGTGTCTCTACACCAGTGGTTTTCAACCAGTGGTCCGGGGACTACCAGTGGTCCCTGAGAGGATTCCAGGTGGTCTCCAGCTAAATGATGGACAGTTGGTAACCAAATGGACCCTTATAATTTAACTCTCAAGAGTTGGAAATTGTAGAAGAATTGTTATTTTGACCAACATTTTTGCCAAATATCTCTATACTAATTGTGGACACAAACTTGAAAATCTTTAGTTTTGGGTGCAAGAGTCAAATGGTCTGTGGCTAAAATGTAGAATAAATAGTGGGCTCAGGTATGAAAAAGGTTGAAAACCACTGCTCTACACATAACCTGGACCTAGCTCTATGATTCTTTCTATGGTTCTTTCTCAACGGTCTGTGTTGTAATCTACACTGATAGGGCCAAATTACACTGTAACATCCTCTGTTATAACAAGCGGCGGAAAGTAGTAACTAAGTATTAGCCTACCTTACTGGAGAAGTTATAAATTTCAATACTTTTACTGCCACTTGACTGACTTTTACTTTTACTTTGAACAGTATTACAAATATTGCAACAAAAAAACAAACAAACGCCCAAACTATAAAACAGTACCCACTTCAGCCCCAATTCCATCTTTATTTCAGAGTCATATGACAATAATAAGATCTCTTAATTAAGTCACCATTACATCATCACCTAAACCAGCCAATCAGAGTCCACCGAGGGACAGTAGACTGACGACCTCAAGCCGATCGCATTGCGCTTTTTAAAAAGAATAATACAATAGATGGTATGCACCAAGTTGTGCAGGAATACCTACTGACTGGATAAATATGACTTTCTGGTTTTGATAGGCCACGCATCCACACGGAAAAGTCATATCTAATTACCTGACACTCACTTCATTACCTGACACTGTTCACTTTATGCATGCGCATGCCCTCTACAAAGAGTTCAACTATGTTCATGATCGAAAAAGTTTGAGAACCTGACAGAACCTCGTATCGGGATAGTTATGACATCAATGATGTAGAGTAGACTAACTCAATAATTCACTAATACATATACGTCTATAGGCCTACGTAACATTGTGTATCACATTATCGGGGAAGGAATGTATGGTAAATACTAAAAAAGGGCAAGGGCCTGGGTATGTGTTTCATAATCATGGCAGGCCTAATGTTTCTAACAACGCAGTGGGTGCTGGAACAACAACTGAGACACAACCAGGATCTAGGATGTCTCTATGGCTCAACAGAGTCCCGCTGGGTCTTAAAAACACATCTGCTCCTGCAGAGAGATGACCTCCATTGGGCTAGTGTGATGGAGCTCTCATGAATTTTGGATTGTTATTATTTCCTCGACATATTAGGCATTTAGCACTATGCTCTTATCGCTGGCGACTTACAATAAGCACTGGAGCAGACACTGTTGGGTAGCAAGATGAGGATCAGTTTCTTAGGCCCCATCTACACTGGCAGCCAAATAACCTGAATCAGATCTGTGCCACTTCAAGATAGAAATCTGATTGGTCTAACAGGCCACATGAGTCCCTTAAACAAATCAGATTCCGGGCTCAATGTGTCCCAGATCTGATTCATGCTGGATTTGGCAGCAGTGCAAATCAGGCCTTTGAACAATAGTGGTTCTCAGAACTTTTAAGACTCACCATGCATGACTCTTGAGAGTGTGCAAGTGAAACCAAATGGACATTTCTGTCACGGTGTTAGTTGTTACAGTTAATCTATTGTACTGTATTAACTATTGAAGTCTATTCCAATTACACAATTTATTTGATGAGTTTCTCTGACATCATTAAGCCCATGTAAACTCCTCCAAATGTTTACTTTTCAGGACTCAAATTCTAAAATGTCAATAATAGATGATTTACAAACCCAAATCCTATCGCCACACACTGTTTCTCAACTGATTGAACACTGAATTTAGTTTGTAGAATGGAACGGTTCAAAGACAGGTTTAGGCGATTAAAAAAAAACACTACGAGGATGAAACCCAAATAGCCACTAAGCACTTGTTTGCATCGAGGTTGAGCATATATATAGCTGGAGTTAATATTAACCAAAAGTCAATATTTTCAGTTCATGTCGGCTATCTTGTCATGTCACTAATGTCATGCTTTCATCCCGTGTCACATTGTGCGGAGGACAGTCCATCGTGTGTTACTCGGACGCTGGGCTCCCCACAACGGATCCAAACGACCAAACGAAGCTACAGCAGAACGGTTAAAAGCATCGTCCCTCGCTTCGGGACGCAGCGTTCTGCGGCAGGAGCGGCGGCGGCAGGAGCGGCGGCGCCACGGCGATGCCGCTCCAGGACATGAAGAAGCCTCTGATTCGCGGAGGAGGCTCCAGGCACCTGGAGGCCTCCATGTCCCCGGACCCCGGCGCCCCGCTGGTGGGCATCCTGGGCACCGGGGACTTCTCTCGCTCGCTGGCCAGGAGGCTGGTGGCCTCCGGCTACCAGGTGGTGGTGGGGAGCCGGAACCCTAAGCGCTCTGTCGGCCTGTTCCCGGAGGAAGCTGAGGTGAGGACACACACTAGGGTTAATATAGATATGAATTTTTCATTTTAGTTTAGTTTTAGTTAGTTTTACTCTTTCTTTTTTTTAATTTAGTTAGTTTTAATTAGTTTTTAGGGGGCATTTGCTGGTTTTTATTTAGTTTTTCATTTTTGTAAAAAGTTTTAGTTTTAGTTAGTTTTACTTTCAGTTTTTTTTTTCATACTGTACTTCTTTTGTCCTTTGTTTAGTATCGTTTGGTACCGTATGGTGCTGAAAACTGCCATACAAAGTTTATAAAATATTATATTATAAATGTCTGAAAGTCATATACATTTTGATGTAAAAAAACAAAAAAAACAAAAACAAAATGGATTTTGAGTATGATTTCAGTTAGTTTTAGTTAGTTTTGTGAACCCACAATGCAGAGTTTAGTTCATTTATAGTTTATTTATAGTTTTTATTTAGTTTCAGTTTTTCAGTTTTTCGTTAGTTTTAGTTAACTATAAAAACACTAGCACACACACACACACTGATCATCATGTTGTATTCAGCAGCTCAGTGCTTTTCAACCTTTTTCATACCAGGGCCCACTATTTATAAACTATTTGAGCCACGGACCACCATTTGAGGAAATTTTAGCCCCACAGACAGACCCCCAAAACTAAAGATTTCTTTGGCTTTTGTCCACAATACATGCATGCTGGATTTGGGAAACAATACAGTCAAACATACAGATCCAAATGAGCATTAATCTTCTACATTCTACATTCTCTGATTGTGTAAACATGAAACCAAATGGACCCGCCAGGGTCCATTTGGTTTCATTTTTACGCTCCCAGAGAGTTACATCTGGTTCACCAACATCCATCATTTAGCCTGGGGACCACCTGGAACCCTCTCACGGACCACTGGTGGTCCCTGAACCACCGGTTGAAAACCACTGGAGCAGCTGACTGACCTGTGCACTTGTGATAGTTAGTGTTGTGCACGTACTGTATGATTACCATTCACTGATAACAGGCCAGTGGTGCAGTACATGAGACTGCGGCAGCTGCACTAAGCTGTGCTTGCCAAGAAGATAAACGTTAGATAAATTCACAGATCTGCAAAGTTAATGGGCGCAATGTGTGTCGTAAAACAAAGCAGGTCCTATTCAGCCTGGGACCAGACTCATTTGCAACATTCAACTTCTGAATGTTACAGGCTGACTGCGTAGGGCAGTCATTTCTGATTTGATGTTGTGGTGAATGTTGAAGGTGAACTGTTTTTTCCCCCTAACAAATCAGAACGCTCAGCGCTATTTTGAATTTCATAAGCCACGCCCACTCGGGGAGACAGGCTCCTTGGCAGATGGAGTTGCGAAGTTAAAGTTGAATTTGAACTTCAACGTAGAAACTGAGTCTGGTACCAGGCTAGGTCCTATTGCATTATGGGGGAAAAACTGTGGTAAGAAAGCATTGAAACTGGTCAGAGGAAACCCATCATGGGCTCAAGTTCAGTGTTTCAGGATAAAACAATGCTGGACAAAAAGGTTGTTTTGGCAAACACCACTCAGACAGATGCGTGGGAGCAGGCAGACAAGGCATGAGACAAGAAAAAGCATTATTGTGAAATGCGAATACAACGTTTTGGTACAATTGATTGACTGAAAGGATGTACCCTCGATTAAAGACGTGATGATTCATTTGTGTAGGAAATGAATCACAATACAATTGTGTTGCAAATGAAACTTAAAAAAAAATATTCAATGATTCATTCATTCATAGGCCCTCTCCTGTGGCTCCATGTTGCTAGGGCAAAGAAAGGAGAAGTATTGTGGTAGTCGCAGACATACAGCTATTGTTACTCCTATTGTATTCTCCTATTGTAAATGAAAGTGTGGCGGCTGTGGCCTATTATACACCAGATAAAAATAAGAAACAAATGGGCGCCTGATGGCCTAATGGTCCAGGCGCGTGCCACATAATATAGGCTCGCACCTGGCAGCACGTCGCATGGTTGAGTCCCTCTCTGTCCCTTGTTCCGGTCTATCTCCACAATCTAAAAGCTCGCTACACAATATACAAGCTCACTACAATGTAGTTCATGACATGTTCTCTGCAACGCGCCATGATTGTTAGATTCGCTATATTTGACTAGCATTAGAATCTTTAGAAGGATTCATTGTACTCTTTAATGTATGAAAAAGTATATTATTTACCTGCAGCCCTTCAAATAGCGGTCCAAAGTGCGGTAACACACATACATACTATTTAGTCCAGTGGTGGGCATGGGCATCCAGACAGCCAGATTGCATGTTCATCACATTGCAAAAAAATAGGCAATCTACAAGCTCAAAACATGTTGCAGTGATACACACTTTGAGCTATTTTCGCCATATTTGGATTGAAACCCAGAAATATGCTTTGCTATAATATTTCTTTTTTTTTTTTAAGATTTATTTATTGACAAAGCCAATATTATAACAATATGAACAAATTTTCTTTTTTTTTTGTTTTTAAAAGGAAAAGAAAGAACAGAAAGAAAGAGAAAGAAAAAGAACCCCCCCTACCCACCCCCCACCCCAACCCCAGAAAGGTAGACTAGGTAGCTTTCAATATACCACATTAGAAGTAGCACCAATTTACATGTAGTACAGGTCTCGGTCAACAGATCAACCCACAGGAGATATTGAAGGCAACATTTCAAAGAAACTACCCCATATCTTATTAAAAGTAGTTGGTTTTCTTCTTACATTATACAATATTTTTTCTGGAGTACAGTAAGAGGAAAGTTCATTCAACCAATGTCTCTGGGATGGTGAATTTACGGATTTCCAATTAACTAGGATGACTTTCTTTGCCGCAGTACTGGCAAGTAGCACAAAGTATTTTTTATTAGAGTTAACATTAGTCAAATTAACGTCACCTAATAACCAGATCCTAGGATCAGATGGTAGATCGCTTCCAACAACATCAGAGACAGTGGATACAACAAACCTCCAATAATCAGAAAGAAGTGGACAGGTCCATAGCATATGAATTAAATCACCCTCTGTTATTTTACATCTAGAACACATAGGGGAAATAGTCCTATCAATTTTATGTAGCCTGAGCGGGGTAAAGTAAGTTCTATGAAAAACATTAAATTGCATCTGTCTATGTTTGGTGGAAATCAGAACCCTCTGCGCCCTCTCTAACATAAATTCCTTGCTATAATATTTCTGAATTAGAATCCTGAAACATTATATTTTAAATTAATTTCAAGTTGGAACCGTAACAGCTGCTCGTCCTCTCTACTCCACCAGGTGACCAGTCAGACGGAGGCGGCCAGCCAGGCCCAGCTGGTGTTCGTGGCTCTGTTCCCGGAGCACTACTCCACTCTGGAGGGCCTCAAGGCGCCGCTGGCCGGCAAGGTGCTGGTGGACGTGAGCAACAGCGTGCGTCTCAACCTGGCGGGGCCGGCCAACGCCGAGCTGCTGGCCGACATGTTCCCCGAGAGCTACGTGGTCAAGGCCTTCAACACTGTGTCGGCCTGGACGCTGCAGATGGGCGCCATGGACGGCTCCAGACAGGTGGGGGAGGACTGTTTTAATGCTTTATATCAGTGGTTTTCAACCTTTTTCATCCCAGGGACCACCATTTATTCAGCATTTGACCAATTGACGATATTTTTAGACCCACAGACCCCGAAACTAGAGATTTCTTTTGCTTCTGTCCATGACCATTAATCTTCCAGTTGTCATTTGTTGTTGTCATTTGGAGTAATTCGCATGATGGATATTTTAACTCTTGAGAGTGTAAAAATGAAACCAAATGGACCCGCCAGGGTCCATTTGGTTTCATTTTTACGTTCTCAAGAGTTACATTTGGTTAAAACAACTTAGCTGGGGACCACCTGGAACCCTCTCTTGGACAATTGAAAACCCCTGCTTTATATCAGGAGGTTTCAACCTTTTTCATACCAGGGCGCACTATGTATTTAGAATTTGAGCCACGGACCACCATTTGAGGACATTTTAGCTCCACAGAACCCAAAACTAAAGATTTCTTTTGCTTTTGTCCACAATACCAGGCTGGATTTGGGAAACAAAACAGTCAAACATACAGATCAAAATGACCATTAATCTTCTACATTCTCTAGTTGTGTATACTTTCAGGCTAATTCAGATGGTGAATATATTAGTTTACACTCTCGAGAGTTACACCGGGTTAGCCAACTGTCCATCATTTACTTGGGGACCACCTGGAACTGTCTCAGGGACCACTGGTTGAAAACCGCTGCTTCATATCAAATTGAATTGCCTAGCACGGGTACACATGCGGAATGGCGGTATTTAGGTCCATATCTGGCAAATTGGCATCTAAACTGTTAAACATGATAAGTGAATTAAACATGTACAACAAATATCGGGTTCAGCATATTATGCAGTGACAGCTAAGGCAAGAAAAAGAGTAGGTTATGCAGTAAAAATGTTAAATGAAAAATAGCCTATACTGTGTGTACATATTTGGCTGCCAATCTCCATCTTGGTGTATTTTGTCTGAAACGGAGAAGCAAAAATTGGAGTTAGAAATATCATTTTAAAAGATTTTTTTGTATCTTTTCTAAAATAGCTAGGAGCTAGCTAAGAGCTAGGAAATTGTTTGTGTGATTTAAAGCAAACTTTTAAGTTTTTAATCACACTTCTGAAACTCCCCAAAGCTCACAGAACAACATTCTGCATAAAGTAGTGATGTTTTTATTCATGCTAGATCTTCTGTTATGGTAAATGGTGCATTTATATAGCACCTTTATCCAAGGCGCTTTACATAGATTGTGCATCACATTCACCCATTCACACACACATTCATACACTGATGGCAGTGGAAACCATGCAAGGTACCTACTAGCACATCAGGAGCAATTAGGGGTTAAGTGTCTTGCTCAGGGACACATCAACACTAACTCTGCGGGAGCCTGGGATCGAACCGGCAACCTTGTGGAGCCACTGCCGTTATGCTCATCTCTGAGTGGCTCTGGATTAAAAGCGTCTGCTGGATGCCTAAATTGTAATTGGAAATTGTCTGAAGGATCTGAATGATGGAAACATAACATTTATACAATCCGTGCATGCTTTGCAAGGGCTACGTGTGTGTGTGGGTGGGTGTGCACACGCGTGCATGTGTTTGCTGTTGGTGCATTTTTATTTAGCCATCTTGTTTTGTTGTTTTACAAGCCACCTGTGAAAGACTGCATACGATACACATGATCACATGACCAACAGCAACAGGGTTGTCCAGTGTGAGATAAATGGGATAGAATGACAGGAGAGGGAGGATGTGACTGTGCGTGGCTGCGTGTGCACATGAGTAAGTGATATTCGTTGGTATGTTGCCCAGTTATCTGCTCATTGCGACAGCAGCAGAACAGAATGAGAGAGACGGACAGAGAAAGAGAGAGCTTTCACTTGTCTAAAAGCTTTTGTTTTGCATCCATGTCTTGAACATTTTCTCTTGTATTGGCAGATTAGGGTTCAGTTTTAAATCGCTATGATGTTCTACAGTTGATCCCATATTTCCACAGCAAATGGAAGAAGCAAAGATGCTTAGATCACTCACAACATAATTAGCCCTTCGCTAAACCACACCCCCTTGGGGTGGGGCTTAGCCACTGTCAATCCAAACAGTTTACTGGTCAAGCTTTTCTCTCTTTTACAACCTCTGCTAATTTGCCTATTGGACAAGGACGGATTGTGGAGGGACTTAGTGAAGGCCTACTGCATTGTCACACTGTGGTTTGCTCATCACGCGTCCCGTTTCGTTGCAGCTGTAGTTGTAGTAGCATTGCTTCCAGAGCACACAGGAACACAGGGAGGTGGAGATAAGAGGTTTATTCCTCGACAGACTGTATGTAGAAACCATGTGCGGTATTACCATGTCTTTTGTTCCTGCTTAAATCGCTCTGGATTAACCAGTTTTGGACTGAGTCTGAAAGAGGTTGAGTCTCAACCTCTTTCATGTCAAGATCAAGGACCCCTGGAATTATCTGTATTTGGCCACCGTCCACCATCTAAAAATATGTTTGATTTTTTTTTAATAGCAAATCATTGTCTTTGTGCAGTGCAGTTTTCGATGAAAGTGGTTGTCGTACCATTTTTTGCGCATTTATAAGAATTGGCTGCTCTTTTTTTCCGATTATTTTTTGCACCAATACCGATTATCCAATTTGATAATCAACCACGCCGATAATCGGTCTATCACTAGTAAAAACTCACAGCTGGTTCCATCCATAGCCGGATCTGGGCATCTAGTGCATTAAAGTGCGATAGTCCGATCACAGCAAAGCCTAACATGTGATAAACAAACCTCTCCACCAATGGCTTTTCCATATGATAAAACATTGTTTTAAAAAATAAATGTCACAGACAACATTTTTCGACTGCATAGGGCATGCCTTGTCGATGGATTTGGAAGAGATTTTGAAGGTCTGGTTCCAAAAATGAACCGGTAATTTATTGTGTGAAGTCCATGATATTTACATTGGAATGAATGAGCTCGGCTGGAAAGTGTCCTAGGGAGGACAAGAGGGCGGGGCTTAGCTAAATGTCTATTGGGAAATGGTTTCATCCGTCCCTCCTCCATAGGTCCTGCTGTGTGGTGACTGCCGTCAGTCCAAGGAGACGGTGGCTCAGCTGTGTCGCAGCATGGGCTTCCTGCCGGTGGACGCCGGCCTCCTGTCCGTCTCCCTGGAGGTGGAGAACCAGCCACTGCGTCTCTTCCCGTCGTGGCGTGTGCCGGTGCTCGCCACGCTGGCCCTCTGCGCCTTCTTCTACCTGTACAACTTCACACACGACGTCCTGCACCCCTTCGTCACCAAGGGCGAGCGCCGCTTCCACAAGATGCCGGTGAGCCAAAAAATGAGGAAAAAAAAACACTTTTGTGTATTTTAAAATAAAAATTCAATACATTTTTCTTTTTTCCTTTTAATTACTTCCTGAAAACGAAAACATGCTGCGTTGGCAATATAAGCCAATGAAATGAAGCTGACTGTGTTTTCATCCCATTCGTCCATTTCTCCATTGTCCTCCACAAACACAGGTGTCTTGATTAATCATACTGCGTATAGTACTCTGTTTAAAAGGATCCCAAAGATCTTGTGTTAATATAAGTGACAAAACCTTTTTCTCATGTCACAAACCCTTTCAACCCGGACCAGGTGGACACGGTGAACGTGACGCTGCCCAGCGTGTCTCTGGTGCTGCTGGGGCTGGTCTACCTGCCCGGCGTGCTGGCGGCCGGCCTGCAGCTGCGCCGCGGCACCAAGTACAGCCGCTTCCCCGCCTGGCTGGACGGCTGGCTGCTGCGCCGCAAGCAGCTGGGCCTGTGCAGCTTCGTGTGCGCCGCCATGCACGCAGTCTACAGCCTGGCCCTGCCCATGATGAGGTCGCACCGATACGGCCTGCTCAACGACGCCTACAAGCAGGTGAGAGGGAGAGAGAGAGAGAGTGCAGGCAGGCAGGCGGTTGCTTTCATAGATCAGGGGTTTTCAACTTTTTTTGGATACCAGGGCCCACTATGTATTCAGCTTTTGAGCCACGGACCACCATTTGATGACAGTTTCAGCCCCCAGACCCAAAACTAAAAAACTAAAATCTGTCCACAATCCCAGTCAAAACAGTCAAAAACCATTCTACTACATTCTCTAGCTGTGTAGTCTTGGCTACTTCACATGAATATGATGAATGATTATGAATATTTTAACTCTTGAGAGTGTAAAAATGAAACCAAATGGACCCGCAAGGGTCCATTTGGTTTCGTTTTTACGCTCTCAAAGAGTTACATCTGGTTAACCAACTTTTCATTTAGCTGGGGACCACCTGGAATTCTCTCAGGGACCACTGGTGGTCCCCAGACCACCTGTTGAAAACCCCTGTCACGACTGCTATGATGAAAAATGTTCCTCGGCTAAATTTCTTCAGTGATGAACTAAATGAAAAGCCAAGATGATTTAAGCTGGTCTATGATTTCAGACTGGTCTACCATCGCAGAAGTAAACTAAATTAACTGTAGATTTAGTTGACTGAGGCTTCTGGGTTATGGTTATGCAATCAAGTATGTACTCTTGTGTGTATCACGTGTTTAAAGCAAACAGAAAAGAAAAAGTAGTGTTTTTGGCTGTACAACGCCATAGCTATTGATGTAAGAATTTAAGTAATTTTGGTTATTATCAAGAAAGCCATGGAAAATGAATAGTTCTTAGTTCTTGAATTAAACTCTCATGAACTACGTTTGTTGTTATCTCTCTAAATAATTCTAGGAATGTGTGTCTGTCTGTTTGTTACCTGCGCAAATGCACTATGCAATGGGGATCGC
This sequence comes from Benthosema pterotum, assembly GCA_039105355.1. Lineage (NCBI taxonomy): Eukaryota > Metazoa > Chordata > Actinopteri > Myctophiformes > Myctophidae > Benthosema > Benthosema pterotum. Next base: position 8,441,561 of record CM076988.1, on the reverse strand, counting down.
CCACACATGCCACGGCGCACGGACAGCCTCGATGAACCTCGCGTAGCACAGCCCTGTTAACCAGCACCAATGTGCACTACGTACAAACACCAAATATTTTACCAATAATTTTAATTTAATAGATTTGCATTAAAAGCTCATCGCCGCGCAGATCACGTGACACGGACACACATTTATTTGTGGTCACAGTTTGTCGTGCAACACGGGATCACCTCCCCTTGCGTTCTCTGTCCTCGCTGCTCCGCCTGACACACGGCGTGATGATATAACAACCTACTGCGGTCAGCTACGAGGCTACGACTTTTTTCTACTACCACTGAAATCTACACGTCTGGATATTCATTACGCACGGCGGCCATGGCATCTACTTCTCTAAACCTTTACACGGAAAAGTTAGGGGACCACAGTACAGTGCTTAGCCATAGCCTAGCGTCTTAGCTCACATCAATTGCATTGCTTTTTATTCAACGGGAGCGCTCAAGACATAGCTTTGACGCAATCATGCCACCGGCCAACCCCTTCTCCAGCGAAGGTTTGCTAAGTGCGTGCACCAAACACAACACTGTGGATAAACGAACGAGGAGCACCAAATGCCCCAAATACACCACGTATAAATGAAACGCAACAGGGTACACCAGTGCATTAGGGCGCAGTTCTGAAGTTCCGAACACGCCCCAAATAGCCTGTCTACAAGCTCACATCAACGGTTGCTTGAGCCATGCGTTTCCCCAGCCAGAGCTAACACACACACACACACACACACACACACACACACACACACACACACACACACACACACACACACACACACACACACACACACACACACACACACACACAATTTACCCTAGCCTTTCATCTGTGCGACTCACAAAATATATTAGGGAGTAGCCTACCAGGCTGTGTGACTGAGCACAGGCTACTTTATATGTAGGTATGTAGGCCTATAGGTCTATAACATTACTTTTGTGCCCAAGTTCAACCCAACTTTCCAACATCAACAATTCCCTCCCAATCAATCTACACATCATTTCCAGATCATATATTTCACAACGGGTATACAGTGTTTCCCCCAGAAAATTGGTTAGTCAAGGTGGTGAGGCTTCGAGTCTGTGCTCGTGCGCGTGCACGTGCACGTCCGTGCATGTGCGCGTGCATGTGATGTAATTACAATACCGTAGGCCAGGGGTAGCCAACCTTTTTGACATGAAGTGCCATGATTTTTTCCTTGACACTCAGAGTGCCACAGTAAAACATGACTATAAATTCCCTTATAGTCAATAAGGGAATGACTGCATTTTCGCGGTCATCACATATTCAATGGCCATTTACTGCAGTTATGTCATTATTAGGCCATATTTCATTTCTTATCAGAACAGGCAGACTGGTAGATATTTTTCTTTCACAATAGATTGATCAATCAGACTTAAGTGGACCAAAACTGTTCATTTGAGGGACAGAAGTATTACTTGAGAGGGACATTTAAT